>JAJGOT010000179.1:737500-790000 GCA_022457155.1 Cladopsammia gracilis
AATTTATTCTAGCTAAGATCTCTTTAAAGCCTCTGCGGTAGTTTTCGCTAAAAATGGCGTATAAGCATGGATTTAAGGCGCTGTTAAAGTGAGCGAGCACAAGGCGCACAAACAGCCAGTCGCAGGAAAATTTGTAACCATAGGCGTACAAAATAAGCCTGATATAGTACAACAGCCAACATAAAATAAACGCCGTTACTACAATGGATACTAAACGAAGAACTTTCTTTTTTACCACTTCTCTGCGCCGAAATCCCTCGCTGTTATTGGATGAATTTTCCGGCGTGAGCCCGGGAGTTTTTCTTCTTTTTAATTTCACTATTATAGCGGAATATAAAATCACAGTTACAAGAAGAGGAAGAGAGAAAATGGCTATCATGTTGAAGTTGTAGTACAGTTTCTGGGTACCTGGTCCAAATGTCACATCTAAGAGAAGATGGCAGTAAAGCTTGCCGTCTGTTCCAGTCATGAGCTGCACAGCATAAACTGTGGGAAGGCGAAAAGCCAACGCTAGAAGCCATGTGCATAAAATAATCACTTTACACAGCCGTTCGGAGACAAATGTACGTAGAGGAAACAGCACAGCGTTGAAGCGATCGAAGCTGATGACAACTACAGTGAATATTGACACGATCATGGGTGTTTGGTTGAAGAGGATGGATAGCTTGCAGAACGCGAGACCACTGGTGCCACCTACAACCCACTCGTAGCCAAATATAGCTGTGGAGATCATTCTGGGCATGTACAAAGTGATGAATAGATCTGCTATGGCCATGTTCACAATGTAATAATTCACTGTAGTTCTCATTCGGAAATTCTTGTATACAACAGTGACAACCATCGAGTTTCCGATCAGAGATACAAAAATTATCAAGCAGTATGGAATAATTCTCAGCGTCTTGATCTCCGTTAAGTCTTGATGAAAGCACTTGCTTTCCGATACAAGAGAATCTTCTGAAGAACGATTCAAAGTCACGTTACTGGAAGACATGTTAGAAATGCGCTTAAGATACGCGACTTCATCCATTTAAACACTGCCAGTGGATTACAGCTGTGAAGTGTCTAGCAAGAGAGGTTTAAAGCGGTTTTCAGACTAAGTAAGGCGCATAAGCTAAGGATTATTCACCCAGTTATGAATTTAAACAAGGAAACAAACACACGTCGAAGTTTAATTAGTTCGCATCACGATTGGTGTCAAACGAATGTCATAAGTTAAGTGTTATCCTCTTTCAAAACGGAAACGGCAACTGAAAAAATTGAGGGCTCTTTAATAAATGCGGTTATGCTGGAGTAATTTTTAGAACTAAAGATGACAGGTGTTTAAGACCCCAATTAATATTTTCCCTCAATTCAAATTTATCAGGTTTGTCTCACTCGACGCGACTTGGCTCGATTGCTAAACATTTTTAACCGCCCTCGCTGAAAAACATATATTTAAATTTCCTCCTCCTTGCGCAGGTGGTGTGGACTAATTGAAGACTAAACTGAGAAACCTATTTCGCCGAACCTATTGAAGGTTGACATATCCGATTGATTAGCTGACGTTTCTTTAAACAACATCGCTGAGCTTTTAAGGCTACCTTCAGCAATTTAACACCGATAACAATTTCTCCATTTTGTCTGCATTTTTAGTGTGTTGCGACCACATCAAAGTGAATATAAACTTAGAAGGGGGTCTGAAAAGGAACATAATCGCCGTGTGTCAAATTGCTCCACGCTTCAGTAAACATTAAATGGCGGTGTTTGCGGAAACGGAAAACACATTTAACAGAGTTGCTTGCTACAGGTGCCACAGGGAGGCGTCTCCTTTACTGTGAACAATATAGACAGGTTATTATACGGATCTCTATCCTGCTTTTGAAGTGGACGTTAAACGGCTGACTAAATGAATGGCATTTCTAAAGTATTTGTAGTTATATAGTTTCCGCCAAGCCATGCCTTTCTTGAAGAAGACTGTCTTTCTATTTAGCCAGTTGGGACCTTTTTTCATGAGGCTTTGTTCTTCATTACTTTAAATTACTGTGCCGTGTAAATGACAGCTGTCTTTTGTACTTTCCTTCATTACTTCGCACTTTTTCCCTTGTCAATAAGGTTGTCAAACTAACATGCATTTTTACACTTCATATGTAAACACAACTAAATTGACACTTACAGTGCTTTATAGGGCGATCTTTGCTGACGCCATTGTTTACATTTTGTCTCATTAGCATACGAATTTACGTAGAGAAGACATTGCGCTAAATACGAATTGACTTCAACAGTTGAAAGAGCTTGTTAAATTTAGTAATCTACCCAATTTTTAGCTCTTTGCATGTAATATTTAAGAAAATATAAGCTATCCAAAACTGCAAAATTGCTGGGTGGCAAAAGCGCTAATGAGCCCATACATTCTTTGTAAAATTTAGAGTTTTGAAAACAGCATTGCACAAAGAGTATCTAGTGTATCGGGTTCAAATTTCCAGAGAAAGCTCATTGTAGTATGCCCTTTCAATATTCAGAGTTCATTTTGTTGTAGCTCCATTAGAAAATGATGCACACATGCTAATGAGGCAAAAAGTGTAAACAAAGATCGCCCTATAGAAAGACATGAACATGCCTCTAACATGCCTTCCATCCTCTAACCGAGATCTTAACCGCGGTCAAACTGTGAGCATGCGCAATGTCTTCATTCTCAGACGCTCGGCAGCAAGTATTTCCCGCGTAAAAATTCAAAGCAAACCCAACAATAATACAATAACTACGATGGCCCAGAAGGCTCACAGTTCAGTTGTGAATTTTTACAGTTCAGTTGTGATTTTTGACAGTTCAGTTGTGATTTTTCACACTTCAGTTGTGATTTTTCACAGTTCAGTTATGATTTTTAACAGTTCAGTTGTGATTTTTCACAGTTCAGTTGTGATTTTTCACGCAGTTCAGTTGTGATTTTTCACAGTTCAGTTGTGATTTCTCACGCAGTTCAGTTGTGATTTTTCAAACAGTCCAGTTGTGATTTTCTGTTTGGACGAAAGAGACTGGGACTGAACATACGGGACAAAGATTCTCCTGGAAATGTGTTTTCCTCCAGCCATTTTGAAGGAAAGTCGTGTTTGTCTTTTCGAGCTCAATTGTTTTTCAATATTTTACCAATGGATGCTATAATAAGGCCAACTGTGCGAGAGGAAATCAGGCGTCAGGATCAGAACAGCTGCTCCGAGTGCTAGTGCACTTGCTCCGAGTACTAATGCACCGTCCAATTCAAACCAGCGTACGGTAAACCGACTGTCTGGACTGCTCAAACGCATCAGAGGTCAACCAAAGGGGAAACAAAGAAAGACTTTTAAAGAACATCGAATTCAAGTTCGGTGGATTCATTACAACGAGGATTCAAAGCGTTTTGTTCCAGTTCGTCAGAAGAACGGTGGAGGAAGCGGGTTAACCTATTCCCCGGAATCCGGAATTCGAAATTCGGAATCCGGAATCCGGAATTCGGAATCTTGACTGTGAAATCCTAAAAGCCGGAATGAACCAAAACGTGAACAATAAATGAATATCCGTTTAATAGCCGTTTAATTTTTCGTACTTGACATCGCATGGTGTAGTTTTAGTCTTCAGTCGCGCAGTTTTCCGATTTTTATGCCAAAATTTTGACTATAGCGCGTGACCTGATTGTATAACGCACGCTGTGGTCTAAACTGAGTATAGTGCGTGTGTTGAAGCCACAAATGTAATAATTGACCACAAATGTAATAAAGCCCTCAAATGTAATAAGGATTGACCACAAATGTAATAAAGCCCTCAAATGAAATAAGGACTGACCACAAATGTAATAAAGCCCTCAAATGTATTACGAATTGACTACAAATGTAATAATGGATTTTACCGTGCGTTCTTTAGTTTACACATCAGGGTTACCAGCCCTAAGTTGCGAGGACCAGGATTTCGCCAGTCATTCATTATCTTTCTCGGACAACCAAACTTGGACAAACTGAAGTTGTCTATGTAGTGTGTTGGACGTCATCTGTCATTCACATTTGTGGTCAATCCTTATTACATTTGAGGGCTTTATTGCATTTGTGGTCAATTATTACATTTGTGGCTTCAATATTGAAATCACAAATGTAATAATTGACCACAAATGCAATAAAGCCCTCAAATGTAATAAGGATTGACCGCAAATGTAATAAAGCCCTTCTCTGATTTATTAATACTTGTTTGCTGTTGAAATTGTTAGTTCAAGCTTCTGATTGCATGCATTACCGTATGTGGGACTCGTATCATTTATGTGCGCATGCTTTTACCAAAAGGAGGGCGATTTAAACAACTAAACTTTGAACTTTATATAAATTACTTTTAAGTGGCATACCCTTCGGTCGCACTAAGTTTTCTCTCTGTGAGTTGATTGTCACGAAACCTGTTGTACACCGGTTTCCTGTCTATGCGTGTAGTTTATACTGTTTCATATAGAGGTACTGCTACTACTGGGTGATATTGCAGAGATTTTATTTGCCTCTAAAATGGTAGAGTATCCAGCTGAAAGTAGTACGCAGTTTATTTGACAAAATTTTACAAAGTCTGGTTGCGAGGCGCTCTTCAGTATTGTCGTTGTTACTTCGGGATTGAACGCGTGACCGATATAGTTACATGAGGTGAAAGACACGTGATGTTTTTCTTACGCCAGAGACAGTTCTCTCAAAGTTTAGTGGCAAGGTGCCGATATAACTACCTATTTCCGCATTGATCATGACGCGGTATACCGCTTAGACTTCAGTGAACTGAAATGAAATGACAAGAGGCTATCATAAATAATTGCTTATGTTCGTTCAGGTTGTGAAATGTGAATAAACGTTTCTTTTAACTTGACAGTTATTCACTCCGAACATTACTTCGTTTACATTTTATAACTGGGCCTTGGTTCCGTACTAGAAAATGTTTAGTTGAGATAATAGCAACTTCAGGTTTGGTCACGTGAATGACAGATGACGTCCAACACACACATAGACAACTTCTGTTTGTCCAAGTTTGGTTGTCCGAGAAAGATATGCATGACTGGCAAAATCCTGGTCTTCATAACTTAGGGCTAGTACTGACCCTGTTGTGCAAACTGAAGAACGCACGGTAAAATCCATTACTACATTTGTGGTCAATTCGTATTACATTTGAGGGCTTTATTACATTTGTGGTCAACCCTTATTACATTTGAGGGCTTTATTACATTTGTGGTCAATTATTACATTTGTGGCTTCAACATGCGTGCGACACATCGCCCCTCGTTGTCAAGCACATTCACAGGCTTAGCCAATCTATAAACAGGATAAGCGCCCCATTGAAACAAAGCAGTCGCGATTTTAAATTTTCCATACCGTATTATGCACTTTTGTATTCATGCATTTTTACATATTTGACAATGTCGCATCGTCGCGTGGAGAAAATCGTGTTTTAAATAGCCAGCACTACACGTGCAACCTCAATTTCACATTGAAGTCGAGCCAATCAGAACAAACGGTTCTCACGGTAAGTTTTTGACACGTCATTTTTTTAGCTGTAGTATAAATTTAATTTGTCTGCCTTTATTGATGTGTTTCCTTTTGATATTTATACAAAAAAGCAAATGTTTTTTCTGATTATTGTGAACAAAAATGTACTGTTGGGACTGCTCGCAAAATAACCTTTCCCCACCTGATGGCTCAATTAGTTCTTATAAATTCTAAAACCACAAGCAAAATTACTCGCAATGCTGTGTGCATATAGTTATAATACCGTAATAATTGGAAAATTTAAAATCGCGACTACTTCGTTTCAACGGGCCGCTTGTGCCGCCACGATTTCACTTTCATCTATCCTGTTTATAGATTGTAGGCTAAGCCTGTGAAATATGTGCCTGACAACGAAGCGCGATGTGTCGCACAATACTCAGTTTAGACCATAGCGTGCGTTATACAATCACGCTATAGTCAAAATTTAATTTGGCGTAAAAAGGTGAAGTCTGCGCGACTGAAGACTAAAACTACGCCACGCGATGTCAAGTACGAAAAATTAAACGAGTATTAAACGGATATTTATTTATTTTTCATGTTTTGGTTCATTCCGGCTTTTAGGATTTCACAGTCAAGATTCCGGATTCCGGATTCCGGATTCCAGGGAATAGGTTAACCCGCTTCCTCCACCGTTCTTCTGACGAACTGGAACAAAAAGCTTTGAATCCTCGTTGTAATGAATCCACCGAACTTGAATTCGATGTTCTTTATCAGTCTTTCTTTTTTCCCCTTTGGTTGACCTCTGATGCGTTCGAGCAGTCCAGACAGTCGATTTACCGTACGGTGGTTTGAATTGGACGGTGCATTAGTACTCGGAGCGGGTGCACTAGCACTCGGAGCAGTAGATTCGACGTGTTCATTGCTGTTCTGATCCTGACGCCTGATTTCCTCTCGCACAGTTGGCCTTATTATAGCATCCATCGGTAAAATAGTGAAAAACAATCGAGCTCGAAAAGACAAACAGAATTTGTTGAGTTGAGGGAGCAATTTAACAACATTTTAAACAAAGATAACTGGGAGATGGACATAATGTGACTGTGAGTAAAGAAACAAATTCTCCTTGTATCTTTGTAGCAATTTATTTTTCTTTGTATGGATTAAGAATATTTAAAGACTTAATACAACTGTGCAGTGGTATTCATTATAGGTTTCTTTTTGAGTTACAAGAGGGTTCTCATTGATTAGCATAACTCAGGGATACTGTACAATTTTGTTGGTTCTGTACATTTCTCATGTGGTCTTGAAATTCCTCAATTTTTGCTTATGGTAGCCCAAATTTGAAGGTCAAACAAAACTTCAATGATGATAATCATTTGTTTTTGATACTCCATGTGGCCATGATTAGAATTACTAACAGATGGTTATTGGGTGTAAGTTTGGTCGAATACTGAACACTGCAGTGCACCTAGCATACATGTTGTAGTCACTGATTAGAAGTGCCTTTATTTAATTGTTCATAGAGAGAGACTAGGAGCTAAAGCTTCTTACCAAAGTCAGTTTTTTTGATAACTTTCAAAGAATAGAAAGAACGTTTGTCACTGACTGTTAAATTTAAACAATAGTGACAGTAACTTAGTGATTAAGCATACTCATTGTTAACATGTTTTGTTATTTACATAGTGCTAATGTAATCACGCCTTTGATGTGAAAAATGTGATTTCACATTGCAGTTTGCACTGCATGTTCAGGCCAGCAAAGTGTTTACAAGTTTCTGATTTGTTCAAATCATTGTCATGCATTGAATCCATTTGGCAAAATTATTTTCCTTTTTTTCCATTTTTAATTGTTTACAAAAAAACTTTTCCGGCTTCCCTGATTTTCTAGTATATTTTTAAGACGTTAAACATTTAACTACAGGTTTATTCAGTTGTTGTAGCCTAGGATGAAAATAGGATGAAATGTTTGTTGCAGCTCTGGTGTTTCCTTCAAAATTTTGAAGGTCAAATTTTGCTAGGAACACTGGTGCCTTTTTAACAAGGACATTGACCTGTACCTTGTTGTTGTGTTTTAATTATTTTTAGAGCAGGAATTCTAAGGCTATTAGTGGTCAAAGTAAAACGTGATAATATTGTTGTGTTATCTCTTCTAACAAACGTTCTGTTAGTGACAGATGCAATAATTATTGGCCCCTCAAACAAACACCCAAAAGCAGTGCTTCTCATGTTGGGCGTAGTTAATTTGTTGATCAGTTAGTTGATTTACATGAAGTATGTTGTATAACTTCAATTCATATTCCTTTTGATAGTAACATCTTTGGACGGTTAAGGTGGCTGAACACAGTTTCACTGTACCTATGCGTCATTCGTTGTCATTTTAAAACTACTTAAGGCTGGGCGTCCAAATTTGGTGAGGCATATGATTAAGCAACAAGCTATATATTTTAATATTTTTGTTGAGCTTTTAGGGTGTTGCCATGGCAACACGGTGGATTGTAAATCAGCCTGCAATTTGGTTTCGTTTATTTTCAGAAAATCTAGTCGTTAGATTTTGTCCAACATTTCGTAAAAATATTCGCATGTTAACACTGGTTTCATGTAATTTTGACGGAGGGATCTTCCGTAATTTGTGGTTTAATATGTTTGCGTTTTGTAAAAATCTCCTTTGTTAGATTTCAAATTTCTGATGGCAGGTGAGTTCGGCATATTCGGAACTATTATTGTGCCAGATTTCGTGAAATTCTAACGAGCTGGTTTCGTAGAAATCAGCACATTTCCGAGGAAAGTCGCTAAAACATCAAGTCACAATTTTTTGGTCAACTGCGCATGCGTTGCATTTGACTGGGTTCTCGATCCAAAGACAAAAACGACCAAAAAGGCAGTGTATTTCTTCAATGGTTCTATAAATTATCTATTGATTCAACAAACATTTTTACGAACAACAAATTGTTTGATTTTAAGACGAAAAACAACACTTTCGCAATCCGCGCTGAGCAAAATAAAATGATCGCTGAATAGGCGCCACGTTTGTTTTTCTCAAAACTCTGCACGTGCTGACTCAATTGAAGAGCGCATGCAAACTGTGTTCAGCCACCTTAACCGACCAATTGATGCCTTGATGCTTCCTCATGTGATTATTACTTTGAGCTTCAGTTAATAAAAAAATTCAATGTCATGAAAGCAAAGATTAAAATTCTCTACCGAGTAAGTAAGGGAGAGCATAAAGACAGCGACTTGGTACTAGTGATTTTAGGATTTGATTAAGAGTTATTAGCTTGTCCTTGCACAAGGTGTTTCAAACATTTACATTTTTATTAAAGGATATTGAGATTTTCCAGTGTATGCCTGTTATTTTTTTATCTTACTGTCAGCATTAAGATTGGACAGAAAGAAGTGCAGTCCTGATATAACTGTATGTAAAAGTGCAGAACATGAAAATTGTAAGTATGTCAACTCTGCACTCCTATTCTATCCAGTCGCAAATGGCAATATACATGTAATGACATTTAAGTTGCGAGTGAGAAAACCTTTATTTTAACATCTGTAAAATGATGCGATGAAGACAGCAAACACAACAGTCGACTTTCGGTTACTATTCGTGACGTCCGGAACGTCACTGAACCGCATTCTCGTTGGCTAAGGTCCCTATTAAAACAAGTATTTTTTACAGTAGCACCAGCCGGTAACCTACACTGCTCGAATGGAAATTATGTTAACTTTTCCACCTCTTTTAGCAGTCTAATGTAGAGTTCAAGAGCAGTGTTAACATCCTGTGGCTCTTGAAGGTTTAGTTCATTCATAATGGTCAGAGCTCACTATAATCAGGCGGGCACATGGTGGCGTGAATGATAAATTCCTCTACGTCATCCTCATCCACACTCACTTTAAAGTCGTCTGTATTGTACAGATGCCGTAAGAAAAACATACAGTCAGGTCTTCCCCTCGGACCACTGCTGTTCCCAAATTTACTTGATGATATTTTGTGCTGATTCCACAGTTCCGCCACTCGATAGAGTTCATTCCTCAGCAAAGGCATGAAGCAAAATCGAATGCAATCAACATGAACTGGATCCGAGTCATTAAATAAACCTAAGTCACATAGATCTTTAAAAAAAATTATCCACCACCCAGGACCATCCTTGACTAGATGTGACCAATACGCTTCAATCCTCTAATTTGCTGTGGATCTGCCAGTCAGAAAGCACTCAGCACCTGCATCCTCATCACTATGGCTTGATCTTAGAAACGTACGAACTGCCGCTACCATGCTATTTTCGGTTCCATTATCCGATCTTACTTTCCTTGGTAAACCGCCGACCTGTTTTACTGCATCGAGGTAAAATTTGGTAATCACTTCAGGGTTGTTATTCGTGGGACCTACTTCAAGCCAGATTAGCCTCCTTGAAAATCCATCGATGCTTCCATGCACACAGAATCCATAGGGTTTGAGTTTATCGTAGCCATCTATGTGCCAAACGTAATTTGGCCCTTTCGCTTGGTATGTTCTCCGGGGAAGTCTCTTCCTTTTTCTACTTTCAACTCCTTCTGGATCAAGCTCTCTTAAAAGTGTCATGACTGTTGCTCTCTTTACAAAGTATCCTTTTCTTCGGAGCCTGGCCCAAAGCCTACGGTAACCAACAAAGCAACCACTACCACCAAGCTCTTTCTCTATGGCCTCCTTTAGTTCATCACGAGGTATATTGGCTGGTCTTCTTGAGAAGCCTAAGGTTCGAAGGCGTCTTTTCACAGTTGACAAGCTAACAGTTATTCCGTGGAGTTTTAAAAACTCTAGAATTTCTAAGTTAGTGTATCCCTGTTTAAAATAGTTAGATATCAGTTCCAATTGATCATCCCCTGCAGCACCATTTAAATTCATACAGGCTGAGTAAACTGGCAACAGCATTTTGCACTGACTTCTTCTTCTTCTTTAAGGAACCTCGAACTTTTCAAGATGGCCGTCTTTTTAATATGATGTTTTCAAATTCCCGCTTTCTCTAGAATAAGAAGCCCGGATGTCAATAACAAGGACCTGGGGTAAATTGACACGTGAACAAAAAAAACTACAACTGAACTGTGAAAAATCAGACTGAAGTGCGTGGGAAATCAGAACTGAACTGCGTGAGAAATCACAACTGAACTGTGAAAAATCACAACTGAACTGTGAAAAATCACAACTGAACTGTCAAAACTCACAACTGAACTGTCAAAACTCACAACTGAACTGTCAAAAATCACAACTGAACTGTCAAAAATCACAACTGAACTGTGAGCCTTCTGGGCCATCGTAAATAACTCCCGGCGTTACCAATCGATGAAATCGATCATCGATTAAAATCGATATCAATTAATCGATTGACCAATCGATGAAGAAGATTTTTGTGACCTTATCGATTGGCATCGATTGGCATCGATTGTCATCGATTGTCATCGATTACTATCGATTGTCATCGATTGTTATCGATTATCACAATACAGTTTTCTTACTCTTTAAATATGAAAATTCGACACATTTATTTTGAAAACATGCCTTTTTGCCAAACGAGAATGAGAGTCACCGAGAGTTGAAGGATGAGAGTTCAGTTTCACGAGAGTTTTATACAACTCTCAGCAAGCGTGGGCCAAATTCGATGAGAGCGCACACGTTTTCTCAGTTTCTTCTTGCTTCTAAACTCAAGTGAAAGTGAGTCGCAAAGCGGCGAAAAGGGAGACACGCACGAAGCGGCGAAAACTCGCTGTTTCGCGACTCGTTTTTCGCCGCTTCGCAGCTCAATTTCACTTGGAACATCTGTCATGAAAGTACTTGCCAATCGATATCAATCGATGCCAATCGATATCAATCGATGCCAATCGATATCAATCGATGCCAATCGATATCAATCTATGCCAATCGATATCAATCGATGAACTTTTTTTTGTGACTATCGATTGGTAATTGATTGGCCGATACCAATCGATATCAATTAACTAATTTCATCGATTGATATCGATTTATCGATATTGAATTTCCGATCATCGATTTCATCGATTGGTAACGCCGGGAATAACTCTGTGCCACGAAAATTTCGTAAACGACAGAAATACGTAAAAAAAATAAGTCCGTTGAAGACAAGTTTTTTTCCCGAATTTTGCTATATGGATCGCTATTTGCTATACGGATCGCTAGGATGGACCACTCACCACTAAATTGGATTTGTTGTCCATCTGTTCTGATACACACAAATATTATGTTGGCTACTCAGTTCAGTCCAAAAAAACCCAACAATTAGAAACAGACTGTCAACTTGACATTTTATTTACAAAGGTTTTTTGGGATGGTTTTTTATTATAATTATTATATCCCCATGCTTAAAATCAGAACTGCACCGGTACTGCGTATTTCTAGGTCAAGCCCAAATCATACCGTCCAGAAGGACGTCGGGACACCTTATTTAGACTTATATAACGGAGTAACTGGTTAGCTTTCAGTTGAGGTTAGGAGTAGCAGTTTATATAGTTAAATTTAGGACTAAGCAACCCGAGAAGGTAGGTGGTACAGTGGTACGGTAGGCTATGTAAGCCTAAGCCTAGCTGAGGGCGCGGGTTCAATCCTGAGTGGGGATTTTAGATTTTCTTTTTTACACTTAAAAATTAATTGAAAATAAAATTCTAAGTGTCGACATTACGTTATATAAGTCTCAACAAAGTGTCCGACGTCCTTCTGGACGGTATGATTTAGGCACAACCGAATTTCTATGACTGCATTATCTGGTGGTATACCGCTGGCTTTTTCTCTGAAGTCATCAGTGAGTAAACCTTGAGTGACAACACCTAAAAAAGTTAAACAGATAGTGGTAGTCTTTACACTAGATCTCAAGTAAACTTAACGAACGCTCAAGTAAAGTACGATTTTCTTACTTAGCTCTTACGTAGCTCTTCATACACGGGTAAATGCAAAAACTTAAGTTGACTTGAGCTAGCCGAGCGAAGACGCTGCTTAAAAGTAAACAACTGATTTACAACGTCGTATCTTCAAAGAGTCTTCAAAGGAGAAAGCCCGTAGACGTAAAACTTTTGGACGAACAACATAGATAACATAACCAATGATTTAGAACATGTTATAAGAAATACAAGCTGTAAATTGTAGAATTAGCTGTTCAGATGTTCAATCAGTTGATAACGATGTCTTGCGCGAAAACACTCGACGATAAAGACACCGTTGTCGTATGCATAAGGATCAAATTCGAAGGAATTGGTGAATCGTGTCCTTCGTGGCCATCGTTGAAATTTTGATAATTTCTAAAACAACTTGCTGCTACCAATTACCAAAGGTCACCAAACAGTCGAAAACAGCGACGCCACGATGTTTGCGAAGGTACGGTTAATTGGCTTGATTGGCATGGTGATCCGCCCCACGGCACGATAAGTCGACTTGAGTTTCGATAAGGATGGTTTTGCAGAACCTTAAGTCTTACTTGAATCCTTTCAATTTGCCGACTTTAATGAGATGCTAAGTCAAGTGCGTTCAGTTTTTACTTAGGCCATCACACACAATTTTTTGGCTAAGTAAGACTTAGGCGCTCTTAAGTCTTACTTAAGTGCCCAGTGTAAAGCGGCCCACTTATATGTCATCATTAAGTATAAATAAACCTTAATTTACAACAGTTTTCAATTGAGTGTGGTAAAACCAAAGCCAAAGTAATTACTCTGACCAATCACAGCAGCCGTAAACAATCCAATGAACCAATCAGAGCTCGAAGCAATTACATTATATCCAAGCGCGGAAAAACGCGTGCGAGCAATTAACGATTGGTTTAGGTTTTACTTCTGATTGGTCGAGAAAGTGGCGCGAGATTTTTTTAGCGAATCACAAAGCGTAGCAATGAAAAACCAAAGCAATTGTGTAATTACTTTTCACACTCAATTGAAAACTGCTCTAATACAATTTCTCAACCAATTTCTCAACCAATCAGAAGTAAAACCAAAACCAATTGTGACTTGCTCGCACGCGTTTTCCCGCGCTTAGAGCTCTGATTGGTTCGTTGGATTGTCTGCATCTGTTTTGATTGGTCAGGGTAATTATTTTGGTTTTGGTTTTACGACACTAAACTGTAAACTGTTCTATGATGCAGTGATTGGGATTTTATATATTGCCATAATATACAATGAGCTCTGTCTAAGCCGAGCTCCCTCGGGGTCGGCTCTATCTGTCTGCCTTACAGAGGTGTCTGACTTATAGAGAGTTTAGTTACAGACAATAGACCACTCCGAAAAATACCATAATACTCTTTAAAGTGCAGATTTGGGTGGTGCTTGATGTAAGCCTGATTTTTCCAATTTCTTTTGTTTTCAGCACGAACTGCACGTGCTATGCTTCAACTGCTTGGCACGTTGCATACGGTGCACATTTATATAAGAACACACAATGCTACGTCCTAGCCTTCCTACATTCCATTCCATTCTAACAAAGGAGAATTGAATAATTACACCCCGGTGAGGCTGAGCCTGCATATGAAAGATTATTATGGTATTTTTCGAAGTGGCCTATTGAGTAAAATTCGGCCAGAACCAGTCTCGGACACTGATGTCCGCTTTTGAGAGGTGTCCGCCTTAAAGAGGTGTCCACTTTGAAAGATTTGACTGTGCATGTATGTCTCTGATTTTTTATAAAGTATTTTTTTCTGGTAATTTACGAGCTCATCTTTGTAAAAATTCTGCAACTAGTACAACTACAGAATTCATTTTCCACTCAAATGTGTTGCTCAGCAGGATCCTGCCACAGGCGAATATGCATCAACAGTCGAGTTAACTTATCGGTTGTCATTACCTTGTTGATTGTCTTTTTTCAGTTTCCCTTCTCAACAACTGATTCATGATCAAGCTCTTTAAAACAACACCCGATTTTTTAAAACAACACTCAGATTTCAGAAAGTGCTTAACTACAATCTGTACTGTACTTGTAGGTTTAAATATCGATCACGTTTTACACGAACTTTTTAGTGATTCCATTGTTCCACGGGTTCGAAATTCAGACCCTAGGTTTGACAATACTTCAGTGTTTATGCAGATTATGCAGATTGTTTCGTGTTCGTTGAACCAAGGGTCCGAATTTCGGACCCCATGATTGAACTATTTCCTCGGTGTTTCTACTTGGCGTTTTCGTAAACCAAGGGTCCGAATTTCGGACCCCAGGAGTAAAAATATTTCTTCAGTGTTTCACTTGGCGTATTCCTGAACTTGGGTCTATATATTTTATTATATTTAGCGAACATTTATTGAAGGTTATGTATGTATTAAAACATGCATTTGTGAGGATAATAAAAAATGCTCCGCAAAAAACGACAATTTGTTTATGTGCCTTTTTTCACTCCACCAGAATCATTATCATCTCTCCTCCAAAAGTGACCAAAAACACAACTTTTAGTGTAAATTTCACAAATTGGAAAAACTGAAAACAGTTTAGAAAGCTTTAACTAATAATGTCAATTTTAATCTGTCTTGATATATTAGCCGTAAAGTTGACTAAAGGTAGCTTTATAGTGCTTGTTGCCATTGAATTGTGTGATGAGTTTGATGCTGGAGTGTGATGGTCTGTATAGCTTTGATGCCTTCTTCTATTTTCGCGTATAAAATTCCTGCGCCTCGCCATTTTGAATTTCTATGACCACATGTGGTCGCCGCTATTGTTAGGAATTGACATCATATAACATTATAACTGGCTGCGCGCGGGAAATTTAAAAGATAAAATAAATGATATACAAATCCAATTGTAAACACTAGAATTATATATCCACTTGTTATTAAAATATTTGAAATTTAGACTTTATTCTTCCAACAATTTATTGTCAATTTGTTATAACTGTGGAGGCTCCCTTTAATCTGATCATTTTTATCACGCCTGGTTGTTCTAAATACATCTCAAAAGACCCATTTTTCACAATAGCGTTCCGCCCAGATTCTAAAAATAGGATTGGTGCGCAGCATCATGGAATTGAAATGCGTACAAACATTCAAGAACTGTGCAGGTAGTTACGGAAAAAGCAGGTGCTACGAAGCACTGTTCTTGGGTACAACTCGACAATTATCCACAACATGTACAAGAATCGCAAAAACTGGTGTTTCCGAGGCAGCCATTTTGAAATATTTGTCCGCATTTCGATCCCACAATGCAATGCTGCCAAATATGACGTCACCTGGGCGGAACGCTATTTTCCGGGGGAACATGTACCTGGACTGGAAAGTTGCACGTTTATACGTAACAAGCGTCTCACTGACCGTATTAAATCATGACGCTAACTTACCAAAGTGAAACTAATAAACATGAAAGCCACACTGATCAAGAGTGGTATCAGTTTGGGGTGCAGTTCATCATCGCCAATTGCTTCCTTATCATTCCAACATTCCTCATTGTACGGCCATAAGTCGTCTTCAACGTGAATTTCATCTTCTTCAATTTCTGGCAAATCATCATCTTCATCCTCTTCTTCCATGATTTCCCTTTCCCGCTGCCATCGCAAAATGATAAAGGTTCGTTGTTATTAGGGGTGTACCCAACCTTTTTGCAAGTGGAGGGGGTTCCATCTTATACCCCGTTCACACCACCACTTAAACATGTTTAAATGTTATCTAGTTTAAAACAGGTTTAGAAAAAAAACCCAAACGTGCCGTAATATTTGGAGAGAAATCTTTACTAAAAGCAACTTTATTGACTTTTATTACCATTCCAGGTAGTATGAGTCATATACATTTAAAAACATTCAAGATACAGGCTAAAAACGTAGTTAAACTAAACAACGTTTAAACATGTTTAACCGTTGGTGTGAATGGGATATTAGTCCGAAATTAGTCACTCAAGACAGTTCATTTACACGGGCATTTAAAACACATGTGCATGTCACGTTTAGGATTATCGATTCTATTTGATTGTCTAAACACTGATTGTCTACATCTATCGCATGCAACCTGCTCACGCCATACATACAGCACGAATCGCGTCGTCTAAATCAGCCTACAACTCGCTCACAACTATTGCGTGCAACACGATTAAAGTTATACGATTTTGAAACATGTTTTAAAACCATACCACAATCGTAGCCACATTCAATGTTATATGATGCGATTTGTATACAAATTTCGCTTGATGCAAGCAGCGCGCGCTGCAAAAAAGTTGTGCAGTCTAAATGAACCTTAATGTATGTTCTTTACGAACACTTAGTAGCTCTGAGATCTTCATGTTGCGAGGTGTTTTTAGTGAAAATCAGTACTGTAAAAATGCGTTTTCCTAAATTACTGATAAAATTAATATGGATTTGAGTTCAAATACCTCTATGATTGCATAAAGTAGTAAAGTTGTTAGGAACTGCGAAATGTCTGCCCTTGGCCGTAAAAGACGTTTCCACAATTTGACAAATTCTGCAGAACACAACAACACGCAATAAATTATCCTATAAATATGAAATTAGAAAATCACAAAGATGACGAGAATCAGCCATAAGGAACTCAGAAAAAAATCTGAGTCCCAGATGGGATTTAAACCCACGACCCTCCGCACTCTAGTCGGATGCTCTAACCACCGAGCTACTGGAGACTCTATGGTGAGCAAGGGTTCATCTGTGAGTTATGACATACGAACTTCACTACGCACTCACGCAGTCATGTCATAATGCATTAATGGATTTTTTTTCTGAGTTCCTAATGGTTGATTCTTATCTTTTTAATTTGTGATTTTCTTATTTATTATTAACATGATCAATCATTAACATGTAGTTGTTAAAATAATAAACACTTCCACAAGCTCCCAGCTGGGTAAAATCTTAAACCAGTTGTTTCACAACGGCCGGTTATTTTAAAGGTGTTCTATTCGAAAGACAAAAGGCGAGAGGGAGCGCAGAAATAGCGCGCGAACATCATCTCAGAACATCATCACATCAAAAACCGTACGTTATTTGTTTAGTTCCACTTTTGCACAAGTGACTCGGGAAGTCCTCACTGTACCGTAAAAATGCGAGATAATGGATTTTTCGGCGTCTTCTTTTTTGTGTCACCTCTGTAAGAATGTAATGGCGAAAACTGCGATTTTGACTTCGATCGCCAGGACGACGCGACGTTTGAAATTGTCGCGTCTTCTGATCTACCCGTGGTTGCCCGTGCAGTCGCGGCCAACAAATAAAACAGTACTTATTTTCGGTTAATCATGTTGTATGATTATCGCTATTGTTCGTGTATACTTAGCTTTCATAGCGATCGTTGTGTAATATAAAATGTTGGGCTTTGGTTACTTTTAGGGGTGCCGCGCTATATAGCGAAAAACAACTGTATTAGCGCGCGCTAAAATAACGAATTAACGTCGCGATCATATGACGAATAAAATTGTCATTTTGGGAGAAACGATGAATATTATCGAGTTTCTAAACATAGTAATTTCTCTCGATTCAGCAATTGCATGGTTGAAAGAAAAGGAAAACCTGATAAAGAGCAACTACACATGTACGGAATGTGACATTTTGTGTTTGAACAATTTTTGTGTGCATTCGATCAAATCGCCCAGTTGATCGAAAGCCTGTTAAGCCTAATCCACGATTAAATTAGAATTAAATCACGATCTTTCAAAAAGGATTTGAAAAGCTGACTTTAATCTCAAGACAAAACTATTGGACAAAAGCGTTTGATGAACAAAATCTTATTTGTTTAGTTATTAAGCTAAGCTAACTTGTCATTTAACGGTTACCAACTGCTTACCCTAGCGTGCGAGCAGACGCTTAGTTTTTCGCCGTAATTCCCAGCACATGGGGCGAAGAAATAACTTCTGCTCGCAGAGTACCAACCATTGAATTACAATGCAATAAATTCAAAGATTTTTAAGGCATTTCAGTGCAACTCTGAGATTTAAAGACAGTGCTTGAACTCTAGATGGACAGAAAACTGACGACTTTATGATAAGAAAAGAAAAGCTAATTGTACTTACCGCAAAATCCGCTTTTAGGATTAGCTTCACACTTTCCGTACAGGGAATACGCAGCATAGATTATAAAGAATATTGTCACAAACTTCTCAAGTTCATTCATAAAGTACCTAATAAAATCAACTGCTTTTTTAAGCGCAGTTAACATTTAGTAATCTTTCAAGGTCGACAAATTCACATGATAAAAGTTTGAATGATGCTACTGTGATGTCATAAATTGTTTTTGTTGACGTAATAAACGCGCGAATGAAGCACGCGCTCATTATGTCAGCAGCTTTGCCTGACACTAAAATGTAAGAGTGTTAAGTTTAACGCTGTAAAAAGTGTTAAAAATGACACAACACTGTAACACTTTTTACAGCGTTAAACTTAACACTTTTTCACGTAACTACAATTAACGCTGCGCAGGATACATATTCATTTATCACTGAAATGTAAGAATTTGAAGTAGAAATAAACATATTGGAAAAATAAAATAAAATGTTTTGAAAAAGTGTCAAGTTAATTTCTAACAACAACGACGTTTCGAGCTTGGCCCTTCATCAGGTTGATGACCGTTGTTTTGAACGCGACTTGTTTTATTTGAAAAATTGTGATAGCGCGCGCTAAGCAAATAGTGTATGAGCTCGCGCAGTTCAGAGGAAATGGAAAACCGTGTTGAGCCCATGCGGTTGCATGGTGCCCAACTTAAAGATGGTTTCCATTTCCACTTGTTTCCTTTTGAGGTTAGTACCGGTACATAACCTCAGTCCCCTGACGACAATGTCCGACTGTGAGTGGCCAGCAGAGTGAGTAGCCTGGTTCACACGTGCGACGCAAATGCAAATGCAAGCGCAAACGCAAGCGAACAAGTGCTTTTCACCTTGCGTTTGCGCTTGCATTTGCGTTGAGCCCGGTTCACACGTGTGAAACGCAAATGCAAGTGCAAATGCAAATGCAAGGAAATGAAAATTTTTCCATTCCTTGCGTTTGCATTTGCACTTGCGTTTGCATTTGCGTCGCACGTGTGAACCAGGCTTAAGCTGCATGTGAATCTCGACGCTGTTCATAATTATTCTACCGACAACAATGCTGCGTTCTTCAGGATACAAAACTAAAAAAAAAGACGTTTAATCCAGATTGTTTGGTCGTTTAATCCAGATTGTTTGGTCGTTTAATCCAGATTGTTTGGTCGTGTAATCCAGATTGTTTGGTCGTTTAATCCAGATTGTTTGGTCGTTTAATCCAGATTGTTTGGTCGTTTAATCCAGATTGTTTGGTCGTTTAATCCAGATTGTTTGGTCGTTTAATCCAGATTATTTGGTCGTTTAATCCAGATTGTTTGGTCGTTTAATCCAGATTATTTGGTCGTTTAATCCAGATTGCTTGGTCGTTTAATCCAGATTGTTTGGTCGTTTAATCCAGATTATTTGGTCGTTTAATCCAGATTGTTTGGTCGTTTAATCCAGATTGTTTGGTCGTTTAATCCAGATTGTTTGGTCGTTTAATCCAGATTGTTTGGTCGTTTAATCCAGATTATTTGGTCGTTTAATCCAGATTGTTTGGTCGTTTAATCCAGATTATTTGGTCGTTTAATCCAGATTGTTTGGTCGTTTAATCCAGATTGTTTGGTCGTTTAATCCAGATTGTTTGGTCGTTTAATCCAGATTGTTTGGTCGTTTAATCCAGATTGTTTGATCCACGTCCGTAGGTGGATCGTTCAGATTGGTATCTGAATCTGGTTTCAGATTGTGCATTCGATTTAGCGAACTAGTTTTAGATCAACAGCACGTGATCGTTCGGCCTGGAGATGATAAACAAGGTGCGGCACTTTTTAGTTCTCAAATTCTGATCCGTAGCAAGTGTTTTTATAGACTAAGATTTGTAAATTTTAATCCGTAACTGTATATGTAAATTTGCTGTAAATTTCTTATTTTAATTTTATTTCACATGGCCCACACAGATAACAGTTGTATAACTGAAGTGGCTACCCTGTTTAAATATTTGTTATTGTTGTTGATCGATCATTTTCAGGGGCGGATCTAGGATTTTTTTTAGGAGGGGGTGCACCACTAAGGAATGTTTTTTTTTCACATAGTTTTTTTTGGCAGAATACCAGTTGTATTAGAAAACCGCAGGTCATCTCGGGGGGGGGGGGGGGGGGGTGCTCACCCCCTGCACCCTCCCCCTAGATCCGCCTCTGATTTTTCAGTAAGCATGAAAATCCAAACAATCTGGATAAAATAAATCTAAAACTGGATTGTCTACAAGATACGCCACCTTAGTGAGTCTTGTTGTGAAGGGAATGGATTATGTTTAGTTAAAGAACCCTAACAAGACCCAAAATATGTAGCTACACTGAGTAAAGAACAGTGATAACTGTTTTAAAAGCAACTGCACGGAATGTTTTTTCAATTTTTTTATTTATACCAAATTGATGTTTTTGCAGTAGGTCCAGAAGTAATTGTTATAATTAGCATATTTGTGTTGACACAAACGTTTGTGTGTATTTAGCAAAGTCAATACATTGTTGGATATAACCCTGTCCCCGTATTTGCCAATTCCTTAATAACTTACAATGACATCCATCTATCTCTCTCGTCAGAGCGCGACCCATAGTCACGGTCATATTTCAGAACAGTACAAGCATGAGTCAGATCTGGGTACGAGATAAACCGTCCTTCAAATCGTGTTCCAGATCTGGACCGCCAATCATTCATAAAATGCAACGAGAAAAACACCAAGTTCGCGACAAATGTTTATAGCTCAGTATTTTTAAAATAGCCTTTTGTTTTCCATTTTGTAGTGGTTATTTTTTCATTGATTTAAACCCATGGACACCTGGTGGTGCCGAATATGAAGTAAATAGGCGAGTCATGCGAGCTACGTACGGAGACTGTTTACGGGAGGGAATTTACTTGTTTCGTCATCTCTCGTATCCTAGTGGATTTTAAATGTTTCTTATAATATTCTTAAAGGGACACTGTCCCGGCTTAAATGTCGTGTTTTCATGAATATGGCCAGGGCGAGCTCGTCCTGCTTCAAGCTTACCTTACTATCTTGAAATAGGAAGAAACCATCGCCAAAAGTGATAGAAGCAAAGATACACGAAATTGAAGAAACGTTGTCGGGTGAAAAGCGCTAAACTATGAACGATGCGACCCAAAGGTTTACTGGGAAGTTGGAAAATTTAATCTTCGTCTGTGACAGAATATCGGTTATATTAACAAAGGATGCATAAATCATACTCTTGAATGTCTCAAACAAAGAAAACATCTTGATTATCAAGAAATAGAATATTAGCAGCTTGCCAATGCTGCCTACCCAGAATCCCATTCGGTCTCATCGTTCATGGTTTATGCTTTTCACGAGTCAACGTTTCTTCAATTTGGTGTATAAATGAACTAAACAGACAAAACAACGGCCAGAAAAGTCAAAATGTTACAAGAATGGTTAGTTTGATTTTTTTTTTACCGCCTGTCAATGAAACAAATTTCATGAACTGTAATTCCTTTTCAATCCTTGCAATCCGGCTGCACTTTTACTCCAAGCTATTGTTTTTGTTTTGTTCTATAGTTGTATACTTGGTAACAGTTGGCGTTATAACGTGGAAAAAAGCTAAGCGAAATTTTTTCTATTTCGGCAGGACAGTGTCCTTTTCAATCTAGAAGTAATGATTTTTTTAACAACTTTCGTACAAAAGCCGTAACCGATTGAAAAAAGTTGATTAACGATGCCAAAATCCCAAATGTCCTTGGCACAGCCAGGGTTTTTTTTTTAATTACAATGAACTCAAACAAATCATTTTTAAATAATAAAACCCAATAACTTTTGGCCATTCCATAGCCCGATTCAAAAAAATTAATTAACGATGCCAAAATTTCCTTGCCACAGCCAGTTTTTTTAATTACACTGAACTGAAACAGATCTATTATAAAACAACTTAGTTTAATTAGAACTGCCGTAAATTATTCGGATATGAACTGTTGTGTATTTCTACAAAACCTGTTATTGCCATTAAGCCGCAGATCACGAAACATCAAATTTAACAAGCTAAAGCGCTGAAGACATAGTACTGCTGATTTAAAGGACTATGTAGTTGCGTCCAAGTTCCTTCAAGTTAAAATGAAAACAAAACATTCATATCTGTTATCAATATGTTTTTTGGCAGTTGTAGTTTTTATCCTCACTACGCCAGCAGCTACTCAACTAAGTCTTCCTTCCGGGATAATAAACAATGATACTGGAGCTTCTACTTGGAACAAGGACTCAGATAACTTCCCTCTAATGCCAGTTGGTATGTTCGTTTCAACATTTTATGTTGTGGTGCCCTTCCCTTCGCATGCTTTCAAAAAACGTTGGATGCTTCCCTTCCGCTGTTTTAGATGACATGTGGAAGGTCGACTTCATTTTAATTGATGTATGTTAGTTTTATAGAGATTAATTAATTTTTAAAGTGATTTAGATTCAGCCCACCTGAATTTTGCTGTGAAGTACAATTTACATGCATCAGCGTTTTTATTCCTTTTTAAAACAGCAAAGCGTTTGATGTTGTGCTTGGTTCTCTTCCCGGTTATTTTAGATGACATGCGAAAGATCAACTTTATCTCGATTAATGTATGTTAGTGTAGAGATTAACTAATTTTTTTAACTGATTTAGATTCAGCCAGTCTGGATTTTGTTGTGAAGTACAAGAGTAAAATTTATAGTTTGAGAGAACTTTTTGCAATTCTTCGTCGTCACAACATCACTGTGCCAAATGAGAGAGCCTTCCTTGCTGAAGTATTTACTCAAATGAAATTACCAGCACAGTCGTGTAAAGGCAGATGTTTCTTGGAAGAAAGATGCGATGCTAAAGAGTGTTACTGTGACATGGCTTGTAAAAGGTGGGGTGACTGTTGCCTGGACTTTTACTTGAGGTAAGAAGATCAAAGAACAATCGTTTGAGCTAGTTAATGGGTATGTTTATTTGTTTGTTTGTTTTGCACAACTTGGAAGCTTTTTTAAACTCGCAACATAAATACCGTATTTATTCATTTAAGCGCCCAACCTCGAATAAGCGCCCACCCTGTAGGTAGGAAAAGTTAATAAGCACCCAGCCTCGAATAAGCGCCCACCCCACCCCTCTAGGAGGCAGCACCAGAGAGTTCGCTAATTGACCTTGACTCAGTGCTACTAAGAGACTTCCTCGAAGACCGAGTTTTCCAAAGTATTTTAAAGAAAATTTCAACGAACAGTAAAAATTCTGCTTTGGTTTTGTTATTTTTTTATTGTTTTGTTACAAAATAAACTTACTACTTGCTGAAAATGGTGAAAATTTAACAAGCGCCCAGCCTCGATTAAGCGCCCACTCTCAAGGTCCAAAAATTTAATAAGCGCCCAGGGCGCTTAATCGAATAAATACGGTATCTCAACAATTCGTGTTAAGGGCTTGTTCTAGCCAACACATACATATATGTGACGTCATAAACCGTAGAACTAGAAACTCTCAAATGCTCAACATACCTCGTTTTAGAACTACCAGCGGCCAAAGAACATTTTATTACAGGACAGTCACTTTATGGAATTCTCTATCGAACGATTTTAAACTTCGCGAATCGGTTGTTGGTTTTAAACGTCGCCTTAAATCTCAGTTTTTAAATAATTTTTGTAACTCTATGTGATATGTATATATTGTATATATTGCTTATTATGTTTATAGATTCATACTATGCTTATATAGTATTTTGTATTATATTTTACTATACATTGTATATTTCTAATTTTATCATTGTATTTATTATTGCCTCTGAAAATCCCTTTTGGGGACGTGGTAATAAATTATGTATATATGTATATATAACACTCATTGGGTAGTGTTTTCCTTCAACACGTGCTTCAAGCTAAGCAGCCGTAAACAAGAAAAAATGATCTAAGAGAATAGAATCCCATTCCCCACGATCTAATACTAAATCTAATACTAGCTTGCGTCCATGCTGCGAAGGTTATTTGCATCCCATGACCGCACAGTCTATTCCACAGAGATAATACTTACTGCAAATAGTTCTGACTAACTTCTCGGCAATAAGGATATTTATTGTTCATTTATCAGTTTTCAAATGATCTGCAAATGCGCTTGAAACTTTAAAAGAGTGAAAACGTCAAGCAAAACTGCATTTGAATAAAAATTGAGCTCGATCTCCTTATTGCCGAGGAGTGGAGGAGTTAGTCAGACCTATTTGCAGGGAGTAATAATGTAAACCTCCTCCATTAAGTGTGCTACACTGTGTAGAGCTGTGTAGATTATAGCGCATTTATTCGCTTGTCGCGGGTAGCCCCAAAATCGAAAGATATTTAAGAAAAACTGTTTTTCGCTATGTTTATTTATCGTTGCTATGGAAACACTGATTAGCATAAAAAGAGCATCGTCTAATGCTTTCATCCAAGCCTAACATCATACCTAACATCATTGAGCTAAAGTAAGATTGTGTATAAGCTCATTGAAAAAAGAAAAGTGTAACCCCAAAAAACCGACTTGGAGCCACCTCAAGCTACAGTTTTGTGAGTTGTGTACTTTTGTTTATACAGATGCAGTAAGACTGGAAATGTTTCCGGCGACGCCTCACTTGGCAATATGACGTGTGGTGACGTCAATGATCCTTCATGGACCCGCGGGGTTGTCATGAAATCTTTTTGCAGTTTACCGCTGAACAATCAAAACACAAATGAATGCCAAGCCGTTCAAAAGCTGAACATGACCCTAAAAAAAGAAATGCCGGTGTTTGACTGGAACACCAATGTAACGTACAGAAGCGTTGCTTGTGCCAGATGCAACAATGGGGGAGGAAACCTTTCTTACTGGGGCCTTAAAATAAATTGCTCAGTTGCTTTACAGTCACCTCAACAAACCGTTTCAGCTGTTAAGAGATTTCTGAAGGAACATGACAAGTGCAAATGGCGATACGCACCCTTTCCAAAGCTCCAGCGACGCTTCAAGTCCTGTGTGGTGCATGATTCAGTATGCGGCTCTAACCAGCTACCAGTGATGTCAATTGTCAGAGAATTATGTTCTGCATATTCCATGCCGATAACAAACCCTGGTAACACATGCTCATACAGAAACCCTCACTGTGCTCTTTGTAATCCAAATGGAAGAGGGAAAACAAATACAAGTCATAAAGATCCAGATGATAATGCTGGACCACCTTTTCCGGGACCACCTTTGACAATCCTCTTTGACATGACTTCCAATATTTTATATAAAGAAGCATCACAGACAGCCCAGCCTCCCACGCGAATGTACAATCTGTCGTCACAGGTGTCAAACTGCAGCTCAACAATGAAGAACTGTACAGTCACCTTTGGCGGTAAAGCGTGTGTGCTTCTCACATCACTGATGAACAGAACAACACAGATGCCCCTCAACACAAGCCGTGTTAAAGTACTGACGCCAAAACAGTTATTGTTGGACAAGAGCATGGTTAAGCCAAAAGAAGGCACTGTTTTTCTTCTTTGTCCAGATCACGAGACTAAGAAAGAGCATGAATTTTCAGCGGTTATTAGTTATATCACATTTACTGGAACAATACTCTCCATTATCTCACTGTGTTTTCTGCTCGGCGTTTACCTTTCTTTCAAAGAACTTCGAAATCTGCCTGGAAAATGTCTCATCAGCCTCTCATGTGCGTTGCTGTGTTATCAAGTTATATTCCTTTTTGTTGAAAAGTCCAAAGAAGTAGAGGCTCTCTGCAAGGCGATCGCCATTTGTCTTCATTTCTTTGTTCTGGCTGCCTTTTCGTGGATGAGTGTCATGGCGTTTGATACAGCAAATACTTTTAAGGTCCAATGTAAGTACAGCTATCCAACGTCAAATACAAAAGCATGGTGGTGGTAGAAGAAAAATGTGGGAAGCCTTCCCTTCAGTTAAACGTCTAAATACACAAACCCAATCGCATACGTATCTCTGATAAAAGGAAATGAGACTGGCCTAAGACTTTGCGAACTGTGAACCAATTAAATTCAAATTCCTTAAACGTTCAAATATAAGCCCACTAGAAACCGGCCGGGACCAGAAAGGACTCATTTACTTGCTCACTTCGTTGTAAATGGCCATGGTTTGTACCGATCAGTATCAGAAGTATGTCGAGTGTGATCGTCCGGGTTAATGTAGTTCAAGAAAGATCTGTTGTTGTTGACAATGACTTTTAATCGAAATGCCCTTTACAAGCCCAAGTTACTTTGAAGCGCAAACATCCCTCCAAAATCAAGCTAACCTGAAATACTCCCTGAAAAATACTTTTAACAAAATTCAAGCCAAAACACAACGTTCACTGTATTTTTAACAAGGAATAATCAACAAACTGAACGAATTAGAATGCTGATACTCTTATTTTTATTTTGCAGTACGTAAGAGAGGAATTCAAGCGTGGGAAACCAAGAAGAAGACCTTCATCAAGTACTGTATTGTTGGCTGGGGAGTTCCTGCAGTAGCTGTGATTGGATGTGTTGTGCTGGACTTCACAGGAACCTTCCATTTTGGATATGGTTTGTAAACAGCTGTCTGAGAGCCACTTCTTTTGACTCTTGCTTGTGTGGGCGCGGTTTGTTCTTACAATTCTTTCGTATGCAACTGTACTTGGTCTCCTCTGAGTGCATCTCAGAAAGTTGTCAAAGAGCTCTACTATTCTGTAGACCTATCTTGTAGATCAGATATTAGACCATAGATGGCTAAGTAGCTTGCGTTGATGTTAAGTTTTTCCTTAAATTAGGCGGAAGATAGAAAACTGATCGAGTCGGTTACTTTTGAAAATGTATGTTGCTTAGCAATACGAAACGTTAAGTTTATAAAAATGCGTTGGTTTACCATGTTTACCTCCGCGGTTTGTGTTTTATGTTTTTGATTGAGTCTTTTATCAGATGAGATACCTTCTGGATACCTTTTGACTACCATTCTTTTAAAAAAAGAAGAAGAAGTTGTACACAGCTTGAACTCGAAAGAAAGCCTTAGTCCAGTTTTCATGCGCAGTTTATTATTCATCTTTTTTTATTTCTTTCCTTTACCAGGAAATAACTTCTATTGCTGGATCTCCGACAAAACAGCAATAGCGGTTGCTATGGTGACGCCTGTGAGCCTCGCATTGGTTTTCAATGCAATGTGCTTGGCGAAAAATTTATATGCCATTCATCATCTGCAGCAAGTATGTCGCAATTAAGCCTCATAATAGTTCAATCATTTTATAAGCGCATGCGTGAAGGAGTAACCTCGTTCAATAACTCCGCGACGCTATTTTGAACGAGGAGGGTCCAGCTGGAGACTGGTACAGGTGACGTAGAAATAAACCTCTGTACCACCATCAGAGCATCAGAGATGCTAACTTTTTTCTTAAATTAATTACTGTAAAACTGCAGTAAGAAGTGGGACAAAATATGTTCGGTTATTTATGTAAAATATGTTCGGTTAGCAGTCAAAAATCAGTGATAAAAAAAGGACGTGATAATAAAAATGAATTGATGAATAAAATTATCTGGTGGAACAGTTTATGATTAAAACGTTCAAATTAATAATTTTTTGTAGGGCGCCAAACTGGCGGGAACTAACACTTCCAGAGTGCCGTTTTTAGTCATCTGCATCAAACTGACTGTAGTCATGGGACTGACTTGGATTCTGGCACTCATTGCCAACTGGCAACGAGCTGCATTCGTGAAATATCCTTCTACTGTCTTAAACAGCATGCAAGGTACTCATTTCTTAACTTAGATATCTCCATAGGTTACAAGGCCAGATTTATTACCGTTAATTAATGATGGTTTCTATAACATCTAGTTTTGAAGGTGTGTCACTCAGGTGTCAAAATAATTGTCCTTTGCATGATCAAATAGCATTAATCTTACTGGAGGGCAGGAGATTGTGATTGGAGTGTGTTCTTGTAACAAAAGATCAACAGTAGCAAAAAATGTATAGTTTTCTCATTGATTCACGAGTGTTTCAAATTATCATACAGCCAAGACCATTCAAAAACATTTTCAAAATATTGTACGAAGAACTTCAGGTTGCAGTTAAAGATGCTGAAGCAATTTTTGATGTAATTTTTTCGCAGGGTTTTTCATCATGCTGTGCTTCACCACCACAAAGAGAGTGCGAGGCCTGCTCAAGGAGAAAGTTTGCAAACGATGCAATCACGCCGAGTCTAACACAAGCGTGACTCATTGCAAAGGAAGTGCTGACACTGAAGTAGCTGCAGGCTCGTCTTCGGTTAACATGACAGCACAACCAACGCATGGCAACCATGCGGGGCAGCACATCCCATATAAATAATAAGAATAATAATAGAGACTTATATAGTGCACATATCACATGTCTCATGGCGCTTTACATACACTTATAGCGGAGCGTTTGCCAGGCCGAAGGCCTGGCTGCGCAGCCCCATACTCATAGAACCTATGCCGTCATTTTTCATGGTCATGGCTAGCGGAATGTTTCGCGGGCGCGTGTTTGCCCGCCCGCCCGCCCGCCGTGTTGGAACAACATCCGGGATCTTGAAAGCAAGGCTTTGTTTTTCGCGCGGCCACACAGCCGTGAGCTCGGTAAACACTTTAGTTGTTTTGTTGTGTCTAGCGGAGAATAAAAGTCGTTATTTCCCTGCAGTTTTTCGCGGTTTGCTACTCAAGACAGGGATACTAATTAAGGGATACTCAGAAGCCGCTTTAGTGGAAAAAGACGAGCTTTCAGGGATAAAATCTTGCTTCGAGGAACTTCATGTATTACGTTTTTATCAATGCGGGAGATGTTTGTTTTCTACGGATTTCAGAACCAGAAGCGGAAATTTGAATTTCCAAGCAAGCGAGGGACTTAAAGGTAAAACAGATTACAGTTTTCGATGACAATTTATGTTGATATCAATCTGTGAGTGACTTTTTATTAGTGTTATTGTTAGTTTTGGAGAATTGATTTTAAAACGTGCTTAAATTCAGTTGTATCGATTTCTTGAATTTCATCGAAGAAAGCTTGAACTCGATGAGCTATAATTAAATGGTACGCGTTTTGCTTTTAAACGTAAACTAATGGAGAATTGAATAATTTTTTTCGAAAGAAGATTGTGTTGTCCATTTTTATGTGTTTGTTCATTCATTAGATAGATTGAAAAGCGATTTTATGTAAACAAAACAAGACTTTGATTTTATAGTACAGTTCTATCTTCACTCGCATCGCCTTATGCAAATATGTTTGTGTATTTTTGCAATTTTTGATTTTCAAATCAGTTTCTCGAGCAATTTTTGGCAAACATAAACTGTATTTTATTCGGAAACTGGTGGTACTAGTTATTCTAGACAGAGAAAAGTTGTTTTTGTGAACTTTTGTACGGTCTTATAAAAATGTACTGTGCAGACGGTCGCGTAATACTGTTTTTGAGAATTGCTAAAATTGAAAATAGCCCGTTCGTCAATCTTAATTCTTGTGCTTCCAACCTTTCACCTTAGTTAAGTTTCACCTTAGTTAAGCTTGTTCAAAGTGCGACGCTATTAGGCTTGGGCTATGTATATATATTATATATATAATTATGAGAATGAGATCGGACGTCAGCCTTGTTTTACTGCACCGATTCTATCTTGTGTTGAAAGCCTATTATACTACATTATATTATGTTATACTATATTAAATATTGTTCAAGGGGGCTGAGATGGATGAGAAAGTGACCCCCCCCCCATTTTATTACGAAAATATTGCGATGCCCCCCCCCCCCCCCCCCACAAAAAAGAGACCTTCTCCATAACTCAGAAAGTACTTCAGGACCCCCCCTTTTGCCTCTCTTCCTCAGCACCACATGAAATCTTTGACCAGGAGAAAACTTAAGTTGAGCTGTAATGGACAATATGGAGAGTTATCTGACCTCAGATTTCGCGATCGAAATTTCGATTCTCCGTTCCATTTAGGAACAAACCAATCTAAGATTTCAATCTGAAAGATCCACGTCCGAAGATGGATCGGTCAGATTGGTATCTGAATCTGATTTTAGATTGTGTGCTCCATTTGGCAAACGTTTCAGATCAATAGCACGTGATCGTTCGACCTAAGGATGATACGGTCAAACCTGGTGTGTTAAGCGGACACTCTCGGGGCCCTCGCTAGTGTCCGCTTAACACAGGTTGTCTGCACAATAATAGTTAATTATTGATCCTCTTATATCTCCACGTTTATTATACCCACACGTACTGATTTCATTACATTTTAATTCATAAACCTAATTCGCAAATGTCTGTATCACGTTGATTTACTTTTTACAGGAAAACACGCTTTTAGAAGTATACGGTAATCCGCTTGATACAGATTTCGTGTAACAAAATAGCCTGATTTTGCTGGCCGTGTCCACCTAATAGAGGGTCCGCTATCTACAGGTTCGATTTATAGAAAATATGGGAAGCAATATTCGGGTATCAAGCTGGTGTCCGTTTAATAAAGGGTGTCCGCTTAATATGGGGTTCTCTTAATACAGGTTTCACTGTAAACGAAACGGATCGATCGTTTTTCAGATTTTTATTCCAGTAAAGCATGAAAAGCCAAACAATCTGGATTAAATAAATATGAAGCTGGATTGTCTACAAGACACGCTACCTTAGTGAAAGGAATGGATTATGTTTAATTAAAGAATCTTAACAAGACCCAAAATATATAGCTACACCATAGTTAATAAAGTGCAATGGTTATGAAACCTGAGAAATGTCTTTGTTCGTTGTTTTGTTATCGTTTTTCGGCCTCGACCATGCACAACACAATAGATGTTGGTGCTACTAAGTTATTCAGTTATAGCGTGTGATCAAAAAACAAAAGATGTGCACGATCAAGCACGGTTTAAAATAAATTGTAGCTCCTTTTTTATCGCCATTGAAGTCTGCGAGGTTTCATAACCAGTCCCCCGATTAACTATTGCTACACTGAGTAAAGAACACTGATCATGATTTGTTTTAAAAGCTTCTGCACGGAATTTTTTTCTCAATTTTATTTTTTACAATAACTGTGTGAGTTCCAGCGCGCTAATTGGCTCATTTATATGGTAAGAAAGAGTTCAGACAATTAAAATGACGTAAAGGCGCAAGCAGTTATTGTTGGACAAGAGCGCGATGAAGCCAAAAGAAAACACTGTTGTTCTTCTTTGTCCAGATCACCAAAATGTAAAATATGAGCAGCATGGATTTTCTGTGGTTTTTAGTTATATCACATTTATTGGAACAATACTCTCCATTACCTCACTGTGTTTTCTGCTCGGCGTTTACCTTTCTTTCAAAGAACTTCGAAATCTTCCTGGAAAATATCTCATCAGCCTCTCGTGCGCGTTGCTGTGTTATCAAGTTATATTCCTTTTTGTTGAAAAGTCCAATGAAGTCGAGGTTCGAATTCTCTGCAAGGCGATCGCCATTTGTCTTCATTTCTTTGTTCTTTCCGCCTTTTCGTGGATGAGTGTCATGGCGTTTGACACAGCAAATACTTTTAAAGTCCAGGGTAAGTTAAACCATCGTGAGAAAGCTAGTGAACATAATCGCTGAATTAAGAGAAAATATTAGCATCCAGTCAATAAAGAAAACGGAAACGGTTTATAATTGAGTTAAAAAAAAGTGCTATCTCGTAACTTGGAGTCACTTTTAATACGAACGGTGCATGAATAGGTATAAGATCTTGGACCTAGAAACATAAACAATTTATGAAGAAAAAAGCTTTGCACAAACCAACCTGGTGACAATAATTTCTCGTCCTAGCAACGGAATCCATCAATGTAAGTTCAGCTGTCCAAGTCAAATACAAAGCTTGGTAGTAGTAGAAGAATGAGGGAAGCCTCCCTTTAAACGTCTAAATACACAAACCCAATCGCATACACATCTCCGATAAAAGGAAATGAGACTGGCTGAAGACTGGAAGCTGTGAACCAATTGAAAAGAACTCATTTACTTGTTCACTTTTTTGTAAAAGGTTTGAACCCACGAATATCAGAAGTATGTCAAGTGTGAATCGTCCGAGTTAGCGTAGATCTGAAAAAATGTTGTTGTTGACGATGACTTTTAATCACAATGCCCTTTACAAGCCCAACGTACCTTAAAGCGCACCATCTCCTCCAATAATGAGCTAACCTGAAATACGCCCTAAAAATATTTTGAACAAAATTCAGGCCAAAACACAACGTTTACGGTATTTTAACAAAGAATAATCAACAAACTGAACGGATTATAAGCTTCTGATAAATGTTGATATTCTTGTTATTTTTATTGTGCAGTACGTAACAGAGGAATTCAAGCGTGGGAAATCAAGAAGACCTTCATCAAGTACTGTATTGTTGGCTGGGGAGTCCCTGCAGTAGCTGTGATTGGATGTGTTGTGCTGGACTCCACAGGAGCCTTCCATTTTGGATATGGTTTGTAAACAGCTGTCTGAGAGTCACTTGTTTTGACTCATGCTTGGTGGGCATGATTTTGTTCTTATAATTGCAAATGTACTTGGTCTTCTCTAGTGCATCTAAGAAAGTTGTCAAGGGGGCTCTTATATTCTATAAACGTATCTTGTAGATTGTCTTTAAATGTTCCTTTTAGGGCTTTAAGAGCAGATATTAGACTATAGAATGTCAGGTCGCTTGCGTTGATATCAAACTTTTCTTTAAGTTCGGCGGAAGACAGAAAACTGATTAAGTCTTTCATCATATGAGATACCTTCTGGATACCGTTTGACTACCCTTCCTAAGAAAAATAAGAAGCTGTACACAACTTGAACTCGTAGCGTCTTTAACCCATTGCAGTATTGATTCCCAAGTGCTTGAGTTCGATCTTTTGCGGAGAGGCATAAAATTATGTCTAAAAAGTAAGACTACACTACTTTCACTAGCTACTTGAAACCTCGATCGCTAAGCCAATTGCAAGAAAAAAAACACAAAACTTGCCGGGAGCAAAACACACAGCAATAAGCGATAGCACAGCAATAAGCGGCGAATACAATATCAAACGATCCTACCATCCATGAACATCTTGCATTTTCTGGAAAACTTGTACGCTGTAATTCTTCCTTCTGCTTCTCAAGACAACACACAGAGAGATTTTGCCGCATATGATGCACTAATTTGACACACACAAAACAAAATCAGAGTCCAAAAAATCTGGTCTAAAGAATTATGTCAACGGGCATTTAAATATAACAGTATAAAGGAGATGGATCCGACTTCACTGAATTTGCTGTAAACTAAGTCGAGGACATTTGTGCCTTTTCAGAAAGCTTTAGTCCGGTTTCCATGTAGACTGCTAGCAGTCCCTCTCTGGATAGTCGAGCGGGCGAGCAAATACGCGATCGGCGATCATCCGAGCGGCGAGCGAGCGAAGGTAATGCGAACCGAGGGGGCTCTGGGAAAGAGGCGGGAAGGGAAAGAGGGACTGCGGTCTCTTCTGTAACAAACGCGTTCAGATAACTCCGCCCACCAAGTGTGAGAACCCATTAAAAATAAACTAATCTTGTTAACCTAATAAAAGACAACTCCGCCTCTATTTGTCTCTCTGCTTTTAAACACGCGTAAAACCGGTATGTGGGCTAAAATAGAACAGTGCTTTGTACTATACTGATTGTAGATTTAATATTTACAAAGCGGACTCCATTCGCGTAGTTTATTCAAGGACAGAAAATGTAATTTCTGCTGTTCGTGAGTTTGTTTTGATCGCCTTGATGAGCGAAAAAATGCCTACGAAACCGGTACGGAGACGAAGTAGAGGAAGAAAGCCGAAGGAGAGACAGAGGCCTCTGATTTTTATCGTATGTGCATATCATCTAAAAACCTTTTCACTACTTCGAAGGATGGCGCTCCGCTTAACAAGATCGTGACTGAAAGTCTAAAACTTTCCAAAAACTCTGCACCCAATTTATTTGCTCGTGTTTGCAAGAAATGTGTGCTGAAAATCAGAAATATGGAGGATTTTAAACGTTCAAAATATCGCTTGCAACGGACAAGACGACAAGTCTATCTGTTGTGGTTTCCCGTGGTGTCTGCTCTTGTAGAATTTGACTTGTTTTAGTGTCCTTGTTAACCTGGTGGTTGGTTTGTTACTTTTGCATTGGCATGTTGGTTTTTGTGTAGGAAAGGTTTAAACTCATTCTCTAGCTTTTCTCTCTGAAATAACATGATCTGAAATGCTTTTTTTTGGTCACGGAATGTATTTCCTGTTATTTTGTCACGCTGGGCTCACCCGATCAACTATTTTAGTTTTCATCATTGCAGGGTATTAATTTTGCAGATCCATTAAGCAAGCTTAGCAGAGAGAGTTGAAGCTTAAAAAGAAAGCAATTCAACTTGTAGAAACTTGACGTTTGCCTGTGATTTTAGCATCCATTCGCTTCCCGTTATAGCGGCGTGGAGCTGCGATGTTTATAATTCCTCCGTTGTCAATTTTGACAGTCTAACGACTGTTTTGTTTATGCCACTATCATACAAGGACAGAGCTTTGATAAATTATTGATTTTCTAAAGCCAGTTGGTAGCACAGTCATGACATCTTTCCCCGATAAAAGCGCTTCCACCGCTAATCTCTGTTCTTCTTTTAAAACTAAACAGCCGACTGAGGCAACCAGACAAATCGTCTAAAACATTTTCATTCCCACTGTTACGTGTCATCGTCTCAACTCTGATGTGAAACTGAAGATATCGATTCACACTAGATGTGTCAAGATTGTTAATACTCGTCAAACTTCCCTGACAGCTTTCTATTGTCTATGAACCAATCGGAGTTTTCCGTCCCTGGTGCGGCGGGGAATTCGAACGCAAAAGTTACAGAAAAGACCGCAGTCCCTTTTCCTTCCGCCTCTCCCCCAGTTTCCCCTCGGCTCATTCGCTCGCTCCAGTCTCGCCGAGCTTGTTTTTGTGATTAACTCACCCGCTCGATTAACTGAAAAGGGACAGCTAGCAGTCTAGTTTCCATGGGCAGTTTATTATTCACCTTTTATTTTTTTCTTTATTTTTTCAGGAAATAACTTCTATTGCTGGATCTCAGACAAAACAGCAATTGCGGTCGCTATGGTGACGCCTGTGAGCCTCGCATTGGTTTTTAATGCGATGTGCTTGACGAAAAATTTATATGCCATTCATCATCTGCAGCAGGTATGTCGCAATTCACCAGAATAGTTTTACATTAAAAGCCTCGTAATAGTTTTATGATTTTATAAGCGCATGCGTGAAGGCGTAACCTCGTCCCCCTAACCTTCTCGTCGTTCAATATCTCCGCGACGCTATTTTGAACGAGGAAGGCCCAGGTAGAGACTGGGTGCGACTGACTTAGGATTAAACCTTCGTACCAGCATCGGAGATGCTAACTTTTTTCTTGAATTAATTACTGTAAAACTGCAGCCAGAAGTTGGTAAAATATGGTCGGTGCAATGAACCACGTCTATTAGGAGTCAAGAATCAGTAATATAAAATGATCTGATAATGACAATGAATTGATAAATAATATTATCTGGTGGAAGTCTTCTTTTGGTTAAAACTTTCAAATTGATAATTTTTTAGGGCGCCAAACTGGCGGCAACTAACACTTCCAGAGTGCCGTTTTTAGTCATCTGCATCAAACTGACTGTAGTCATGGGACTGACTTGGATTCTGGCACTCATTGCCAACTGGCAACAAGCTGCATTCCTGAAATATCCTTCTACTGTCTTAAACAGCATGCAAGGTACTTGTTTTTTACGTAGATATCTCCATAGGTTACAAGGCCAGATTTATCATCGTTAATTAATCAATGATGGTTTCTATAAAAGCAAGTTTTTAAGGTGCGTCACTCAGGTGCCAAAATAATTGTTCAATGCATGATCAAATTAAGAATTATAACATAGCTAGAATTTTCACGTAATCAAACGAGCGTGCTTCATATTCTTATTGAGCACGCTAATGACGTCAGCAAACTAACACCTCGAGAAACACCGCGTTGATAATGTTATAAAACAATTAGTTCATGCTGCAGCTGTGCGTATGTCGAGATATTGAACACTTGGGAAGTTTGGAGAGCACTCAAGAGGCTAGAGTTGCACGAGGCGCAGCCGAGTGCAACTCTTACGCGACTTTCGTGCTCTTCAAACTTCCCGCGTGCTCAATATCTCGACATACGCACGCTGACGCATGAACTAATTGTTAATTCATGCGTTAATTACAGATTATGCAAGACCCGTAGGGTTGTAGTATAAGATGAATTGCACGAATAAATGGAGACGAAATATAACAATGCTTTGCCTTTATTAACTTCGCTCAAATGACAGCAAATTTAAAGAAAATGAACAAACAGAGTAGGAGAACTGGGTCCTAGCCCCTGATAACGCCGCGGTCCGCCCCACAATCCTCGTCTTTTTGCTGAGCGAACCTGTGAAAGAAGAAAAGAAGAAATAACAATGAGGGGAGGTGAGGGAGGGAGCATTGTTATATTTCGTCTCCATTTATTCGTGCAATTCATCTTATACTAGCTTATACTACAACCCTATGGGTCTTGCATAATCTGTAATTGCACTTCATAAATGTCGCCTCAATATAACAATGCTAGTTCAAAGCCTATGATAGACCAAGAACTGACCTGCCAAAGGATGGGTCATGGACAGGTTTGTAATAAAACCTTCGAAAGGTGTTGTCACTTGACCAGTCAGCCACTTTCATAATGTCACTAACTGACAACCCCGCTCTTGCAGCAGTAGAAGATGCAGCCCCTCTAGTTGAGTGAGCTGTAAAAACGTTAGAATCAATACCTGACTTAAGCAGGATATTTTTAATCCAATGTGCCAAAGTTGCAGACTTAACTGGTTTATGTGGTCTGATAGTTGCTAGAAAAAGCTTATTAGGCTGTGCAGGGTCTATAGGCCTGCAGGTGGATGTGAGCGACTCATAAGCCTTGAGGCACTCGCAGGGGCACAACAGCTTGTCTTGAGGGAAGCTGGCATGAAAAGAGGATTTTAGATTTTTTTCCAACACAAACAGACTTGGTGAGTTCAGGGAGATTAAACTCAACTCCCTCAGGATGCAACTTCCTAAATCTGAGGTCATGTACTGCCAGCTCAGAACCACGATCTGCTGAAGTGAGAGCAAGGAGAGTCACTAACTTCTCGGAGAGATGTTTAAGGGACAGTGACTCATTATCACCTAAAGACTTGATGAAAGTGAGAACTTTTGACACATCCCAGGTAGCAGAATACCTTGGCAGAGGTGGTTCCTTTTGAAAGATACCTTTCATCATCTGACAAACTAGTGGGTGTTGACCAACATTTAGGCCCTCTACCTTAAACATTAATCGTACGATATTCTTTACCATCAACAAAGAGTGATGCTAAGAAATTCATTACATGCTGAACAGAGGCAGAAAGGGGATCAACCTCTTGTTGACGGCACCAGCTACACCACAAGCGCCAGGCCGACTCGTAGGAGCTAGAGGTCTGGTTACGCCAGGCGGAGACAAGGAGTCCTTGAGCCTGGTTTGAAATCCCCATCGAAGTGTAGTGTTGGCTGAGACAAGCCACCCTGCTAGTTGGAGTTGGGGGAGAGGATGATGGGACCCCTCCTTGCTGAGGAGCCACGGGCCTGTTGGGAACAGGCGCGGAAAGTCTACACTCAGGTGTAACAGTAGGGAATACCAGGGCTGTGTCTCCCATACTGGGGCTACAAGACACAGATGCTGAGTACCCTGTTCCTGAACTTGGGATAGACAGCGACCTACCAGACTGAATGAGGGAATGCGTAACTCCTTAGCTGAGACCAGTCCTGAGAGAAAGCGTCTGTCGCTTCCGCCTCTGGGTCCGGTCTCCAACTCACGTACCTGGGAAGCTGATTTGTTAGCCGTGTCGCGAACAGATCTACCTCTAATGGACCCCACAGCTCGTTGAGGCGAGCAAAAACTGATGGGTCCAGTTTCCAGTCGGATGAATCTCGATCCACTCTGGATTCCTGATCTGCTGCATTGTTGTAAATGCCAGGGATATGGTGTGCTGTGAGAGAGATCTCTCTTTGGAGGCACCACTGCCAGATCTCGTAGACTAGGCTGGCTAGAACAGGGGATGAGCCCCCAATTCTGTTGATGTACGCTATGGCAGTGGTATTGTCCATCAACAGTTTTACTTGGATTGAGGCTCTGTTCTTGCAAAATGATTTTATTGCAAAACCTCCTGCCATTAATTCCAAGCAATTTATGAGTTGAAGGCGTTCTCGATGAGACCAGATTCCGCCTGTTCTTACCCCATTGCAACATGCACCCCAACCTAGGTTGGAAGCATCCGTCTCGATCAACAGATCGTCCTTCTTTCTCAAGAGGGATCTGCCGTTCCAGGCAGCAAGGTGATCTCTCCACCACAGGAGCTCTTCTTGAGCTGCCCGGTTCAGGAGGAGTGTTGATTCGTAACTTTGAGTTTCCTTCAGAGCCATTGTTTTGGCCGTTAAAAGAAACCTGTTGTGCAGGGGTGCTGGGAATACTGCTTGGATTGAAGAGGACAGTTTTCCCAGAAGTCGAGACAGTGTTCCGATAGACACGGAGGGGTTGTTTAACAGACCCTGACACTCCCTCTTGATACTCTTTACTTTGTCCCTTGGGAGGTACAAAGACATTCTTACTGAATTCACCAGAGAGCCAAGGAACTCCAATTCTTGAGTAGGTACTAGAATAGACTTTCCCTCGTTTAACACAAAACCGAGGCTGGATAACAGGTTGACTGCAATGGTGGTGTGTTCTATGGCTAAGTCTCTGGACTCGGCCATAATAAGCATGTCGTCTAGGTAAATAATTAGTCTGATTCCCATTTTTCTTAACTGGGCTACAACTGGTTTTAGTAACTTTGAGAACGTGCGGGGTGCACTGGCTATCCCGAAGGGAAGACATGCGAACTCCCACAGAGTGTCCCTCCAAATGAATCGCAGGAATTTTTGGTGATGGTAAGGTAGGCATCCTTTAGGTCGATCTTGGTTAAAAAGTCGTTTGGTCTTAAAAGATCTTTTAACATTGGTACACCTTCCATTTTGAAGTGCTGGTATTCTACAAACTGGTTTAAGTCTTTGAGGTTTATTATTGGCCTGTGCCCACCCCTTTTTTGGGAACAGTGAATAAGGGGCTTATGAACTGGCTCGGGTCGTGACCATTGGGTTTTAGAACCTTGTGGATGGCATGTTTTTGATGGAGAGAAAGCACTTCCTGATCTATCAAATCTCTCTCCTCCTCTGATGCATGCATGCTGGGAATGTAGGTCTGGTGGGGAGATTCCAGAAACTCTATCTTGTACCCCACCACAGTTTCCAAGACCCAAGGGTCGTTTGTTATGTTCTGCCAGTTCTGATAAAAATGAGCTATTCGGCCCCCTAAGGGCACTTTTGAAACTGAGGGAATTACAGAAAGTTTTATGGGCATACCTGAATGAGCTGGAGGATTCCTCACTGGCTCTGAGGGGTTGACTGGGTGAAGGGTGCTGTTGTTCTTCCCCTTCCCCTGAATGGCCTGGAAGGACGATAGGTCTGGCCTCGGAAATGAGGGCTCCTGTAACTGGCTGCAGGTTCCAGGGTTTTGCTGAGGGGGTGCCTCTTGGAAAAAATGGCTTTCCTCTAAGGACAAAGGTGGCAGTGGAGATTGCCTTTGCTGTTTCAGACCGCTGTTTGAGGCGTTGTTCGAACTGCTGGCCAAACAGCTTTTTGCCATTAGTTTCCCATGATTCATTTGAGAGGGAGGCATATTTTGGGCCAATTTTGCTGAGAACTTGAGCTCTGCGTTTGGCGGATACGTGATTGTTTACATTGCCAAGAAGTTGCAGTGATCTTGTCAGACAGCTTAACTGTGTGGAAAGGTCTAGCGACTGGGAATTTTCTTAGGACATAGCAATAGGACCAGCCACATCAAGAAGAAGGTCCTGAGTTTTGCGGAGGACTTTATCTTCAGATTTACACTTTGGTACCAGGTCCGGTAGAAATTTGTCCAGCACTGGTGTGTATACGCAGTCCACATCGGGGCGCGGACAAGATCGCACAATTTCTCGCTTGTCAAAACCTGACAAAGGCTTTACAAAACAGACGTTCAGCAAAGCTGAAAGTTCTTCCGACGCTTGCCGGCGCTGAGAAGAGGACTCAAGAATATCGTCAACGTCTAGTGGATCATATTCCTGTTGTTCAATACTGTCAGAGACAGTCGGCCCGTTGTTCGCGTCATCTATATATATATAGTTAAACGAACGATCTTTGCGGGCGGTTCGTAAGAAATACCACTTGATGACCCAGCGGCACCACTGGGAGACATTGAACCTTTTGTTGACCCAGAGGACGTACTGGGAGAGGACTTTCCTTTTGTTGAACCGGAGGATGAACCGGTTAATCGTTCAGCTTGGCCTGAACCATGTGACTCGCTTTGTGCTGGCGAGCTCAGAGAATGTTTAACGCCGTCTTCAATGGTCGGCAACAAAGCCTTAGACATCATGGATACAAATTCCGGGCTCTGGAACACCGAAGCAAAGGAAGCAACGGAAGATGGGTCAGGATTACCTGGATTTTGCTGTTCAGTTGAACCATTTTTGTCTTCTCCGTCTTTCGACATGACTTCTTCACACGAGCGAAGCAAAAAGACGAGGATTGTGGGGCGGACCGCGGCGTTATCAGGGGCTAGGACCCAGTTCTCCTACTCTGTTTGTTCATTTTCTTTAAATTTGCTGTCATTTGAGCGAAGTTAATAAAGGCAAAGCATTGTTATATTGAGGCGACATTTATGAAGTGCAATCTTACTGGAGAGCAGGAGATTGTGGCCGGCGTGTGTTCTTATAACAAAAGATCAATTAGTTGCGAAAAATATATATAGTGTTTCTCATTGATTCACAAGTGTTTCAAATTGTCATACGGCCAAGGCTATTCAAAGACATTTCGCAAATATTTGAAGAAGAATTTCAGTTTACAGATTAAAGGACCTGAAGTAATTTTTGATATAATTTTTTGCAGGGTTTTTCATTATGCTGTGCTTCGCCACCACAAGGAGAGTGCGAGGGCTGCTCAAGGAAAAAGTTTGTAAACGATGCAATCACGCCGAGTCTAAAACAAGCGTGACTCACTGCAAAAGAAATGCTGACACTGAAGTAGCTGCAGGCTCGTCATCGTTTAACATAACAAGACAATCAAACCATGGCAACCATGCGGGACAGCACACTCCATAAGAACAGCCTTTAATTGTTTTACTGCACCGATGCTATCTTGCATTGAGAGCTTAAGGCAAGCAAGTACCGTTTAATATCTGGGGGACCGTTAAGAAAGATGGGTGAGAAATTTGTAAATTGGTTTGTAAAAATGTACTTCGGGACCCCGGCCGTTTTTGCTGTGACTAAAGATCAATTACCTCCAATTTCTTACCCATCCCATCTCAGATAAATATTGAACGGTCCCCTGGGACGTGGGGACCTTACTTTAATCTTGCAGCACCATATGAAATATTTGACCTAGAGAAAACAAATGTTCAAGCGTAGAGAGTTATCTGGCCTCAGACCTAAGGAAATAGATAGGCTTATAGGATGATTTAACAGATAATACGCGCCGTTCTCTTTTCCTTATAAGATAAAATGACGTCATAGTCTAATAACAAAACGCAGTTGTACTTGTTTGTATCATGCAAATAGTTCCTTTTGGAGCATTTCTGACAGTAATCATTTTTCTCACCGACACTTATAACTTCTGGACAAACATAATGTGTTACTGTTTATATATACATAAATATCGTAATAAGGGTTGTTGCTGTTCATCGTGGTGAACACACTAGTAAAGAAGTATTTTTCGTTTGTCTCACGATGTAGTCGCTTCCGATGTGGATCGCGACGTTTCGACTGCATACTGCTAGTCTTCTTCAGGCGATGGGGTCGACTGGTTACGCGTCACCTTATGAAGCACGATGGTCTGCTGTGATTGGTTGGTTTTCAACAGCTGTGACTGGTGCATTTTGATCCTCGTTGTTTCGGCGAATTGTTCCTTCGGCGGTCCGAGACATCCGATTCGCCCGTACCCAGACCTCCGCCGTTTCAGAGCACGCCAACAACACCGGACACCACCCGCTTTGGAATGAAGTAAAGTTTATTGATCGTGATCCTCATTAGTACACACGCAGGGTCAAAGAGGCGATCCACATAAGACTTAACCCTAACAACATCAACAGGGACAGTGGAATAGAAATTCCAGAAGCATGGATACCCACGATCAAGAAACACAACAACAGGAGAGCCGTACGACTACGGACCGCCGAGGGAACAATTCGCCGAAACAACGAGGATCAAAATGCACCAGTCACAGCTGTTGAAAACCAACCAATCACAGCAGAGCATCGTGCTTCATAAGGTGACGCGTAACCAGTCGACCCCATCGCCTGAAGAAGACTAGCAGTATGCAGTCGAAACGTCGCGATCAACATCAGAAGTGACTACATCGTGAGACAAACGAAAAATACTTCTTTACTAGTGTGTTCACCACGATGAACAACAACAACCCTTTTTACGATGTTTATATATACATAAATACTTGTAAAATTCATTAATAATTCATAAGGGTACTAACAAATAGAAATGAGCCATTCCGTCATACAATACAATCTTAATACATGCAACCACTAGTGGTTGTATGTTATTTGCATTCCAGATACAACTCACTAGTGCTTGTATCTAATTTACATGTGAATGTGAATTTAACAAGTTGTTTACTACATTCGCGTCCGTGTTGTATCGGCACTATACATTCACTCGCCTTTAGCTCGTGATTGTATAGGCCGATACAACGCTCCCGCTCATATAACAAACATTACATAAAATCACGCCTCAGTGAAAAGGTGCAATCATATTGGACTTTGGATGCATGCTAGTAAGACATTTCTGAGATTTTTGTGCCTCGCTATCAAACTGAAGCCTGGTGCACAACATTTCATAAGGCTGATTTAGACGGCACAACTTTTGCCAGTAGTAGTAAAAGGATAAAGATAAGCCCCGCGATGGCCTAGGTGCCTAGGTGCCTAGGTGCCTAGTCAATGACGTCACAATATGCCTTCCCGCATACTAATAAGTGCCTAGTCAATTGCCTATACCTTTTGTGTTAATAAATGACTAGGGATAGTGCCTAGGTGCCTAGGTGATGACGTCACAATATGCCTTCCCGCATACTAATTTGGATTAGGTGCCTAGTAAGTGCCTAGTCAATGACGTAGTTTGGTATAGGTAACTTATTAATATGTATTATCAACTGCCTATACCTTTTGTGTTAATAAATGACTAGGGATAGTGCCTAGGTAAATCATTAAAACAATAGGAACAATAGATCGGCCCAAACTTGCCCAAACTCGCCCGCTCTATTCCAAATCACTTTTAAACAAAACACAACTGACACATATATCCCTTTCAGACAAAGATCAAAACAACATATCTTTACCACTAGACCATCAAAGCTGTGGATATTATAACCGAATGAAACTAATAAGAGGGTTCCGAAACATTCAAGTTTAGAAGCAAATAAATTGCACAGTATAACAAACCGCTTTTTACTTTACTAAGATCCGCAACATTCTTTTAACCGCTTCATCGCTAGAATCTATGTCGATTTTCAGTTTGCCAGCCATCACCCACTTTAAGTTCTAATTTCTTTACCGGTAGCTTCAAAGTTCAAACTTTTAATTATGCGAACTTACACTGAACTAAATTTGCATGAAAAATTAGCACCTCGGAAAAATAAACAAAGCAACCAATTACACGCGCGCGCTAAAACAATAAAACCACACTTTGTTAAGTTCAAACTATATTTGGTATACACTCTGTGGTAGCACACCATATAGTCGCCCTCTATTGTAGTGCTACTTAACAAATTTACACCGCTTTTCCGTGGTGTGGACTCTTATTTACCACGATTTACGTCATCACATGGTCAAAATGTTGTAGACTTACGAGGCGCAGCCGAGTGAGTCAGCAACAAATTTTGACCATGTGATGACGTAAATCGTGGTAAATAAGAGTCCACACCACGGAAAACCGGTGTAAATTTGTTTTTTACAACAATATTTAGAAAAAAACACAAGGAAAAATCGAAGTCTTGTTACAAAACGTGACAGCAAAGAAAGAGCAAGCGTTGTCTATAACTTTCTCGCAATCTGAAAGGTGTTTTTCAAGTGCACGTGATGTTAGCGTCAGCACCGTTGTCTGGACTCTCATTTACCACTCACGTCGACCAATCAGATTGCGAGTTTAGCGGCAATTGTGGTAAAAAGTGATGTTGTGTACTATATTACGTTGTATCCGTTTTATTCTTGTTTATCCCGACACACCCATCACTGACCCTACCTGTCCTTACCAGTCCTCATCTTTCCTTTTTCATCCCTTTTTGTCCTTATTCGTCCTTATCTGTCCTTTTCTGTCCTTATTCGTCCTTATCTGTCCTTTTCTGTCCTTATTCGTCCTTATCTGTCCTTTTCTGTCCTCATCTGTCCTTATTCGTCCTTATCTGTCCTCATCTGTCCTTATTCGTCCTTATCTGTCCTCATCTGTCCTTATTCGTCCTTATCTGTCCTTTTCTGTCCTCATCTGTCCTTATTCGTCCTTATCTGTCCTCATCTGTCCTTATTCGTCCTTATCTGTCCTTATTCGTCCTTTTCTGTCCTTATCTGTCCTTATTCGTCCTTATCTGTCCTTTTCTGTCCTTAATCGTCCTTATCTGTCCTTTTCTGTCCTTATTCGTCCTTATCGGTCCTTTTCTGTCCTCATCTGTCCTCATCTGTCCTTATTCGTCCTTATCTGTCCTTTTCTGTCCTTATTCGTCCTTTTCTGTCCTTATTCGTCCTTATCTGTCCTCATCTGTCCTTATTCGTCCTTATCTGTCCTTTTCTGTCCTTATTCGTCCTTTTCTGTCCTTATCTGTCCTTATTCGTCCTTATCTGTCCTTTGCTGTCCTTATTCGTCCTTATTCGTCCTTTTCTGTCCTCATCTGTCCTTATTCGTCCTTATCCGTCCTTTTCTGTCCTTATTCGTCCTTTTCTGTCCTTATCTGTCCTTATTCGTCCTTATCTGTCCTTTACTGTCCTTATTCGTCCTTATCTGTCCTTTTTCGTCCTTATTTGTCCTTATCTGTCCTCATCTGTCCTTATTCGTCCTTATCTGTCCTTTTCTGTCCTTATTCGTCCTTATCTGTCCTTATTCGTCCATATCTGTCCTTTGCTGTCCTTATTCGTCCTTATCTATCCTTTTCTGTACTTTTTCGTCCTTATTTGTCCTTATTCGTCCTTATCTGTCCTTTTCTGTCCTTATTCGTCCTTATCTGTCCTCATCTGTCCTTATTCGTCCTTATCTGTCCTTTTCTGTCCTTATTCGTCCTTATCTGTCCTTTTCTGTCCCTATTCGTCCTTTTCTGTCCTTATTCGTCCTTATCTGTCCTTATTCGTCCTTATCTGTCCTTTTCTGTCCTTATTCGTCCTTATCTGTCCTTATTCGTCCTTATCTGTCCTCATCTGTCCTTATTCGTCCTTATCTGTCCTTTTCTGTCCTTATTCGTCCTCTTCTGTCCTTATCTGTCCTTATTCGTCCTTATCTGTCCTTTTCTGTCCTTATTCGTCCTTATCTGTCCTTATTCGTCCTTATCTGTCCTTTGCTGTCCTTTGCTGTCCTTATTCGTCCTTATCTGTCCTCAACTGTCCTTATTCGTCCTTATCTGTCCTTTTCTGTCCTTAGTCGTCCTTTTCTGTCCTTATCTGTCCTTTGCTGTCCTTATTCGTCCTTATCTTTCCTTTTTCGTCCTTGTTTGTCCTTATTCGTCCTTATCTGTCCTTTCCTGTCCTTATTCGTCCTTATCTGTCCTTATTTGTCCTTATTCGTCCTTCTGTCCTTTTCTGTCCTTATTCGTCCTTTTCTGTCCTTATCCGTCCTTATTCGTCCTTATCTGTCCTTTGCTGTCCTTATTCGTCCTTATTCGTCCTTATCTGTCCTTATCTGTCCTCATTTGTCCTTATTCGTCCTTATCTGTCCTTTTCTGTCCTTATTCGTCCAACCCCAACGGGTGCTACAAAAAATTGCATGAGACAAAGTTGTACCGTGTCACTCGGTCTTATATGGAGATGAGTTTTATGTCAGGGAGATGTGAATGAAAACTCGTTTTCTCCGATAGATTGTCAAGCAACTCGGAAATGGCTAATTTTTGACATGTGAAAACAATGTATTCAGAATAGGGAGCATAATTTGTATGGAGTTATCAGCCGAGTCGAAGAGCACGTTTTTTTTGGACATATTCTAGCCATTGCAAAAACATAATACCTCTAAATATCGCACCTATTCCTCTCGTAAAATATGGAAAGAAGTCGCTACTTTGACCATGTCCCTAGAAAATTTTTCTTCTGTAAGAATATAAACAACATGGTTTTGTTAGCGTATTCTTATTTCAGAATGACCAGAATATGTCGCAATAAAAACGTGCCCTTAGTCTAAGTTCAGAAATTTCAGAAGCGGGCGGTTTGTAAAAATTGATTTAACTTTCGTATTATTAGAGAGGTTTTCATTAGGCAATTTCCGAGTTACGTTATGCCTCGTTGTCAAAGCGAGGGGCTAGGTGCAAAACCTTTCATATGGAAATGACTTTAATTTGCATTTGAGTAAAAACTCATTTTCATATGAAAGGTTTTGCATTTAGCCTCGCTTTGACAACGAGGTATAATGTAACTCGGAAATGGCCTATTGAGTGTCGTATAACTAACAACAAGAACAACAACAACAATTTATTGACAGTAATTAAAATAGAACAATATTGATTGTCCCGCAAATAGCTGCGAAGCTAATCTAGGCGGGGCAAGGCAAAGCAATACCAAATCTTACAAAAAGAAAACTAAAAAAACTAAAAGCAGAGAAAACACTGTCTAAGACATTTCGCCATAGTTACACATAAATTTTTAACCCTAAACCAAAGAAATCGTTGGTCATCACTCTGGCCAATCACAAAAGACGTCGCAAACAATCCAATGAACCAATCAGAACTCGAAGCTAATACAGACAACCGGCGCCAAGCGCGGGGAAACGCGTACGACGAGTAATTGATTGGTTGATAAAGTGGCGCGAGATTGTTTATAGTTTTTGCCAATCAAAAAAAGTAGCTATGCAAAACTCGAAGCAATTGCGAAATAACTACTGTTCTATTCTACTAAGACAATTTCTAAATAAACAAGATGCTACCCGAGCTGCTCTGTTTGGCTAAAACCCATGGAAACAGAAAATATTTTAATCACCAATTTTATAAAAGAAGTAAAAACGTTCTTTCCGTCTTCAGTTTCATAATCACTTTACATTATAATGCTTGAAATTGGTTTAGAAAAATCGAATAACCGGCTTCCCTCTTCTTCCATTAAGCATTTATCCTTTTTGGAATCAAGGAAAGCGTGTTTTATTTCTTAGTAAGTGATCAAAAATAAACTTGGTGAAAGACTGGATGTTGATCAACTCTTCCGGATTACTAGGTTTGGTAGTCGCAGTAAAAGCCACATGTGAATTAATCAATTGAATAATTACGCTCAAAGCTGTATTTGGACTGTTTATCTAGAGCATTTATAGGTAGAGGCTACACTGTTTTGCATTTTCAATATATTAGTGTATGGGAAGCGAGATAACTTTAATAGTCTCAAAACTCTGAAACAATTGTCCAGAGTGACAGATTGTGTCCAATTGGTCTTAACGTATATGTTTAATGACTTGAGTTTAATTAAATGGCATAAGTGCTCGACAACATTAACGAAAACAAAGTATCAATTATTTTCTTCCTTTAGATAATATCTCATTAAGTACAAGAAATTATGTGTGCAGGTTTTAAACAAGACTAGACATTTTTTATCATCTCGAAACTTAGAATCAGATTTAGGTTAACCTTTCTCGTATTTACGGTATTAACACGGCCAGTTAAATTAAAAATACGACAATATATATAAGACACACGAGGTAAATAGGTACATCACTGAATAAATAGAATGAATAAATAAGAAGAAACTAATAAAAGTATATTTGAAGTTTCAAATGATCAAGCTAAACTGAAACATGAAACGTTATTAAATTTCAACGTCAGCTTACACTGAGTTCTTCAAGGTTAAAAATCAAAATTTTTGAGAGAGGTTTTCATTTCAGTTTCCTGAGCTGAAGTTATAATTAAAAACAGTCATGCAAGGGTCCGAGACTTGGAATACAACGAATTATTCGTCACCTCTGAATCAGAAATGTTTTGTTCTAGATCCCATAGTCGTAAAAGTTGTCCGCATCTGCGCTTATTGCATTGTGATCTTTGTCTCGTTGGTTGGCAATTTCTTAATCATAACAGTGACATGGAAAACCAAAATGATTAAAAGCAAATCGATTCATTATTTGATAGTGAATATGGCCATGGCTGATGCATTTCTCACACTTTATATGCTGCGTGTTATAAGCCTAGTTTACGTGGGTTTTGAATGGCAAATTGATGGTGTACCAGGGGAGGTGTTCTGTCGAATTTCAACTCTGCTTAACCAGATGTGCATTGCCGCATCTATTCTTACTGTTGTGGCGATCAGTTTTGACCGTTTCCTTGCTGTTATGTATCCGCTGAGGCCTGGCCTTGTTACGGTCAAGAGAACAAAGCTAATGATATTCTTCATATGGCTGTGCGCTTTTGCGTTCCGCTTTCCAATGTTGTTCGCAGCGAGTTAAAACGAAAAACAGCTCTGTTACGTTCAACTTGACGAGACATTTGGCAAAGGAACTAATAAGCTTTACTACTTCCTCAATCTCATTTGTATTTTCGCCTTGCCTTTTCTTACAATTCTTATTTTATATTCTGTCATATTAGTCAGTTTAAAGAGACGAAAACCGCCCAAGACTGAAGGGATAGTTTTAAGAAATGGATGGCATCAACGTAAAGAGAAAACAGCAAGGAAAGTGCTACACATGGCGACAGCTGTGGTTGTTGCGTTTGTTCTGTGTTGGCTTTTGTATTTTATTCGTCTAATTTTGTTTTTCCTACAAAAGCGATTTTTCCTGCAACGTTCAATTCGTTCGTCTTTTCCTAGCTCACGCTAACAGCGCTATAAACCCATGTCTTTATTTGGCCTTTTGTGAAAATTATCGTCGTGGCGTCAAAAATATTTTGTCACAGATGCGCAGCCTTCAAGTTTGTTTTACAACAAATCATATCTCTTCCCGTATCACATCGGATGGAAAATGTGAAGTTGTATTTCATGAAAACTAAGTTCATTGGTGCGGGCCAGAAAACGAGTTATCTACAAAGTTGTAGTATCACGTGTGCTCTAGTTACCATGGCAATCGTCTCAAGCGTGACGTCATCGCAAGCTTGCACTCATTCTCTCCAGTTCTCTTCGTTTGTTCTTTTGCGTCATTTGGCTTCAATCGCCGCTTCAACCACCGTAAATCATTACGGATGAAAAATCGGTTAACCACTAAACCGATAATATTTATTACCACAGTAATCTATAAATATGTCGTAAAATCCATCAGCTTGGATACAAAAAGAAACAAAGGTTCTGCGGTGTGTTAAAAAGGACTTTGTAAACAAGTTTAAACTCACAATTCGTAAAGACGTGATTGAAGTTCCGTCGACAATCTTTTTAAATACGTACTAATTCTTTTATCTGTCATGTCATATGAATATGCAGATTTGGCGGCCTCTTTATTCACCAGTGTAATTATTTTAAACCGGGTATTTTTATGTCTTTTTCATTGGTTGTTACAAAATGACTGTTAATATAAAGGTGGAAATGGGTTTTGTGGTTAATTGTTATTTGCCCAATGTTTATGCATTGGTGTTGACTGCAAAGATGTCTTACATTTTTAAAGTTAACTCAGGTGTCTAGAAAAGTAAATTTCTTCAGCAATCGTTTTTCGTTGAAATATTATTTATACTTACATAGCGAGGTATGTGCAAGTCCGTATACTGACCAGATTTTAACACATTGTCAGCCAATTTTCATAAGTTCTTAATATCGTGTTTCCATGAAGATGGCAAATAAATCGAAATTAAGAATAATCAGTTATTGGTTAGATTGTGTTGATGAAAAACGTATCTTTGTTCTGGTTGATAACTGAGACTCGTTTTTTTCTTTGTTTCGCTCTTTTCTTTTTCGTTTTAGTTCAGGAAGTCGTGTTTCAGTTGTTAAAGGATTTAAGGGGCTATGATGCTTGCATGTCACCTATATTATAAGTATCACTTTTAAAAGCCAAAAACACACTTTTTGCGTCGACGCAAAAGTAATCGTCTAGTTTTGTTTAAAACTTATCTAGTAGTGCACTGAAATGATAAATATGTTACTCCGGCTGAGGATGGCTAAGATAGCGGAAATGGATTTCGACTTGATTAATTATTTTAAGTTCTAATTCAGCTTGCCTGTGTCTTGGAACACTCGCTATAAATTGATCAGTACGATTTGTTCTACAGAGTCCCCTCGTGAATTCTCTTGATATCTTCTTCTTGGTGTACTATAAGCATTACGTGCATGTATGAGAAAGGATATTTAGTTTTCATTCAGGGGGCAGTACTGACTCAAAATCGTCCAAAACCCAGCGACATAACGTCTTTTAACATTGAAGGAAACAACAATGTTGCGCGGCTCAATTCAACCAACCTCGTGTACAAGTCTCTTCGCGCCTTTGTTCTCCGGCTTTATTTTATTTTACATTACTTTATTTTTACAGCTCAGTGTTGACTCGTTTGCTGTTCAAGGTATGTTCATCTTCTCTGATGGAGCTGAGGGTCACGGTATGCAATGGACGTATCCTTTCTTTGACAATACATCTGCCAAACCAGCATCGTCTGGATATTCTCAAATCCTTCACGGAAGTTCTCGTTAAGTGCAAGATAAAGACAGGGATTGAGAGCACTGTTGAGATGCGCCAGAAACAGCCGCCAAAATAAAACTTCACAGGAAACTCGAATTTTATACGAAAACAGAATCAGCTGGATGAAAAACAAAAGCCAGCATAACACAAATACAGCGACCACTATCAGAACCATGCGAAGAACTTTCTTCTTTATCACGGCGTCTCGCCTTTGTTCTCTGCCCGTGCTTCCTGAAACGTTTTCTCCAGGAACTTTTCTTAGTTTCAAGGAAATTAAAATTCCTGAGTAGAGAACTGCAATCACTGACAGAGGAAGAGCAAATAATCCAATAAGGGTAAATTTGTAGTAGCTTTTCTCCGCTCCTTTGTCAAACGCATCGTCTAGAGACAAATAGCATCCACGATCACCGTTTTTGTCCACTATAATTTCCAGACCATACAACATCGGTAGACGAATAGCAACGGATGAAATCCATGTAACAGCGATGATTATTTGGCAAGTTTTGTTTGTTATGAAGGTCTTAAGTGGAAAAACAACAGCGAAAAAACGATCACAGCTTATAGCCACCACAGTAAATATAGAGACAGCTATTGCTGTTTCGTGCATAAAAACAGACACTTTGCAGAATATAAGCCCTAATGTTCCACCAACCAGCCAAACAAACCCCGCGTATGCCACGGACATGGCGCGAGGCATGTACAGTGTTATCAGTAAATCGGCGACACACATGTTAACGATGAAAAAGTTGATAGTCTTCCTCATACGCCTTTCTTTCCATACCACAGCAATTATGATAGAGTTTCCACACAACGATACAATCATCAGGATGCAATAAGCCGTGATACGAGCCACTTTAACAGCTGTAGAATCACCCACAAAGCAATTCTCTACGCCGGTGCTTTGCGCTTGATTTGAGGCATTGAAACTTTCGTTTGCCGACATTGTGTCAGTGTGAAGCGCATAAATGTACTTAACGCAACCTCTGGCTGTTAAGTTCAGCTGTTCTTTGTCGGTTGGCTTCCTGATCAAGGTGTTTGTGTCAATGAAGATTTTCAGTAGCAATCACCCGACAAACGACCTTGCGTTTGCTTTCCAATTTTCGATTGAACTATAATAATTTCTTTTCCAATTTATTTTGCGATGATCATATTCTCAAAGCCACCGCCGGCCTCGAAATACAAATTGTAGAATAAGCTTTGTCGGGGCTAGCAACTTATTCTACACTCGATTGTTCGGGACTCAGTAAAGCAGACTTCCGTAGTTGCTCTGGTTTTTACTCTTGATTAGACTTCCACCGTTCGTTACAGTTCAGTTACTTCACAATGTTCTGCTTAGAATGTTTCTCGCCTAGCTTTT
>JAJGOT010000179.1:792500-797500 GCA_022457155.1 Cladopsammia gracilis
ACATGACATCTAACAAACAAACTGTTTCCCGCCATTTGTGCTGAGCGGGCAACATTTGCGAAAGCAGGCAACAATTTTGACGTCAGAGGGTAACATTGCACTGTTGCCCGCTAGCGCACGTGATCAGACCGTGACAAAAGGTGGCATGATTATGATGGATCGAGTGCTCGGTGCGTTTTTCAAACTGTCTTGTGTTGTGTTTTTTTATGTTGCTATATAACAAAACACTTAATGAGTGATCCCTCGAGACCAGTCATTAAGTGTTTATTATTACTGTTGAGGACTATGTTTCATAAAATTGTGCGACTTTTAAAAAAAAGTTTGCGGGGTCACTTGTTACGCGTACCAGGACTTCTGTGCCGCCCAGGTCTCCAAATTTTTCATTCACAATGATACCCCGTTCTAAATATGCCAATTTTAAATACCCCGTTCTAGAAATTTAGTAAATTTTAATAGCCTCTAGCTATTTTTTGTTTGTTCGACTTATATACTTCCAAATACAACAATTGAGCTCCACACAATAGTTGACGCAATATCAATCACACCCGCACAGAACCACGCGCGCGTTATCGAACGCGTTATATTACATGATAATGACCCTACGATAGCCTTCTGCGCGCCACACGGGGAACAGTTTTGTTTGTGATATTCCCGGTGTGGTGATTTTGGCCAAAGAAACGTATTTTGATAAGCAAATTCTCTTTGAAAAATTTTAATGGCTACCGTTAATTTGAAGCTTTCGTATGTTCGAAATATTATACCGTGTTCTCGGAAGGTTCTTTAAAATGGATACCCCGTTATACCCGTATAGATATTTTGGGGGAATACATCCCGCCGCCTCCGGGGTGTGAAACGCATAAAAAACAAGAGGCTCCAAGTAGCCTATACTCATGCGCATGCGTAAGAAAGTTGTATGATATATTTTAAACATGATAAGAAAATGTCCGACATGACGAAGAGTACTCCTTTCATTCAGTCATCGTTCCTGCAAACCACGTTGTAAGAGGTAAGATTAAGGCTTCTTTTTTCTCCGTCATTTTTTTTTTTGTGTGTGTGTGTCACATTTGTGCATGCAAATTTATGCAGGCATATATTATTACGAACCGGGTCATCAGGTTACATACAAATTCTACAAATATGGCTGCCGCGCTCGGCATGTGCTTAGCTTTCAAAACCATAGTTTTGTCTTATCGGAGTAATAACATACATTAAAATATTCAAAATGGAAAGAGAAGGCTTTATAGAATACTCAGAAGCCGCTGTAGTGGAGAAAAAGGATAACTTAAGCGACGAAATCTTGCTTCGGGGAACTTCATACATTTTATTCAATGCGGGGCTATTTCTTTCGAAGAAGCGGAGTTTTAAAGAATTATCAAGCAGCCGAGTGAAGCCGAGGTACTTACCGTAAAATAAGTTGTATTCTTCGGTGGGAATTTGTGTTGATATCAATTTGTGATTGACTTTTTGTTTGTGTTCTCGTTAGTTGGAGAAATGTTTATAAACCGCACTCAAATTCAGTCTTTATAATATCCGATATATGGAAACAAAACAATTAAAGGCCTTAAATTTAATAGTGCTAACTACACACGCGTCGCCTCGCTAAAATAAAATATAGCCCAGTCGTTTACTGATTTCATTGCTTTTAAAAGCAGTCTTTTCAAATGTAACGGAAAGAAGTCATGGTTTGGGAAATAAAAGATGAGTGTGGATTTCATCGGGATCAACAAATTAAATATTCAAAGCGAGTACAGTTGTGTAATCTTATATTACAGACGGTCGCGTAGGGGCGTAATACTGTTTTTGAGAATTGCTAAAATTGAAAATAGCCCGGTCGTTTACTGATTTCATTGCTTTTAAAAGTAGCCTTTTCAAATGTAACAGGTCACTGTATGGGAAATATTAGACGAGTGTGGATTTGATCAGGAATCAATAAATTAAATATTCACGGCGAGTACTGAAAACGAGTCTTGACGTGTTTTTAAATGTGTCACGCAAAATTCGTTGAGGGGGAGGCGGTGCGTGACCCATTTAAAATAAACCGTATGTCTTTTTTATGCAAGCGCATGAGTACAGGCTACCAGTGTAGCCTCTTGTTTACTATTGGTTGTTCTGGAAATGAAGGCTGTACCACAATGAAGCCAGTGATTCAGTCTTATATATACCAAACGTGAACATTACGAGACGTAAGAGACGCTGTCGTGACATTTAAGTAACGCTCTTTTACCGGAAGTGATTGTAGCTGGAAGTCACTAAACAGGAAGTGTTGTGGAAAAGCTATGAACCGGAAGTACACAATTTAAAATATACGTGCATAAATTTTCATGCAAAATCGTGACACAAAAAATAAAAATAACAAGAAAACGGAGCCGAAACCTTACCTCATGCCGCTTCGCGCATGAGTAATTAACACCTGTTCTGCAGGCCAAATGGAATGAAACGAAGAAACGATCCTCACAGTCATCAGTAAACGCGGTTTTGATTAAAGCTTGAAAACAAATAAAGTCTTTGAATAGCATTTGATCTCGTGACCTTCGCGTTATTAGTGCGACTCTTTACCAGACTGAGCTACCAAAGCTTCATACGTCGAATGTGGTCAGTTATGAACTCAGATACGCCCAGACTCGCATTCAGTCGCTATTTATTTTTTTTAAGGGCGAGAGAAGATTGGATACAACAGTTGCCCGTCGTCCCTTCCCAGGACACCCCGCGCGCCTCAATTGAGTTCCGTATCCAGTCTTATCACGATATCATTGATATTACCACAGGTTCGTATGATTCAAAGTTAACATCCCTGTGGTCTGATAGGTGCTTTGTACATTGATATTACTACAGGTTCATATGATTCAAAGTTAAGACCCCTGTGGTCTGATAGGTGCTTTGTACATTGATATTACTACAGGTTCGTATGATTCAAAGTTAACATCCCTGTGGTCTGATAGGTGCTGTGTATATTGATATTACTACAGGTTCGTATGATTCAAAGTTAACATCCCTGTGGTCTGATAGGTGCTTTGTATATTGATATTACTACAGGTTCGTATGATTCAAAGTTAAGACCCCCTGTGGTCTGATAGGTGCTTTGTACATTGATATTACTACAGGTTCGTACGATCCATATGATCGCAAGGGTCGCAGGAATCGCAGCGATCGTCGATCGTAACGATCGCTGCGATCGTTGCGATCGTTGCGATTATATGGAAACCAGGCTTAGTGCGGATCATTACTTAAACAATTCGGAACAATTTTAAAGTAGTTTAAATGAGCGCAAATTCTTATTTTCAATGACGTTTCCTTTGGTGTTGCCGTCGTGGTTGCTAAAGCTTCCTAGCCATAATCGTCTCGGTTATGGCTCTTAAGAGAGTATCCACCAGAAAACCAGGCAGAACCAGGCAGGAGGTGATAATACCCAAATTACCGATTTCGCTCAAACTTGGCACAAAGGTTGAGGGTCATGAGTAGATACATGTACCAGAATATAAGGTCAAAATTTTTTATTCTCTCTGAGTTATAGGGTCCCCCCGAAAAATGGCCATTTGGCATAAATTTATGCATATTAATTAGCTAAATTAAGTCGAGTGGTAAGACAACAAAAATAGCAGCCTGGAAATAAAAACTACTAAATAGTATTCTATATTGATCGGTCTTGTAGCAAAATGTGTTATTGAAATCAGTTGCTTTGATTTGTTGCTTTCCCAATACCGTAAGTGAAGGGCATGTTTCGTCATTTTCACGAGACGTCAAAATTAGGTCATTTTAGATCTTAATATCTCCAATGGGCAACAAGCCAACAACGTAGTTTTAATACTAGAAGTAAGAAGTATCTTTATGCTTACGAAAAATATAATAAAATTTTTGGGCAACTAAATAGCTTTTTAGTTTGAAGGAATTTTTGCACCTCACTCAACGATTTGTACGTTTTTCTGGCGATTTCATCAAAATTCGGTAATTAAAAAAAGTGGTTTAATTTTAATGAAATTGTGAGAAAAAGACATCAAATGTTCAGCTAAGCACCATTCTGCTTATAACAATCCTAGAATTAGCGGGAAAAGCTTTTTGAAGCACATTTCATGAAGTTTGTAAATGAGTGTTTCATCTGTCTTACTTCATTTTCAATGCAGAAAAACAATGGGACTCTTCTCTCTACGATAACTCTAAATTTTATTTTCAGGCACAATAAGGGACACAAAAAAAGCAAAGGCTTATACATACATGTCGTGTAAGTGCTTCGGACTCATTGTTTGGGTCCATTGCGATGCGGCCAAATCCAGTAAAGTTATTTTAAAAAGTTCGATCTCTTAATTCAGCTCTTCGTCGATATTTATTGTGCAGTTCATCGCTGTTGACTTTGCTATGAGAATATTCATTGACACCTTGTTGTCATAGCTCCAAGTTATGCCCGTAAGAGTGAGACAAATAAGCTTGACCACGGACCACGGACCACGCAAAATATAACGGATAACTTGGTGTTAAACGCATACAGGATATAAGATTTGGAACGGTTAATTTTTACAGCCGATTTTCAAACGTTGATTATCTAGAACTGCAGAAAACAGTCCATAACTTAAGATTTGTGACCAGAAAATTCAATACTAAAGAGTCTGGAAAATCGAATGATTCCTTGACAACTCTAAAATAATTCGACATTTGTCTTGTGTTTCTTGTTGGTTTTTTTGCTTGTTTTTTTTTTTTTTTTTTTTTCATTTCGGTTTGAGGGTGAAACATAGTATGTGCCCTTGGCAGATCTAGACTAGCTCATAAGGTTGGAGACAGAAGTAAACATTCTCTGCCATTTAGAAAGCTAAGCTCCGCAATATAAAACATAGAGCCAGGAATATGGACCACGGATTAGGGTCTAATTACGGATGATTATGAACTACAGATTACAAACTAGCGGATTTAAAAAAAAAAGCATTTTTAAAAACTGGGGAAAATAATATGCTACTGATTGTTATGTAATCGAGAATAGTGGATGTCTGTATTTGTGAAAAATATCTGAGAGA
>JAJGOT010000179.1:802500-1177500 GCA_022457155.1 Cladopsammia gracilis
CAACTGAAGTTAGACACGTTTCAAAAACAATTCTCCAAAACTACACAAGAACACAAAGAAAAAGTCAATCACCGATTGATATCAAGATAAATTTTACCTTTGAGTTCCTTGCTTGCTTGTTAATTCTTTAAATCTCCGCTCCTTTGGTTCTGAAATCCGTAATAAAAACAAACATATCTCCCCGCATTGAAAAACGTATGAAGTTCCTCGAAGCAAGATTTTATCCCAGAAAGCTCCTCTTTTTCCACTAAAGCGGCTTCTGAGTATCCCTTAATTAGTATCCCTGCCTTGAGTAGCAAACCGCGAAAAAATGCAGGGAAATAACGACTTTACTTCTCCGCTAAACACTGACCAGCGAAAGATCTAAATAATAAAAGTGTTTACCGAGCTGACGGCTGTGTAGCCGCGCGAAAAACAAAGCCTGAACTGCTGAACCCTGTGCGACGTACGGACGCGCCCGCGAAACATGCCGTTAGCCATGACCATGAAAAATGACCGGCATGGTTCTATGCCTGGTTCTATGAGTATGGGGCTCCGCTAATATTTAACTGATTTAGATTCAGCCCATCTGGATTTTGCTGAGGAGTACATTTTACATTCATCAGTTCTTTTATTGCTTTTTTAAAAACGTTGGTTGTTGTGTTTGACTCCCATAGGTTGTTTTAGATGGCATGCGGAAGGTTAACTTTATCTTGATGATGTATGCTAGTTATCGGATTAATTAATTTTTAAATTGATTTAGATTCAGCCCATCTGGATTTTGCTGTGAAGTACAATTTACATGCATCAGTTTTTTGTTTTATTACTTAAAAAAAAAACGTTGGATGTTATGTTTGGTTCCCTTCCGTTGTTTTAGATGACATGCATAAGATCAACTTAATTTATCTTGATAAATGTATGCGTTTTGGGATTAATTAATTTTTAAATTGATTTAGAGTCAATCCGTCTGGATTTTGCTGTGAAGTTCAAGGGACAAATTTACAGTTTGAAAAAACTTTTTGCAATTCTCCGTCGTCACAACATCACTGTGCCACAAAATGAGAGCGCCTTCCTTGATGAAGTATTAAATCAGAAGCAATTACCAGCACAATTGTGTGAAGGCAGATGTTTCTTAGAAGAAAGAAGCGATCCTAAAGAGTGTTACTGTGACATGGCTTGTAAGAGATGGGGTGACTGTTGCTTGGACTTTTACTTGAGGTAAGAATCAAAGAACAGTTGTTTAAGTTAATGGTTTTTTATCGTCTATATTTTTTTTGTACAACTTGGAAGCTTTTTGTTAGCTCGAAAGACAAGACAAGACAAGACAAGACAAGACAAGACAAGGTTGGTAAGTCGCACACGAGCCACAGGCAGCCCACTCAGCTGGAGACGGTGTCCGTAGCGTCAAGCAACTGGGAGTATTGCTACTCCCCGCTGGATAGGATGCTAGTCCACCACAAGGTTACCTCTAGCATTTGTCGCCGGTACCCATTTATACTTGGGTGGAGAGAGACCATGTGGAGTACAGTATCTCGTCTAAGGAAACAACACACTGGCAATGTTCCCATTTATACACCTGGGTGGAGAGAGACCATCTGGAGTACAGTATCTAGTCTAAGGAAACAATACACTGGCATGTTCCCATTTATACACCTGGGGGAAGAAAGACAATGTGGAGTAAGGTTCTTGTATCGGAAAACAACACAACGGCCGAGACCAGGCCTCGAGCCCTCGACCTTCAGATCTAATGTCCAACACGCTAACCAACATCACCGCGCCGCACTACCGAGATTCATAAAACTGATTAAAAATAAAGGAGTGCCGTTAAACGGGAATTGAATGTTAAATTAAGGCCTCGACCACATGTATCCGGATATTTTTTAATCCGAACCTTTTTTGTTAAGAGAGCTTCTGTCGATCATTTTTCTATGTACTGTGATTGATCTGAAATTCTGGGACTAGGATTTAGAAAAATCTGGACTAGGGAATGAGAATTACATTAAGAGATAAAAGTAGACATCTAAATTGTATGTCCGATTGAAAAAAGTACGTGGGTAACGACTGATGAATTCCACACTGACTGGTGAGGTAGAATTACCCAGAGCTTGGATTGGTAACAACAAAAATAAAATAATGATGATGATGATGATGATGATGATGATGATGATGGTGATGGTAATGGTGTTGATATTGATGATGATGTAGATGATGATGGCGATGTTGGTGCTGTTGATGATGATGATGATGATGTTGGTGATGGTAATGATGTTGATATTGATGATGATGTTGATGATGATGATGTTGATGATGATGGCGATGATGGTGCTGTTAATGATGATTATGATGATGATGTCGATGATGATGATTATGATGATGAAGTTGATGATGATGACGATTATGATCGTTTCGCAAAATTTCTGTTCCCTTTTTTAAAACGTTAAAATCGTTTGGACTTCAACAATAATCTCTCCATGTCTTATGATTTCTTACAAGTTCAAGGTGGTACGATGGTAGAAATTGCGTTTTCTTGATCTCAGAGCGCAATACGATTTCGGAAATATGCTAAACTCTAAATGCGTTCCTTTAAATTAGGAACAGATATTAATAGGTCCACTTGTTCCTATATATGAATAGCAAGACTCAATTATATATGAATAGCAAGACTCAATTTTTCACGAAGACGTTGCCGTCTACGTGAAAAATTGACTAAAACGCCGATTGGCTTCAAGTTGCGGTTCTTATTGCAGAAACCCAAGGGGAAAAACGATAATGCGGTGTATATTGTACGTCAACGTGACCATCAAACGACACTACGAAAAAGATAAACAACTTTCCACGTCCGCTACACTAAGTTATTTCTTTTGAAATACTGCACGTGTCCAAAAGATCACTGTGGATTTCCACGGATCTCAACATTTCATTTTAAATACGCCATGCACGATATACTCAGTATACACTTGGCACTAAAAAATACTTCCACTTTTTTTTATATGTCACTGTGGAATAACGCTGAGTTCAAAATTTCATTTCAAATACGCCATGCACGTTATACCCGGTATGCACTTGGTTCTAAAAAACAAACTTTCACCTGTTAGAGTAAGAATAAAATGTACCAAAAACCATGCTTGCTGGTAGTTCCATGCAGTGTTTCACTACTGAAATCCATTGCAGAGAAAACAGACCTCTGATATGGCCGACATTTCCGCCATTATTATTTATAAAATAAAACAAAATAAAATAAATATTTCATGTCTTCATTTTGCCGTCTTTCCCGTGAAATCCGTCTTTTCCGCCATCATTACAAAAGTCTTTTAGTCAACTGCCTTGCATGACTGGAAGTTGACCGAGTGAAAGACTTTTGTAATAACGGCGGAAAAGACGGATTTCACGGAAAAGACGGCAAAATGAATAAATTAAATAATAAATAAAAAAAAATGAAATAAAATAAAATAAAATAAAGAAATATTTAATTCATTCATTTTCCCGTCTTTCCCGTGAAATCCGTCTTTTCCGCCGTTATAACAAAAGTCTTTCACTCAGTCAACTTCCAGTCATGCAAGGCAGTTGACTGAAAGACTTTTGTAATGATGGCGGAAAAGACGGATTTCACGGAAAAGTCGGCAAAATGAATAAATTAAATATTAAATAAAATAAAAAAATGAAATAAAATGAAATAAAAAATGAAAAAAAAAATAAAAAATATTTTAATTTTATTTTTTTTATTTCAATTTTTTTTATATTTTTTTTCATTTTTTTAATGAAATAAAAAAATAAAATTAAAATATTTTTTTATTTTATTTCATTTTTTATTCTTTTTTATTTAACATTTAATTTATTCATTTTGCCGTCTTTTCCGTGAAATCCGTCTTTTCCTCCATCATCACAAAAGTCTTTCAGTCAACTGCCTTGCATGACTGGAAGTTGACTGAGTGAAAGACTTTTTAATAACGGCGGAAAAGACGGATTTCACGGGAAAGACGGGAAAATGAAGAAATGAAATATATATATTTTTTATTTTTATTTCATTTTTTATTTTATTTCATTTTATTTTTTATTTTATTTTTTTATTATATATATTTAATTTATTCATTTTGCCGTCTTTTCCGTGAAATCCGTCTTTTCCGCCATCATCACAAAAGTCTTTCAGTCAACTGCCTTGCATGACTGGAAGTTGACTGAGTGAAAGACTTTTTTAATAACGGCGGAAAAGACGGATTTCACGGGAAAGACGGAAAAATGAAGAAATGAAATATATTTTTTTACTTTATTTTATTTCATTTTATAAATAATAATGGCGGAAATGTCGCCATATCAGAGGTCTCTTTTCTCTGCAATGAATTTCAGAAGTGAAACACTGCATGGAACTACCAGCAAGCATGGATTTTGGTACATTTTATTTTACTCAAATGAATTGATACTGAAGACCACAGCTTGACATCTTTTCGATTTCCTGTTATTTTAATGGCTGAAAAGTCGGATTTTGCATCTCTAGGTATCTTCTTGTATCGTCCCGATTCGATGTAGGTAATTAGGGCAAGAAATCCGCATTTTGGCTTTGCTGTCAACCGCTTATATGGTGTAAAATAGTAGTTTACTGCTATTTTGGCTAATGACGCTCTTGGTTATTGTCGATATTTCACAAGTTTGTTTCCTCTATAAAGAAGAACACGTTTTTGAGCCTTATCGCCAGTTGGAGAGATGCAGAGGGCAAGTTACCCTTGCAGGCAACTAAACAGTCGTTCGATAAAGAGTGCCTCTTTATGTTACTTAAGTCCAGTTGTTGTGGGAAAATGTAGTGCGATAAGCGCAAAATGCGTGTGCAAAGTAGAAGACGAGGGCTTCGAAAATGCGTGGAACAACGTCTGTCGAACCAGAGATACTTGCGACAAGGCACTACTCTGTTAGTATTTTTCTTGTATTTTATCTTTTCAAACATGTTATCGCACCTCGATTCCAAAAAATCAAAGTTCCTTTCTTTCACAATGACTGTTTTTCTGTATTTAGTTTTCTACAAGCATTTCATGCACGAGAAAGGCACTTAGTTTTAATTTGGAGTAGTTTTGACCCCAAAACCTCAAAATCACCATGACATAGCTCCTTTAAGCTGGGTGAATCTTTCAATTATATAAAGAATGCACATAGTTTATCGAAACTATTGTTTAACAATTACATGCATGCAAAGAACTTCAATGTCAGCTAGATAAGTTTACAAGTTATATTATCAAGAAGAGTTCAAGTCAGTCTGCGCCATATCGTTGCGTTTCGCGCATTGTATTGGCTTGCTAGAGAGCTTGAGTTCTGTCCAATTCATAAACATTTTTCCCTCACGACTAATCAAATGTCTGTGATTCACTTGTTTGTGGCATGCAAAGAACTTTCAATGTCAACTGGATACGTTAAGTACTTATATTCTCAAGAAGAGTTCAAGTTAGTCTGCGCCATATCATTGCGTTTCGCGCATTGATTTGGCTTGCTAAAGAGCTTGAGTTCTGTCCAATTCATAACATTTTTTAACTCGCGACTAAGCAAATGTCTGTGCCGATGGTCGATTCACTTATTTGTGGCATGCAAAGAACTTTCAATGTCAACTGGATAAGTTTACTAGTTATATTATCAAGAAGAGTTCAAGTCAGTCTGCGCCAAATCATTGCGTTTCGCGCATTGTATTGGCTTGCTAGAGAGCTTGAATTCTGTCCAATTCATAACATTTTAAACTCGCGACTAAGCAAATGTCCGCGCCGATGGTCGATTTACTTATTTGTGGCATGCAAAGAACTTTCAATGTCAACTAGATAAGTTTACTACTTATATTATCAAGAAGAGTTCAGTAAAAACTCAACAACAAGGGTTCAGTTTTGTTAAAGTTATGCTACTAGTGCTCTAAGAGTAAAAGTAAGTGTCTTGCGCTTCGCATGGCCAGGATGGAAATGGATTACATCTTGAAAAAATTGGCCAATTTTTCAAGTTTATCGCTTCTCTCTTGAAAAACTCGCTAAAACTGTTTATGGTTTATCCTCTCTTTGAGAATTCAATTGATATCTTCCTCTTAGTGTTCTACATGAGCATTTCATGCACGATAAAGGTACTTAGTTTTAATTTGGGGCGGTTTTGACCCCAAAACCTCAAAATCACCATGACATAGCTCCTTTAAGCTGGGCGGATCGTTCAATTAAAGAATACACATCGTTTATCGTAACTATTGTTTAACAATTACATACATGCAAAGAACTTTCAATGTCAACTAGCTAAGTTTACTAGTTACATTATCAAGAAGAGTTGAATGCTTCAAAATTAAATGGCGCTGTTGATTCTGTAGTTTATTCTCTGTGTTATTTTTTCGAGCTTAAAAGTTAAGCTGGGTGTATCGTTCAATTATATAAATGACTACACATCGCCTTTTGTTTAATTTAATTGTTTAATTGTAACTATTGTTTAACAATTACATCAGTACATGCAAGGAACTTTCAATGTTACTACTTATATTATCAAGAAGAGTTCAGTAAAAACCCAACAATAAGGGTTCAGTTTTGTTTTGTTTTTGGAGTAAAACTAACTGTCTTGCGCGCTGCACATGGCCAGGATGGAGATGGATTGTATCTTGAAAATATTGGCCAATATCTTGAAAAAAATTGGCCAATTTTTTCAAGTTTATCGCTTCTCTCTTGGAAAACTCGCTAAAAATCTGATTATGGTTTATTTTCTCTTGAGAATTCACTTGATATCTTCCTCTTAGTTTTCTACAAGCATTTCATGCACGATAAAGGTACTTAGTTTCAATTTGAGCAGTTTTGACCCCAAAAAACTCAAAATCACCATGGTATAGCTCCTTTAAGTTGGGTGAATCTTTCAATATTATATAAAGAATACACATCGTTTATCGAAACCACTGTTTGACAATTCCATACATGCAAAGAACTTTCAATGTCAACTGGATGTTTACTAGTTAAATTCTCAAGAAGAGTTCAAGTTAGTCTGCGCCATATCATTGCGTTTCGCGCTTTGATTTGGCGTGCTAGAGAGCTTGAATTCTGTCCAATTCATAACATTTTTAACTCGCGACTAAGCAAATGTCTGCGCCGATGGTCGATTCACTTATTGTGGCATGCGAAGAACTTTCAATGTTTACTAGTTATATTATGAAGAAGAGTTCAAGTCAGTCTGCGCCATATCATTGCATTTCGCGCATTGATTTGGCTTGCTAAAGGGCTTGAATTCTGTCCAATTCATAACATTCTTAACTTGCGACTAATCAAATGTCTGCGCCGATGGTCGATCCACTTATTTGTGGCATGATTTCGAATGTGATCCAAATCTCCTCGCAGCACGGCTCAGCAGAGAGTTTGCTGTCCTTCCGGTTTGAAAATGAAATTCGGGGTCTCTTAGAATCGCTTGCCATTGCCCGTAGCCGTGTCGTTCAAGTCCCGTTTTTAGATATCGGTCCTCCTCGGGGGTGAATAACATTTGTTTTCTTCTCGCGCCAATTTCAGTGGCTTTGGACGCGCGCTCTGTCTTTAGACTTGCAACCCTTCGTAAAGGCTTAGGCCGCGGTGGTGTTTTGGGGCTCGTTTCGACTTCGTCCGCAGAAGACATGTCGCCCTTAACGTCATCGTCCTGCTCTTGGGAAGACGTTGATTTGTCCGAAAGCCTCGAACGCACGTCCGTTTCTAACTCCGATCCCTTGTCGCCGTGCAGTCTTTCCAGGAATTCGTGCGCTTTTGTAGCGACCTCGCGCGATCGTTGTTTTTGATAGTGAACTCTTGCCACGACAGAGCTGTGTTTCTGGTCCTCGGAGATCGCGCTTTGCGCGCTACTGCTGAGATGTTTGGAGCTCTCGGTTTCAACAATTTGTCGATAGCGAGTCGGGTGAACGTACTTGCCAGTTGCGTCGAAAACTAACTTGCTCATCAGTTCTCCCAGCTTGTTTTGCTGTCCTCCGTTTCTCGTTACTAAAACGTAATCGCAGGTCGGCTTGAGCAGAGGGCGAATGTGATTGATGTATCCATCCAACACTTGCATGCTAGTGTCGGTCAGGAATAGAGAATCGAAGCCGTATTTGCCCGCCGTTTTGAACATTTTCTGATCGATAAACCCGCCGTTCGTCTTAGCTTTGTTCACCATCTCGACGGTCAAATACTGATATGTCATTGGGCGCGATCCTTTGACCTTGATAAACAAATACACAGCGAGGAATTTGGTGGCAAACGACAAGTCCAACGGGGATACCGTACCCTGTTTCTCCTTGCACGCGTTCAGCACGCCCTCGTAGCGCGGCAAGAAACGCGCCACGACTTCCAATAGCTCCTCTAGCGTTGCCCAATGTCCCTTGGCTTCTAAGGCGTCGATATCGAGTTCGCTGGTCCACTGCAATCGCATCATTTTGGAAACGGTTTTGCGCACCCTTTTCAGGTACATTTCTGTCGAAGACAGCCCTCTCAAAATGGAGTCCGATGCGCCGTTCACTTTTCGAAAGTCTCCCAGTTCTGCAATGGCGTCCAAGTAGCCTAGACGTCCTGCGTGCCCGAGCTTCCAGTCGTCTTGCATCGTGTCGACAAATTTAAATAGGAGATTGGGAGAACATAAACTAAAGTCGACGATGTCAAAAGTGAGCTCCTCTTCGTCTTCGCAACAGAATTTCAGAAATTTCAAACACTTGCTGACGATTTGTTGTGCTTGGCGATCGCTTTTACAGCCGCCGCCACTGCCGGTTAGCCAGGATGAAAAATCTCGAGCAATATCGCTCGACATGTCAAAAGAGCGATTGTTCTGATTTTACGTCGAGCCTTCTGATCGGCGTCGGCTTCATTTTCCGCGTTGCCTAAACACGCCGCGTCAATCTCAGTGCTGTTTGGCTTTTCGTCGAAATGAAAATACCAACGGTGTTTGTTGTTTACGTGTTTTCTACAGCCTCTTTGCGAGGTAAATCCATCGTGATTGCAGGTTTGAAGTGGACAGTGAAAACGGCCATCAGAATCATCTTCTTCCAAGTGAAGCCTCTTTGGTTTGGGCGATGCGTTTGCTAACTTTGACCAGTCGATCTCGTCCTCTCGTTTGTTCATCTCTAGCACCAAACGTAGCTGGAAGATTTTAAAGTTTCTCTCGCGCGGTTACTACATATATTAGCCGACTTGTTTATCCCTCCCGAGAGACATTATTCGATGTTTGGCTAAAAAAGCTTGTTCCTTGTCGCATTATCTCTTGCATGTCCCATTGTTCGCACGACACAATTAAACAAATTTGTTTTAGGCCCGACACATAACCAAACGGAACAAAAGGACAATTCCGAACTTGCACGGACCTGCATGCCCTAATAACGTGATTAAACATGCTGTAGGCAAGCCAGAGTGACAGACTAACATCGTGAGCGCGAGTTCCTGATTGCTAACGCTAAATAGGATCCATCGTTCCCATTACTTAAAGCCGTTAAAACAAAATGGAACGCCAGTTCCTGTTCGATTAAAAGCGAAGCTTATTGCGGTTTAAAAACGGAACAATAGTTCCCATTCAGTTGAAATAGGAACAGTTTGATTAGGAACAAACTTGTTCCTTTGTGACGCTATTAGGAACCTTTTAAACAAAATGGGAACGGCAAGTAGTCAATTAGGAACAACACGTTCCTCATTGCGCATCAGAGAAGGCTTAATCGGAACAACTGGTCCTCATTGTCGATGTCAACAGCATAATATGCTAGTTAACAGGAACAAAGTGTTCCTTATTGGGTTAAGTGGGCAGTCAAATTAGGAACATTTGTTCTCCTTTCTCTCAAAAGGGAACAGATAGAAAAATCGGAACAACCCAAAAAGGACCTTTTGTTCCTAAACAGATGATAACGGAACCAGCTGTTCCTTTTCACCTCAATAAATAGGAACTTCGTGTTCCTAAGTGCTACAAATAGGAACCATTTGTTTCTTTTCACTTGAGAGTAAATAGGAACACGAGTTCCTATTTGCTACAAATAGGAACCATTTGTTCCTTTTCACTTGAGAGTAAATAGGAACACGAGTTCCTATTTGCTACAAATAGGAACCATTTGTTCCTTTTCACCTGAGAGTAAATAAGAACACGAGTTCCTGTTTGTTACAAATAGGAACCATTTGTTCCTTTTCACCTGAGAGTAAATAGGAACACGAGTTCCTATTTGCTACAAATAGGAACCATTTGTTCCTTTTCACCTGAGAGTAAATAGGAACACGAGTTCCTATTTGCTACAAATAGGAACCATTTGTTCCTTTTCACCTGAGTAAATAGGAACACGAGTTCCTATTTGCTACAAATAGGAACCATTTGTTCCTTTTCACTTGAGAGTAAGTAGGAACACGAAGTTCCTATTTGCTACAAATAGGAACCATTTGTTCCTTTTCATCTGAGAGTAAATAGGAACACGAGTTCCTATTGGCTACAAATAGGAACCATTTGTTCCTTTTCACCTGAGTAAATAGGAACACGAGTTCCTATTTGCTACAAATAGGAACCATTTGTTCCTTTTCACCTGAGAGTAAATAGGAACACGAGTTCCGATTTGCTACAAATAGGAACCATTTGTTCCTTTTCACCTGAGTAAATAGGAACAAGAGTTCCTATTTGCTACAAATTGGAACCATTTGTTCCTTTTCACCTGAGTAAATAGGAACGAGAGTTCCTATTTGCTACAAACAGGAACCATTTGTTCCTTTTCACCTGAGTAAATAGGAACACGAAGTTCCTATTTGCTACAAATAGGAACCATTTGTTCCTTTTCACCTGAGTAAATAGGAACACGAAGTTCCTATTTACTACAAATAGGAACCATTTGTTCCTTTTCACCTGAGTAAATAGGAACACGAAGTTCCTATTTACTACAAATAGGAACCAGTTGTTCCTTTTCGCCTGAATAAATAGGAACTTCGTGTTCCCAAGTACAACAAAAGGAACAATTTGTTCCGAATTTGCAAATCTTTGTTCCTTTAATTTAAGGATTTGCGAAGGAACAAAAGTTCCTTTTTGTACAAATTTAATTTGTTCCTAAAGTAATAAAAGGAACAAAAAGCAAAAATAAGCGGAACACTTGATTTTTGAAAAACCTCTTATATTTTGAGTCGCATCACTTAAAATCCTAAGTTGAAAATTTTTTCATGTGAAGAGTAGCCCAATAAGACCTAGCACAAAATACCAAGTTAAAATGTTGTGTTTAAAGCCAAAATTCTTGCTATCATTACTTTTGGGGAATGTATATGATGATAATGGTGATGATGTTGTTGATGGTGATGATGGCCCTGAACTCAAATACAAAACATAGGGGATTTAAAAGTCTTACTTTAACTGAATCGTAGCTCAGCGAATAATCGCCCAAGGTAATCTAATTAAAAATCGCGCTTTACGCTCAGTACAGTTGTGTGAGTTGTGTACTTTTGTTTATACAGATGCATTAAGACAGGAATTGTTTCCGGCGACGCCTCACTTGGCAATATGACATGTGGTGACGTCAACGATCCTTCATGGACCCGCGGGGTGATCATGAAATCTTCATGCAGTTTACCGCTGAACAATCAAAACACAAATGAATGTCAAACCGTTCAAAGGCTGAACATGACGCTAAAAAAAGAAATGCCGGTGTTTGACTGGAACACCAATGTAACGTACAGAAGCGTTGCTTGTGCCAGATGCAACAAAGGGGGAGGAAACCTTTCTTACTGAGGCCTAAACATAACGTACTCACCTATTTTACAGCCGCCTCAACACAACATTTCAGCTGTTAAGAGATTTCTGAAGGAACACGACAAGTGCTCATGGGGCGATACGCACCCTTTCCAAAGCACCAGCGACGCTTCAAGTCCTGTGTGGTGCATGATTCAGTATGCGGCTCTAACCAGCTATCAATGATGTCAATAGTCAGAGAATTATGTTCTGCATATTCTATGCAGATACCAAACCCTGGTGACACATGCTCATACAGAAACCCTCACTGTGCTCTTTGTAATCCAAATGGAAGAGAGAACACAACTATAATTAATCCTGATGGAAATCATAGACCGAGACCTCCTTTGACAATCCTCTTTGATATGAGTTCCAATGTTTTATATAAAGAAGCACCACAGACAGCCCAGCCTGCCACGGAAATATACAATCTGACTTTACAAAGTTGCAATCTGTCGTTACAGATGTCAAACTGCAGCTCAATTATGAAGAACTGTAGAGTAATCTTTGGCGGTAAAGGGTGTGTTCTTCTTACGTCACTGATGAACCGAACAACACAGATGCCCCTCAACACAAGCCGTGTCAAAGTACTGACGCCAAAGCAGTTGTTGTTGGACAAGAGCGCGATGAAGCCAAAGGAAAACACGGATATTCTTCTTTGTCCAGATCACGAGACTATAAAATATGAGCAGTATGGATTTTCCGTGGTTCTCATAACCTTAACCATAACCTTCTCGTCGTTCAATATCTCCGCGACGCTATTTTGAACTAGGAAGGCCCAGGTAGAGACTGGGTGCGACTGACTTAGGATTAAACCTTCGTACCAGCATCGGAGATGCTAACTTTTTTCTTGAATTAATTATTGTAAAACAGCAGCCAGAAGTTGGTAAAATATGGTCGGTGCAATGAACCACGTCTATTAGGAGTCAAGAATCAGTAATATAAAATGATCTGATAATGACAATGAATTGATAAATAACATTATCTGGTGGAAGTCTTTTTTTGGTTAAAACTTTCAAATTGATAATTTTTAGGGCGCCAAACTGGCGGCAACTAACACTTCCAGAGTGCCGTTTTTAGTCATCTGCATCAAACTGACTGTAGTCATGGGACTGACTTGGATTCTGGCACTCATTGCCAACTGGCAACAAGCTGCATTCCTGAAATATCCTTCTACTGTCTTAAACAGCATGCAAGGTACTTATTTTTTACGTAGATATCTCCATAGGTTACAAGGCCAGATTTATCATCGTTAACTAATCAATGATGGTTTCTATAAAATCAAGTTTTTAAGGTGCGTCACTCAGGTGCTAAAATAATTGTTCAATGCATGATCAAACATGCGTTAATCTTACTGGAGAGCAGGAGATTGTGGTCGGCGTGTGTTCTTATAACAAAAAGTTATAAGAAATAGTTGCAAAAAATATATATAGTGTTTCTCATTGATTCACAAGTGTTTCAAATTGTCATACAGCCAAGGCTATTCAAAGACATTTCGCAAATATTTGAAGAAGAATTTCAGTTTACAGATTAAAAAAGCTGAAGTAATTTTTGATATAATTTTTTTGCAGGGTTTTTCATTATGCTGTGCTTCGACACCACAAGGGGAGTGCGAGGGCTGCTCAAGGAAAAAGTTTGTAAACGATGCAATCACGCCGAGTCTAAAACAAGCGTGACTCACTGCAAAAGAAGTGCTGACACTGAAGTAGCTGCAGGCTCGTCTTCGTTTAACATAACAAGACAATCAAAGAATGGCAACCATGCGGGACAGCACACTCCATAAGAACAGCCTTTAATTGTTTCACTGCACCGATTCTATCTTGCATTGAGAGCTTAAGACAAGCAAGTACCGTTTAATATCTGGGGGACCGTTAAGAAAGATGGGTGAGAAACTGGTAAATTGGTTTGTAAAAATGTACTTCGGGACCCCGGCCGTTTTTGCTGTGACTAAAGATCAATTCCCTCCAATTTCTTACCCATCCCATCTCACATAAATATTGAACGGTCCCCTGGGACGTGGGGACCTTACTTTAATCTTGCAGCACCATATGAAATATTTGACCTAGAGAAAACAAATGTTCAAGCGTAGAGAGTTATCTGGCCTCAGACCTAAGGAAATAGATAGGCTTATAGGATGATTTAACAGATAATACGCGCCGTTCTCTTTTCCTTATAAGATAAAATGACGTCATAGTCGAATAACAAAACGCAGTTGTGCTTGTTTGTATCATGCAAATAGTTCCTATTGGAGCATTTCTGACAGTAATCATTTTCCTCACCGACACTCATAACTTCTGGACAAACATAATGTGTTACTGTTTGTATATACATAAGTAGTGGGTGGGGAATGGCTCAAATGCGGTTTTTCAGACCCCTAAATAAGCCGCCAAACGCCCGAGTTACCGGGCCCCCAGGCCTCATTGCATTCGACTTGGGGGCCCGGTAACTCGGGCGTTTGGCGGCTTATTTAGGGGTCTGAAAAACCGCATTTGAGCCCTGCCCCCACCCACTACTATACGTACTCCTCCCTCAAACCCCGTAAGAGGCTTCACAACGACAAGCGAGCTATAACCAATTGAAGAAAGGTAAAATCCTTGTATATACGCAATGGCACAACCCCGACAACGACGACACCATGATGACGATCAACGCGATCTGATTGCATGGCTGGACGAACAGGCCCGAAATCTTGAGCGGTTCGAGCCTGCCGACGACAATAATGCTGAGGTCGAGCCTCAAAACAACCCACAGGATTTAGATTTTGAACAATTTGTTCAAGTCTATGTTTAGGTTGACCGATGGGTTGAACACGGCAGACGAATAATCCGTTTCGTTTTGCAACCGATCTCGAAAAACCCCTTGTCGCCAGAATTTTGAACAAAATCAAGCAAAATGTTCAAACACGCCATGCAATCAATTTACGGTTCACAGTCGAGTTACGAAACACTGAAACCGAGGTGTTGAGGCGGTTTTATCAAAACAACCATTACAGTCGTTGGCTAGCCACTCTCTCCGAGACACGACAGTGGTTACAAGTTCAGGAAGAGCTTCGTCTCCAAAACGCAAACCTCAACAGGCCTGACACCAAATGGGTTTACGAACGCACTGTCCTGCTTGATCTAAAAGTCGTGCTTGATCGACAACCCCTGCAAATAGGCCTCGGGTGGCTTCCTGATTGGCTTCGCAACAAAAGAGAAGTCATTGCCCTTGACAACTTCAACGACAATCTTTGTCTCTTTCGTTGCTTGGCTGTTCATCGAGGAATCAAAAGATGCACATAACATGCGCATAAATCTGTGTAGCGCGTTATCGTGAATGTAGACTAAAAAATGTTTTCAAATGTAGCGCTAAAAATTAGTTTCTCAGACGTTTCGAGGCTGCTGCCTCTTCATCAGTGAGTTTAAACGCAACTGTCAAAAAACAAGTATATGCGCGTGCTACATTTAAAATCCCTAACAACTCAAAAAAAGCTTGCGTAAGGCGCGCGCGCACATACAGTTCTACTGAAATTTGAATTCGACATTGAGCCCATTGGGGCGCAGAGTTCTGTGGTTGAATATCAGTTGGGCCTCCCTTTGGCGTCTGGTTTTTAAACTCCAGGGTCCGGAGACAATGACCGAAACCAGCATATCATCAACGTTGTGTCCGTCTGATATGAAGTGTTGTGCGACCGGAAGTTCCTTGCCAGATGCGTCTTTCTCCTTTTTCTTGGTCACCGAGAGGCGATGTTCTCTGAACCTTTCTGCCAATAGTCGCTCAGTTTCACCAATGTAGACCTTATCACACACTCGGCAGGAGATGGCATACACAAGGTTTCTTGTGGTGCAAGAGAACCTATGTTGGATGGTGATTCGTCCTCCTGGGGTGTCAAGGGTGGGCGCTGAGTTGGTGTGGGCACAAGTTTTGCATCGAGGCGCTGGCAAGGAAAGGTGCCACGATCTTCCTCTGTAGTAACATTGAGTGTGCTGTGTACTAGGGTGTCCTGAACATTCTTGTCTCGACGATACGCACACAAAATACGCACTGGCTGGAATAAGCTTCTAGTGTCATTCCCATTCAGCAGGATTGAGAAGTTTTTCACCATGATGTTACGAATGGGTGTGTTGTTAGGGTGGTAGGTTAGAACGAACGGGATGGTTTCTTGTTGTTCAGACACCTCGTCTCGCGGTTGAAGCGCTGCTTCACGGGTGACCGCAGAGACCTGATTAATGGCGTTTCTGACCACACGCGTTGGGTAACCACGCTGGAGAAAATATCCTGCCATTTCCTTGCTTTTACACTCGAAATCGGTGGGGTCGCTTTTCCTTGCCAGCGCCCTCGATGCAAAACTTGTGCCCACACCAACTCAGCGCCCACCCTTGACACCCCAAGAGGACGAATCACCATCCAACATAGGTTCTCTTGCACCACAAGAAACCTTGTGTATGCCATCTCCTGCCGAGTGTGTGACAAGGTCTACATTGGTGAAACTGAGCGACTATTGGCAGAAAGGTTCAGAGAACATCGCCTCTCGGTGACCAAGAAAAAGGAGAAAGACGCATCTGGCAAGGAACTTCCGGTCGCACAACACTTCATATCAGACGGACACAACGTTGATGATATGCTGGTTTCGGTCATTGTCTCCGGACCCTGGAGTTTAAAAACCAGACGCCAAAGGGAGGCCCAACTGATATTCAACCACAGAACTCTGCGCCCCAATGGGCTCAATGTCGAATTCAAATTTCAGTAGAACTGTATGTGCGCGCGCGCCTTACGCAAGCTTTTTTTGAGTTGTTAGGGATTTTAGCACGCGCATATACTTGTTTTTTGACAGTTGCGTTTAAACTCACTGATGAAGAGGCAGCAGCCTCGAAACGTCTGAGAAACTAATTTTTAGCGCTACATTTGAAAACATTTTTTAGTCTATGTTCATCGAGGAGCCCATAAAAGAGACAACATCCGCAGAACCAGAGAACTCGCGGAAAGCTTCTTCGCCTTTTATCCGGGGCTTCGAGACCAGTTAACTTTGCGGCACTTCTCCAAAATCGAAAAGCATTTCAAGCAAGGCATTGCCGCCTACCTTGTTCTCGCTAATGGTGATTTCATTTTATCGCACACCCCTGCGAATTACGACAAAGTTGGCGTTTCAACCATGACCAGCGGCATCTATGCAGGCCATGCCTTCTTGATCACCAATCTCAATAAAGTCACAAACAATTACACTTGTGGTGAGTGTGGTGGGAGGTTCACACAAGCTTGTCATTTAACTCGCCACGCCAAGACATGTACTCGCGGCCAAACCAAAATCGACTGCCCTGGGAAACGTGTCCTTCCTCCAGAGTCAGCTTTTGAGAAAGCCTTTTACCCAGAAGGCGGTTTCGGTGTCAAGGCAGTGTGCTGGCTCGAGTGGGTGGCGAAACAGGCCGACAAGCACATCCACCATCACAGATGCGGCCATGGCGGTGAGAGGTATATTTGTGGGGCTCCAGTCGACGGCTATCACCCAGAAAGCAGGACAGTTTTTCAGTTTCACGGTTGTTTCTGGCACGGTTGTTTAGAGTGCTTTCCTGCACATGAACAAAGAAACGAAGTGATCACGACTGACCGTAAAGGCAACACAATCACAAGGACGGTTGCTTACCAAAAGACTCTGCAACGAACTCAGTTTCTTCGAGACGCCGGGTACACCGTGGTTGAAAGGTGGGAGCATGAAAGGCCTTACCCCTGGTTTAATGACCATTGCCCACAGAAAAGAAACAAAACTTATCCACACGCGATCGTCTACGACTTCGAAGCGTATCAGGATAAGACCAAGGCAGCTCGCCCGACATACGGGCTCTCTTATGAAAGCGAGCATGTGCCTATCTCAGTCTCCATTGCCGACACGTTGAACCCTGAGCCTGAGTACATTTGCTCCAAAGACCCTGACGAGCTTATCGCCCTGTTTTATGCCTCCCTCGAGTGGCGCGCCGCAGCCATCCGAGAGGCTGTGGCTGACCAATATAAGCCCCCAGACCTTGAGAATCTCCCTGAGGAGCAACTCAAGCTCATCGACAAATGGTGCAACCAAGTTCCTGTGGTAGGCTTCAACTCAGGCCATTACGATCTCAAGCTTATCCGCAAGTACTTTGTTTCTCGCTTTGCTCAAGAGAACGAGGTATTCGCCGCGGAGAAAGAGGGGCGCATCATGTTCATCAACACTCCCAGCTACAAGTTCTTGGACATCGTGAATTATTTGGCCCCAGGCATTACGTACGATAGGTGGGTCAAGATGTATGGAGCGACACAGACTAAGTCCTGGCTCCCATACGAGTGGTTTGACAGTGCTGACAAGCTTGATTACCCTGGGCTTCCCCCATACGAGTGCTGGTACTCACAACTCAAAAATGCCTTCGTTCTTTCTCCTCAGGAGCACGAGGAATGCAAGCGCATCTTTCACGAGAAAGGTATGCAGACATTCGGAAACTGGCTGGAGTATTACAACAATCTAGACGTGTCTCCAAACGATGAAGGGCTTTTACATGAGCCTAGGGGTTGACATCTTCAAAGACGCGGTCTCCTTGCCAGGAGTATCAATGCAATACGTCTTGCGAGGCTCATTGAGAACTATACGCCCCCGGCCCAGAAGCATACGCCATGCTGAAGGGGGCTGTGGTTGGAGGGCCAAGCCTGGTCTTCACCCGCAAACACGTGCGCGGTGAAACCCGCATCCGCTCTCACAAATACGCCTTAGCCCGCATCACGAAACGGATTGTGGGGTTCGATGCGAATTCTCTTTACCCCAGCACGATGCTGCAGGAGATGCCCTGTGGTAAAGAGAAGGTTGTGCATTACGATGACCCGGTGCAGGCGGCTAGAGAGCTTTCCTTTCTCCTTCTCAGAGGGAGGTGGTTCGGGTTTGCGGAGGTGGACATCGAAGTCCCTAGAGAGTTGTGGGAGCAGTTCGAAGAGTTTCCCCCGTTCTTCATCAACCAACCAGTGCCTAACGAATGTGTGCCCCAGCATATGCACGATTACCTCCAAGAAAGTGGCCGAACCCGCTTTCCCGACCAGAAAAAACTTCTGGGTGTGTTGTCAGCGAAAAAGATGCTTATCTACGCCCCCCTCTTGAAATGGTACCTCGACAGTGGGTTCAAGATCACGGCAGTCTACCGCACGATCGATTATAGACCCCAAAAACTCTTCGACTGGTTCGTTCGCGAGGTCGCCGAAAACCGAAGGAAAGGCGACGCTGATAAGGATAAGGCATTGCTTGCCGAAGTGTTCAAGCTCCTTGGCAACAGCGCTTACGGTAAGTTCATCGAAGCCGTGGAGCGCCAAACAAGAACGGTGTACACAACTGACGAGGACGAGGTCGACAAGAATCTCCGCTCACCTTTGTTCGAAGACCTCGAAGAGATCGGAGAGGCCTACAAGATCGAGCTGCGCAAGCAAAAGATCACAATCGACCGCCCCTTTCAAGTCGGCATTGTTGTGTATCAACTTGCCAAGCTCCGCATGCTGGAGTTCTATTACGACTTCCTTGATTGCTTCATCGACAGGCGCGACTTCGAGCTTATCCAGATGGACACAGACAGCATGTACTTCGCTCTTGCTCACGACACTCTCGAAGAAGCAGTTCGCCCAGAACTTCGCGCCCAGTTCGAGGCGGAGAAGAAGAATTGGTTGGCGTGGGACAAGTGGAGTGGTAGAGAGCCGGGCTTATTCAAGCTTGAGAAGGAAGGTACACGGGCCATCGCCCTGTGTAGCAAGTGTTATTACGTAGAAAACGAGGCTGGCGGAGGGGCCAAGATGTCCTCCAAGGGAGTCAATAAGAATCAGAACGAGCTTCGCTGGGAAAGGTACGAAAGAGCCCTGCAAGGGGGTAGGGACATGGCTATCAACAGGGGCTTTCGAATGCACAACGGGGCCATGTTCACATATCAGCAGCATAAGCTGGGTCTCAGCGCCTACTACGACAAGCGTTGGGTGCTGCCAGACGGCATCCACACAGAACCGATCGAGTTTCACAACCCAGCTGGCGGCAACTGAGTGCCCGGCGGCACAACCATCAACTCCTCACGCACAAACCCCCGCTTGGGGCCGTCGTAAAGGTAATACACGACAGGCGTATCTGGCTTGGTGACAACCTTCTCGATATTGTAGACTTTCAAAGACCAGATTGGATCAGTCGCTCGTCGACTACCACCCTCAAGCTCACCGGGGTAATACAGATATCTCAAGTTCACCATAGGTGGGAGCTTCTTTTCATTCACCCCAACAGGCCTAGCATATGGGGTTGCAGGCTTGGCCGAGGTTGCCTTCTCTTTGATTGCTTGTGCGGGCTTCTTGCCAGTTAATCTGGTTACTTCATTATTCAAGGCAGAGACAACATCTGGCAATCTTTTAACCCAAGCGGTCGAACGGCCAGAGGGCAGATTCATTTCAACTGCGTACTGGTAACCAAACAATCGTTCAGCCAGGGTTCTGTTGAATCTTTCAACAATCCCTTGGTCTCTGTGGATATCAACACGCCCACGACGAATGGTTGTTTTATGAGCCCCAGTCTCTTTAGTCACAGCCCCCATAAACTCTGTCCCCGGATCAACTTGCAACAGTTGTGGCCATTTCAAAGGCCCACGCCTATATACCCGAGCCAACGCCTTCGAAACTTCATCAGACTCTTTCGAAGTCAAGGGCTCTGCTGCTTTGTGCTTTGTAACGGCTAGCTACATCAACAACTGTCAAAGCATATTTGTAAATCTTTCGCCCGTGGGGCAGTTTGTCGTGTGGCAAAAAAAGTAGATCTGCTTGATGTACTGCATTAGGAGTTTGAACATCAAACTTGGGCCGAGGGATATGGCGTGGCGCTGGGAGATATACTTGCCAAAGGGCTTGTTTGACGAGCCATTTCTTTGCCACCTCTTCAGAGACCTTGGCTGCTGCAGCTAGCTTTTTGACAGCGGCAAGTCCTTTCCAGTAGCCTTTGGGGCCGTAATAGATCTTTGAGAGTTTAGCCTCCATATACATATGTGTTTTACAGAAAGCGAAACGCCGCATAGCCAAGGGCGAGCGCGCCAGTGCCGATAAACAAGAGTTCGCCTTGTTTCTGCTGTGGGCCTGGTTTATAGAAGTCAGAGAACTCGGGCTCTTTGGGGAGTGTTATTTGCTGCTCTCGATGTGTTTGGTTGTAGAGCACCAGAGCTTGGTCAGTGTCTTGAAAGTTGTGTTTCGCTTGATCTTTGATTCGATCATTGCTGGCAATCCAGTCGAGGAGCTTTGTGCGGTCTTTCTGATATTTAGCGTAGGCCGCTTGATAGGCCTCTAACGCCTTGTCGTGTCTGGTCTTCTCTTCCAGAGCGGCTTTTCCGTTGTCGCCGGAAAGATATTTTGCGAGATAGTTGTCTCCAGTGAAAGCAGCGGCATTCAAAATTGCTCCACCAACCATAATAGCGATTGAGGCCATTGCTATATATATGATTTACATTGAGGCATGTAGGATCTTCTGGTCCTCGAGGTATTTCTTGAGAGCTATGCTCCCAGCCATGACGGCAGTGAACTTCACATAGTTCATGAGATTCGAGCTGGGGTCGGCCGTGAGATTTTCCTTGACGACCTTTTTGCCAACCCAGCCAATACTTGCGACAAGCCCAGTTATTGTGGCCGCATCAAGAACAGCTTTCACGAGCTTGTTGTCAGACATGGTGTATATATATATGTTTTTTTTACTCCATCTCGCGAATTCTTTGTCTCGGTGGTGGGGGAGTTTGAACTTCATTCACCACTGCCGGCGCAGGGGCTGGGGTCGGGGCTTTGCGTCTAAGTGAATTCATAATTGCCTCGCGTTGGTAATATAGGCCCCAAGCGGATAAAATTACCCCGGCAACACCAAGAATGAGAAATACTGTGTTGCTGCTAGCTTCTTCATTTGTCGAGTTTTGGGGTGTCGAGTTTAGGGCGGGCTCGTTTGTTGCTTTAGCAGCTTGTGCTTGTTTTTTTGCCTCTCTTGCCAGGCGGTTGCGCTCAGCAAGCCTTTTGCCAGAAGCAACACGACCAGGGTTTTTGGCTGGAGCAGTCTTTGGGGTATCAGAGGTAATGTGCGTGTTGGTTGTGGGTGCTGCTGGCGCGACTGTTTCTTCAGGCACCGTCTCGAGTGGTTGAGCCATCATGTGTATATATGTATATTTTTTATTTCAAACCTTCGTGGTTTCTGTAAGGTTTCTGCCAGGTTTCTGCCAGGTTCCTGCCAGATTTTATGTGTCAAAAACTTCATCAAAACATGTGTCAACTTCATCAAAACCCTCGAGTGGGTAACCTTCCCCATCTCTGCTTGTGTGTACAGGTGGAGAAGGTTGTTGGGGCAACTCTTCTGGCTCCTTTTTGAAGTCGATGTGTTTTGTAGTGATCAAAACAGCATTGGCCAAGGCCAAGAGTCGCCCACAACGCAGTGCAATGTTTCCAGCAAGAGATGAAAGTTCATGGTTAATCATGTAGTCATTTTTTAGTTCTTTCTGCAGGGCCTCCACATCGTCAATCTTAACAACCATGCCGGCGCCTTTGGTTGCGAACAATATAACGCTGTCAATCAGAGACTCGGTCGTCTTGTTGCCGACATAGGCTTCATACCTTTTGTAGTACTTTTCAACCTCCTTATCCGTCAGGCGCTTCACCTGCTCGTGTGTGAGCTGGGCACCGATGGCCTCTTTTGATTTGCCGGTTGAAACAAGGACTGCCAGTTTCTCGCGTTGAGCTGGAGTGTCATTACCTGTTAAGACTTCAGGAATCGCTGATGGCAAGGAGCTATCAGGGGTTGCCTCTAGGAGCTGCATGACATTCTCAATGACCATGTCTTCTGGGAGGTTTGTTGCCATTGCGTATATATTATGTATTTATTTTTCAATTATTCTCTTGATGTCAGGCAAAAGACTTTCAACCTCACGTATAAGCGCGGTCATGGTGGCTGGGCACACAGTGACTTTCAAAGGATAGCGGTTAAGAAGCATGAGACGCAGATCGTCCGTGTTAGCGGTTTTGATTATCTGTCTTTGCATCTCCTCCGCATGACTCTGCAATTCACCCAGAAGTTGTGAAAAGACCGTGAGCTTGTGGATACTGGTTGAGGTGTTCATGGTTCAGCGTATATATATGTTTTCACATTTTCAATTCTATCCCATATGGGTGCCGCAGAGAGAAGACTAGGTGAGAAAACTTGTGCTCCTTTAATTTTGCAATCAACTCTTTGTACTCTTGTTGTTCAAGCTCCCCGGCATAGTCATCAAAGATGGCCTTCGTTGTTTTGCTTGATGGGGTGTAAAAAAGCACAATCGCTGCAACGTTTTCCCTAAAGGGTTTCGCAATGCTGGTTAACTGTTGGGTTAGCACCCACACTGACAAGCCGCTGTGGCGAGCACTGAACCCTAGTTTCACAAGTTGACTCGTGCGACCTTTCACATCCTTCGAAGCAGCACAGTCATCGAGCACAAAGAGCGTGTTTGTCCCGTCGAAGAAATAACTGGCTAAAGTTAACCATGTTTCAATCTCATGCTGCTGACAGTCTATCACGAAAATGCATGGTTCCTTGTCCACGAAACCGTCGTAGGTCTTGTTGTGGACAAATGTTGGGCAGAAGAGAACAATATAGTCAAACTTGCCCCTGAAGGGGCCACGCAGCTGATTCAGAAGATATTGTGTTTTGCCAGAGTTAGTCGGCCCGATAATTAGTGCATTGAATGGCAGCTTTCGTGGGTCCATCTATATTTTTGTGTGTTTAGTACTGAACCGCCTGCAGCTGTCTGTCCATGATGTTCATCTGTGAGTCGCTGATGGTGTAGATGTGGCAGTGCACGTTTCCCGAGCCGGAGGTTGTCCTTTCGAGCTCAAGATGTACGCCGTCCTTTGTGTTGACGAGGCGTTGGCCGTTGCCATGTAGGGTTGTATCAGCCATTGATCTAAGGTCGATAAGGAGCCCGAACTTGTTGCCCGTGAGATATTTGGTTAGATTCATGTTGGGCCTGCCATCACCCCTCTTTTTGAAGAGGCGACTGACTTCCCTCCACATGTCGGTCCCGTTGATGCCTTCGTTGTAAATCCTGTTGGGGGAGCCGTTTATGGTGACATTAACTTTGGTGATGTCTGGGTTGAAGTATTTTTCTGAGTCCCTGCCTCCTGCCGTGTAGGGTTCGATGAATAGCAGAAGGATTGCTTTCAGTGACCTGCGCTGTGGGTTCACCCTGAGATTCAACCGAGCGTCTGAACCCTTCGAAAAGGGGACCACTTCCTCTCGCATGATATGGTCGTAGGCAAACTCCTTTCCGCTAGAGTATACACTTGTTGCCTTGTCAGCCAGCTGCTTACTTCGGATTGTCTCGTACTCAAGCTGGATATTTGTCAACTTGTAGACAAGCTTGCTTGTATCCGAACCCCTGACAACTTGAGAAGCCTGGGCGAGCGTTATCTCGAATGTCAAATCGTTGTAGAGTGCCTGTGCGTACATGACGCCGTGGTCTGTTATAATCTGGTGGTCAAGGTTTATGCGGTATTTGTTTTTGTAAATGGTCTCCAGCTTGTTTTCCGCATCCACGCCAGAGGTCTTCTTGTCGCCGGCACTAGAGCGAATCTTGCTCAAGTCTACACTCTGGATGCCCTCGAGGAGCATGTTATCTCTCTTATCAACAGAGAGGAATAGGTCCTCAAAGATTTTGTAAATATCGTACCCAACGGTGTCCTGGACAGTGTGGGCGGCAAACTTCACAACGAGTCTGTCAACTAGTGCTCTGGAGACATTTTGTACACGATAGTTGTTTGCGTGGCCGCCGGCAAGGTCGATGTTAAAGAGCAAGGCAAGCGAGCCCGACACGATAACCTCATGTTCGTTGAGCTTGGGCACCGTAACGTACAGGGTCTCGCCGGGATTGGCTGAAGTGCGTTCAAAGGTGATGCGCTTTACGGTGCGCTCTGCTTTCATTGCACCAAGAGTCTTCTCTACGTTCGTTGGGAAGAGGTTTGGTTGCACGGCCATAGCCAGAGTATATATATATAAATTTATATTTATATTTATATACATCATGGCAGAAGGTGGATATGATATACCTGGCGAGAACGAAAACACCGGGCTTGACTGGGATATAGACCACGATGATGACGACGAAGAAGAAGAAGTTGACACAACAACCCCCTTTCAACCGGGCGGCACATCCACTCCATACCCTCCTGGTGAAGAGCAGATTGAAATGCATACACTGCCTCGCGAACAGAGCGGATTTGATCCTGAAGACATCCCTCTGCTTACTGACTTCACAAATCCTTACGAAAGAGAAGGAATGGTTGCTAGGGCTAGGGACTGGATCAAAAGGCTCCATCCGAGAGTTGATTTTCGTAGATTAGGTCCAATTAATTTCGGCAAAAAACTAGGAAACGAAAGCAAAATAGTCTCCTTTGGGGCAAGAGGCGGTGAAACTCCCGTTTTCAACAGGATGGTTCAGGGCTTCTTAAATCATTTACAGACAAGTTCAAAGGGGCTCTTGGGCCAAGCGCTGAAGAGATCATCGTTGAAGACAATGCATCAATAAGAGAAGAAAGACAAAGATTGAAGGAGGCAGAAAAACAACTGAAGGAGGCGGAAAGGCTTGCAGTAGAACAACATCAAGCTGCAAGTGAGGCTCAAAACCTCAGGGGAAGAATCGAAGAAACTCAAGCGAGGATTGACGCTCTGGTGCAGGAACATGGTTCAAGCGTTGAGAGTCAAACCGAGCTAGATCGGTTAAAACAACTAAAGAAAAATCTTCAAGGCGATCTTGAAAACCAGAAAAAAGAATTGGGCGCTATTCAAAAAATACAAAAACAACGAGACCAAGAGCAGGCAAAGGTTGACAAACTAAGAACACAACTTTCTGCGAAAACAAGAGAAAGAAATGCTGTCGAAGCAAGACTGAACTCCACCAAGCCGCTGGATGAGTTAAACGAACAAGAGGCCGAGCTTGTACGACAAAACGAGGAAGACAAGCGCGTGATAGAGGATGAGAACACTTCTCCCTCTGACAGAGAAGCCGCGGAAGCCCGAGTTGCTGAGCGAGAAGAAGAACTGGCAAGACTAAGAACACAGGTTCAGGAAAGAGAAGAAGCCTTGCCTCTTCGAGAGCGGGTCAAAAATATCTTCAAAAAATATGGCTGGACCCTTCAGGCGGTTGTTCTGGCTGCAGGTCTAGTCATAGGTGCTGTGACGATTGCTGCAATGAATGGCTTAAAGGCCGGCACCAAGGCTATTGGCAATGGGCTTAAAGAAATAGGAAATAAGGTTGCCTCCATCTTGCCAGGCTTGATCGGTTCGATCGTGAGCTTTATCTTCAAAACAGCCGGCCAGGTTATCTCCTTCCTTGGCAAGCACGCCTGGCTGCTGATCCTTGCCGTTGTGGGCTTTATGATTGAAAGGATCACCAAGCGCAGGAGATAATTATCTCATCCAGACAAACAAGCCTGCTAAAGCAAGCGCACCCACACCAATGAGAGCCTTGTTTACATGATGCGGCTCGATCTTAGTCTCTTGCGTTGGTTCTGGTGTGGGGCCTGGTGTTGGTGTGGGTGTGGCCTTTGGTTTGGGCGCGATGCCCTGTGCCTGTGTCGCCTGTTTGTGAATCGGGTTCGATGGGTGGCTGTTTGGTGGATTAATCTTTGTCGGCCCACCGTCCATGGGGCGAAGGGAGGCTTTTTTTGTGGCAAGATTGACATCATTGTTAACACCAAGCTTCATCCCTTGCGTTGCCTGCATAAGATTGTTATTGTACCCCACCACGCTCTCTGTGTTGATAACCATGCGTGACGGCATCAGCCAGCTCCCAGGGGCCACTACAAAGTTTAGCCACACTTTCGTTGCTTGGATGGCCTGCTGATAATGCTGTACGCTCTTAGATATATTGTTCAGTCTTATGGCGTCCTCTAAGAGCGTGAGGAATACTCTCTGCGTTTCGAATGCTCGGCCTCCACTCCCAAGAATGCTGCTGCGAGTGTTTGCTTGTGCACCCAGAATGCAATACACAAAGGTCTCGATTGATTGGTTCATACGCGCGAGCCCTGGCTGTGTTAGCCCTTGTGCGTAATTCGGTACAAAGTGTTCAAACTGACTAACCGCGCCTTGGTCGTTACGAACGAAGTATATGCCGTTTGCTCGATAGTTTGGGTCTTTTCTGTCAGTCACGCGCTCGTCACCAAACAGGGCTAGATCGGGATCAGGATAGTTGTAATCAGTAGAACTGGGCCCACCATATGCGACCCAAATGTACACATTGCCAAGCCCGTGATTTTTGCCGTATGTGAAACGGAAGTCAGAACTGGGGTCTACACCGAACTCTTGGCAAATCCTCTTGTATGCGTCGATGTTGAACTTGTTGTCTTTCTGGTTGAATGTAGGGTCGTCTGGCAAAGCACTCACGCTCTGTTCCCCACCCAGCTTGTAGAGTATTCGTCTTGTTGTGAAATAGACGTGAAACCTGTAAAATGACCGGAGCTGCGGGGTTAGGGAGAGAGTAGAGTTCTTATCAAACAGAAGGTCACGCGAGATCCCGCAGCCGGTTGTTGCACACCACAAGGCGAAGTTCAGTTGTTGCGGCCAGAAACTCATTTGCGGACTGCCTAGCCACTTTCTCCCATATTTCGCGGTTGTGAACGTAATCTGTGTGTCTCTGAAAATGTTTCTGTATTTCGTTGTGAAATAATCAGTTGGTGTGACATAGATCTTTTGCGATTCATCGTTCAAGACAGAGCCAATCATCATGTCTTTATCGATTGGGGTGGAGAATTCAACAGCAGGGATTGGTTTTTGTGTGTTTCGGTTTAACATCAACTGATAGGGGAAACCACCAATATACTCTAAGCCAAGCGCGTCTTTCAGGGCTTGTGTCCAATTCTTGTGCGGTATGTCTGAGGGCATAGCCCAGGAGCCTTGCCCCTCTGGGAAAAGCACTACTGCTGAGGCTTTGTGCTTTTCGTCGAAAGAAACTTCTGTTGTAAATCTTGACATATCAGCGTGCGGAAAACGCCTTTTGAAGTCTGAGATAGCCTTCGCTTTGGCAGCTGTAGAGAGTTTTGCAGCCTCCGGAGAACTCATCCAAACCAGTTGCGGGTTTAATGTGGGTTGTGTTGTTATAGGATGTTGATAGAGGGGATTTTGGGAACGAGGAAAAAACGGGGGCGGGGGACCGTAATCGTGACCGCCAATGTTCAGACCGAGATTTGAACCGCGTCTGCCAAACATGATATATAAATATAGTTTAAATATATATATATACAACCATGGTTATGCTAAGAATCTTCACACATTCGAACCCCTACACAATCTACTTCGATCGGCGGCTTCCGAAACCGAGTTTCATCCGGCTTATCGCTTTCTGGCTTTATAATTCGTGGTATAATTTTGAAGGCGACGGAACAATAACATGGTATACAACTGGCGAAAATAAAAAAGGAACTGTCTTGAAATTACCCGAAGGACATTACACTCCAGACACTCTGAAGGCTTGGGTAGAGGCGTTATTTAAGGGTCAACCAGTAAAAGTGCATATCATAAACGATGAACCCTTTGCGAGAATGCATGTGAAAAAACATTTTCCTAATGATGTAGAACTTAGTCCTAATTTAGCTAAATTGTTCGGTATAAGTACTAAATTACAGAGGGATACATACATTAAAAAACTTACATCACCAGCGATGTTTTTCGTTCACTGTGATCTTATCGATAAAGAACAAACCTTACTCAATGGAAAGCCTTCAGATGTTTTGGGGATGGCGAAAATTGAGGACTCCTATTGGGGCGGCTACAATAAGTATGAGTACGCTGTAAAATAAACTTTGACGGGGACTAGCAACTTATTCTACATTCACTGGTTTTGGACACAATAAAGCAGTCTTCAGTTGTTGGCTCTGGATTTTACTCTTGATTAGTCTTCTACTGTTCTTTACAGTTCAGCTACTTCAAAATATTCTCTGCAATATTCTCTTCAAGAGTTTTACAGCAATCTCTCCTAATTCGAAGTTGTCCAAGTCATTTTATAGCGATGGGTACTTGTCATGAAATGTCAACGGTGTAACCGTGATTGAGTGACAGGTGTCTCAAATTTACGCTAACGTAATGGTTGCGCAATGGGTTCTACGCAGAGATACGCCTTCATTTTAGAATGATTACCATAAATCTGCTCGAGGAAGGTTACATTGTCAAAATCATTTTCGTGTCTAAATTTCACGACTATCGCCGAAGTATCCCATCAAAATAAAACAACCTGAACAATATAAAAATTACAGACAACGTTTTTACCGTTTAAAATTTTACATTTGTAAGTGAAACATGAGTAAAAATAAAGATTATAGATTAAAGTAATTCATAAAAATTACAAGGTGTTAACCTTCTTCATGGTTTGTGATAGGCTAGATTTAGCCCAACCTTCTCTAACTTAGTCCAACCCTTTTCTATATCATTAAAGTTACCACATGTTCACGAGTTGGAACGTGTTTCAATTAGCAAACAGAGCATTTTATGAACTGACACTAGGACTTGCGCCTTTGTGTGAAGTGTGAGCAGAATTCATAAATAATTAAACGGCTCTAGCGTTAAATCCGAAATAAGTCACTTAAATCGATACAGTTTTACTGAAAAACAAGACAATAAAATAAGGATAAGTTACTCTAACTAAAAATACTATTTCCAGGAAGAGCGCTTAGAAAAACTTGACCTGAGTTTTATTTCATTATCTAAAGTTGACACTTATCGGAGCATAAGGCCAATAGATCAATCAGGGCATGTAAATACTTCAATATCATAAATATTTTTACTAGTGAGCTGTTGCTCAGTGAAACATAGATAAATGAAAATAACGAGTAAACCTTCGAATGACTTTTATCCCATGAACATACGATATTTTATCCCTTTAAAATTATTACCTACTATTTCAATATATAACTTTCCAAACCAAAACCAAGTTTCCCTTTTTACCATTTCATAAAATAAATAATTGTGCAAGTCTGTTCATTGGCTGCATTTTTATTGTTTAACAACGCTGAGCACAGAGAAAATGCTGCATATCTTAAAACATCGTCTGGTGAATTTGTAAACAGTTTAACAATTTCAGTCAAGAGCGAACACGGAGAACTTTTTGATTTTAATGGCTTACCTTTATTTTTTGAAATAGAAATAATATAAAACTATATACACAATGGTGGTGTTAACAATCGTCGCACCTTCCAACCCTCACACCATCTACTTCGATCACCCTCTTCAGAAACCGAGCTACATCCGGCTCTTATCCGCCACGATTTATAATTCGTGGTTTAATCTAAAACAAAGAGGTGAGATTACATTAACTACTAACCCTAATGAACACAAGACTACCAGAAGAATACTTGAAGGGCATTACACTATTGATAGATTGGCAAAAGAATTTGAAGAAGCCTTCGAAGGTAACTTTAAATTAAAAACCGAAACAAATACTCCAGTTGGTCAGATGACAATTGCCAAACATTATTCTGCGGAGGTGAAGCTTGACCGCGATCTGTCTGAATTGCTTGGTATAAGTCCTAAATTGCTCTATATAACAATCGTCAAAGGATTAACAGCACCAAGCACTTACTTTATCCACTGTGATCTGGTCGATAAAGAACAAAACCTACTCAATGGTAAGCCTTCTACAGTTTTGGCTAAATTTTCTCTTCGTGGAAAGGCCTATGAGAGAGTTTTCTATGAAACGGCACAGCAGAACATCTTGCGTGACGTCTCGTCTGGTGATTATGTAAACAGCATAACACTGTCTGTGCGGGATGAACACAATGACCTTTTTGACTTCAATAACATGCCGCTTGAATTTGAACTTGAGATCAATTAAAAAATATATATATACAAACGATGAGCTCGGCTAATGTGTTACCATCGGCTCCTGAATACAGCGAAACTCCATCGCTTTACCCAGACTTATCCAACGGTGAAGACTTCAGACTCAAGAAAATCTCTCACTTGCAAAAGGAGCTTGAGTCGGAGGCTAATCATTACAGGCAAGTTGCTAAGAAATACAAGCGAGCACACACCATTGTTCACGGAACCGCAGTAAGTTTTGGTTTCATTTCTACAGGCTTGTCTTCAGCCACAATCGTCACAGCCCTGACCGGAGCCGGGCTCATAGCCAGCCCTGTTATTGGGGGTGTTGCTGTTATTACAAGTTTTTCGGCGGCCGGCATCACTTTGTTTAGCAGGCGGCTTGAGAAAAAGATCAGGAAACACGAAAAAATATACACACTCGCCCTTGCAAAACGAAACTCTGTCTTTGAGCTGGTTTCAAAGGCTCTAACTGACAAGCGTATCAGCGATTCAGAGTTCAAAATAATCCTCCGTGAAGTTGAGAGCTATTATGAACTTAAGAACGAAATACGCTCTGGTGAAGCAAAGGCCGCCAACAAAGTAAACAAGCAAACTCAAACTCCAGATCTTGAAAAACTCAGAGGTGAGCTTCGCAAAGAAGTCAAAGAAGAATTTCAAAAAAAACTCAATCGTCTTACCGCTGTGTCCAAGTCAGATTTGAAAGAGTAAATTCGGGTTTCTCGCTTTATCTAACAAAAGAACGCAATTGCGTGACAAAGCGTGACACATGACGTGACATTGTGCGTGATTGTCACGCGTGACATTGCGTGACACATAACGAAAAGGGACAAAACCCTAGTCAGGGGGTGCTCTGGTGGCTGTTTCGTTTTGCCTAGCCTAGGCTAGGACTTAACTCCTGACAAAGGAGTTGTCATTTCCCATTTAGCCTCTGGAAGCGAGGTCGAGTTCTCCTAGGAGATCTCTGTTCGAGCACCCCCCTGTATCAGTTGGGCCGGGGCTGGTTCACCAGGGGGTCACTAACTGACGCAGCAACCCCACTACCCCTGGTCTGACATCGCATTAGCCGTAAGCAGGATTCAGTGGGGGCCAGCCACACCTCCCTGAGCTATACCGAATTACAGACTTAATATAATATATGGTGCGAAAAGGTCTTTTATATTCGAGCCAATTGCCGTGCTTTCACATGTGGTAACTCATAAAGAACTACGCATGCGCAAATATGGCCAAAAAGTTGTATTTTTCTAAATATGGCCTTTACATAATGGATACCGGAAGTCACGAGATCACCAAATTGAAAAAACAATTATAATGTTTAAGCATGACTGACTTCACCGCACGACTCAATGAACTTGACAAAGAACACAAATTTGCCATCCTTCGCTCGCTATACGGTGGCGATTATAGAAAAGAAATACACCGCTTGCGCCTGCCGGAAAAACTTTGTCATATCTACGAAGATACGGGGTTGGCAGAGATGGGGAAACAATATCTACAAGAACATTATAACGACTTGCAGCGTGAACGTTGGGCCCGAAGATTTCTGTCTTGTTATTCTTGCGGCGGCTCATTTTTGCGATCAATCGATTCTTGTGAACTTTATTGCAAAAAATGCGGTCATGTGGAAGTGCTAGAGGATTATGCTCCGGCATATACGGATCAAAACATTTTTTACAAGCCAAGGCAAAGACAGTCGGCGCGCTGTTATGCGTTTGGGTACGCTTTGAAACGGATTAACAAGAAGCTTGAATTTCTGCCTGTTGAATTGACTATAGACCAAATCAATAACACTAAACGTATCTTCAAACTTATAGAAGCTCGGCTTCCGAGAATCTCTTATACGTTTGTGATCTACAAAATCCTGGACATTACAACGCCGCTTGAAGCCCCGCAACGAGCGATTGTAAACTGCCTAAGACAACAGATGTCAAACAATATGATAATTAAAAACGAACATTTATGGAGCAATGCTTTCAAAGATCTGGAGTAAGCGCTTCCGCTTTCTCAATAAGAAAGGCTTCTAACATGGCACTGTCATCGCCGATGTTGTCTTCAAAAGTTTCACCAGGTAAGAGTTGTTTTTGTTTGATAAATTTTCATGTATTTTTCTGCGAAGCCTTGCCAAGTTCTCGTGAAATCGTTCGACCTTCGGTTGAATACTGTTCAAGAATCCCTCGTGCTTGACAATTTGAAGCTCTGTGACATTCAACAATTTCCATGCAAACAAAGCAACCGGCTTCGGTCCCTCATCTGGAGCAAGGAGAGCCTTTTTCATTCTGATGTAACGCAAAAACTCTTCATCTACGTATTCTTTGCTGAACGACATTCTGACCGCACCGTAAAAACACCATAGGTCTTTCTCGGCTATTGAAGCCATTATTTGCTCAAATGTTTGTGTTTGTTTAAGAGCGCCAATATCAATAAGTTCAGCTTGATTGCGTGTTAACTTTTGTTTTGAAAATAAATAACAAATGCCCCAGGCAAGAGCTATTTGCCTTTTTGTCTGGTAAATCTTTCCGCCGTTTAAAAGATTATTATGATTCAAACTTAGCTCTATCTGTTGTAGAGAGCACATTTTGAAGTAAGAATCAACGAAAAGGCCTTTGTTGACCATAGATCCGCTAAAACAAAGACCCGTTTGTATCTGGGGTGTATAATAATTAGGCACTCGAGACATAGCTATTTTCCGCTTGAAAGGACATTTGAACTCCAAAAGAATTACATTGTTTTCTTTGTCTAGATAATAGCCGTCAGGACTGCATATAACCTTTCGATATAATGAGTGATCTGTTGCTAGATTAAGGGATATAGAATAGGCAAAAACTCTAGCAGAGTGCTTCTGTTCAAAGCATTTTCGAGCAAGCGGCTCGAACAGATTGCCCCAGGTACAGGCCGTATTGCTATGCATGTCTGATGGCTGTATTTTCTTCAAGAGCAAGTTCTTTGGTGTTTCAAACGGCGAAACTCCGGTCAAGGCTGCAATTTCGGATGCCCCAAGAGTATTTTGTCGATAACTCGCCCAGTCGGCGCTCTTTTGTTTTAGACCAGTGTTCCTCGATTTGAGAAAGTTCAAGAACACTTGTGTTGTCGTCATCATTGATATACAAAGGGAAAGTGTTTTTTCAATTGGTGATAACAGCGAGTTATGTCTAGCTTGCCGTTGCTGGCTCGGGCAAAAATGCATTTACCCCGAATCAAAATTACACTCTACTTAATCAGTAATCAATGCACGAAGTCGGACAGCCATTTTTTATATGCTTGTAAACCGTTGCCTTAGACAATCTTCGATTGCAGCCGGGACAAAGCTCTTTCGGCCGTGGTTCTGTTTGCAGCTTCTTACAAGCGTATTTTTGATGCTCAACAAGCGAATGCCCTTGTGTAAAGTTCAAGCCGCAATGTCTACAAGGGTTGTATTCGAACGTCCCTTTGTTCTTTGCATACAAGTCATCACCTTCTTTCAACTCAATTCCCCGCATTTTCAAAAATTCAACAGCAGTCATTGCTTTACTGTGTGCCATTGCGCATATACAAAGGTTTAAGCTTTCTTCAATTGGCTATGTCTCGCTTGCCGTTGCGGAGCCTCTTACGGAGTTTGAGGTAGGAGTACGTATAGTAGTGGGTGGGGGCAGGGCTCAAATGCGGTTTTTCAGACCCCTAAATAAGCCGCCAAACGCCCGAGTTACCGGGCCCCCAGGTCGAATGCAATGAGGCCTGGGGGCCCGGTAACTCGGGCGTTTGGCGGCTTATTTAGGGGTCTGAAAAACCGCATTTGAGCCATCCCCCACCCACTACTACATAAATACTTGTAAAATTCATTAATAATTCATAAGGGTACTAACAAATAGAAATGAGCCATTCCGTCATACAATACAATCTTAATACATGCAACCACTAGTGGTTGTATCTTATTTGCATTCCAGATACAACTCACTAGTGCTTGTATCTAATTTACATGTGAATGTGAATTTAACAAGTTGTTTACTACATTCGCGTCCGTGTTGTATCGGCACCATACATTCACTCGCCTTTAGCTCGTGATTGTATAGGCCGATACAACACTCCCGCTCATGTAACAAACATTACATAAAATCACGCCTCAATGAAAAGGTGCAATCATATTGGACTTTGGATGCATGCTAGTAAGACATTTCTGAGTTTTTTGTGCCTCGCTATCAAACTGAAGCCTGGTGCACAACATTTCATAAGGCTGATTTAGAAAAAACTTGTAGGATTTTGAAACATGTTTTAAAACCCTACGACAATCGTAGCCACATACAATGTTATATGATGCGAGTTGTATAAAATTTTTGCCTGACAATCAGCGGGCGCTACAAAAAATTGCATGCGACAAAGTTCTACCGTGTAACTCGGTCTTATATGAAGATGAGTTTTATGTCAGGGGGATGTGAATGAAAACTCGTTTTCTCTGATAGATTGTCAAGCAACTCGGACATGGCTAATTTTTGACATGTAAAAACAATGTATTCAGAATAGGGAGCATAATTTGTATGGAGTTATCAGCCGAGTCGAAGGGCACGGTTTTTTTTTTTGACATATTCTAGCGATTCCAAAAACATAATACCTCTTAATATTGCACCTATTCCTCTCGTAAAATATGGAAAGAAGTCGTTACTTTGACCTGTCCCTAAAAACTTTTTTTTTTGGAAGAATATAAACAACATGGTTTTGTTAGCGTATTCTCATTTCAGAATGACCAGAATATGTCGCAATAAAAACGTGCCCTTAGTCTAAGCTCAGAAATTTCAGAAGCGGGCGGTTTGTAAAAATTGATTTAACTTTCATATTATTAGAGAGGTTTTCAATAGGCCATTTCCGAGTTACGTTATGCCTCGTTGTCAAAGCGAGGCTAGGTGCAAAACCTTTCATATGAAAATGACTTTAATTTGCATTTGAGTAAAAACTCATTTTCATATGAAAGGTTTTGCAGCTAGCCTCGCTTTGACAACGAGGCATAATGTAACTCGGAAATGGCCTATTGAGTGTCGTATAACCAACAACAATTTATGGACAGTAATTAAAATAGAACAATATTGATTGTCCCGCAAATAGCTATGAAGCTAATCTAGGTGGAGCAAAGCAAAGCAATAACACATCTTACAAAAAGGAAACAAACAAAATTACAAGCAGAAAAAAAAACGCTGTCTGAGACATTTCGCTGTAGTTGCACATAATTTTTTAACCAAAAACCAAAGTAATAATCATTGGTCATCACTCTGACCAATCACAAGAGACGTCGCAAACAATCCAATGAACCAATCAGAACTCGAAGCTAATACAGACAATCGGCGCCAAGCGCGGGAAAACGCGTACGGCGAGTAATTGATTGGTTGATAAAGTGGCGCGAGATTGTTTAATATAGTTTTTGCCAATCAAAAAAAGTAGCTATGCAAAACTCGAAGCAATTGCGAAATAACTACTGTTCTATTCTACTAAGACAATTTCTAAATAAACAAGATGCTATCCGAGCTGCTCTATTTGGCTAAAACCCATGGAAACAGAAAAATATTTTAATCGCCAATTTTATAAAAGAAGTAAAACGTTCTTTCCGTCTTCAGTTTCATAATCACTTTACATTATAATGCTTGAAATTGGTTTAGAAAAATCGAATAACCAGCTTCCCTCTTCTTCCATTAAGCATTTATCCTTTTTGGAATCAAGGAAAGCGTGTTTTATTTCTTAGTAAGTGATCAAAAATAAACTTGGTGAAAGACTGGATGTTGATCAACTCTTCCGGATTACTAGGTTTGGTAGTCGCAGTAAAAGCCACATGTGAATTAATCAATTGAATAATTACGCTCAAAGCTGTATTTGGACTGTTTATCTAGAGCATTTATAGGTAGAGCCTACACTGTTTTGCATTTTCAATATATTAGTGTATGGGAAGCGAGATAGTCTCAAAACTCTGAAACAATTGTCCAGAGTGACAGATTGTGTCCAATTGGTCTTAACGTATATGTTTAATGACTTGAGTTTAATTAAATGGCATAAGTGCTCGACAATATTAATTAATTATTTTCTTCCTTTAGATAATATCTCATTAAGTACAAGAAATTATGTGTGCAGGTTTTAAACAAGACTAGACATTTTTTATCTTCTCGAAACTTAGGCTCAGATTTAGGTTAACCTTTCTCGTATTTATGGTATTAACACAGCTAGTTAAATTAAAAATACGACAATATATATAAGACACACGAGGTAAATAGGTGCATCACTGAATAAATAGAATGAATAAACGAGAAGAAACTAATAAAAGTATATTTGAAGTTTCAAATGATCAAGCTAAACTGAAACATGAAACGTTATTAAATTTCAACGTCAGCTTACACTGGGTTCTTCAAGATTAAAAATCAAAATCTTTGAGAGAGGTTTTCATTTCAGTTTCCTGAGCTGAAGTTCTAATTAAAAACAGTCATGCAAGGGTCAGAGACTTGGAATACAACGAATTATTCGTCACCTCTGAATCAGGAATGCTTTGTTCTAGATCCCAAAGTCGTAAAAGTTGTCCGCATCTGCGCTTATTGCATTGTGATCTTTGTCTCGTTGGTTGGCAATTTCTTAATCATAACAGTGACATGGAAAACCAAGATGATTAACAGCAAATCAATTCATTATTTGATAGTGAATATGGCCATGGCTGATGTATTTCTCACACTCTATATGCTGCGTGTTATAAGCCTAGTTTACGTGGGTTTTGAATGGCAAGTTCATGGTGTACCATGAGAGGTATTCTGTCGAATTTCAACTTTGCTTAACCAGACCTGTACTGCCGCATCTATTCTTACTGTTGTGGCGATCAGTTTTGACCGATTCCTTGCTGTTATGTATGCGCTGAGGTCCGGCCTTGTTACGGTGAAGAGAACAAAGCTAATGATATTCTTCATATGGCTGTGCGCTTTTGCGTTCCGCTTTCCAATGTTGTTCGCAGCGAGTTTAAACGAAAAACAGCTCTGTTACGTTCAACTTGACGAGACATTTGGCAAAGGAACTAATAAGCTTTACTACTTCCTCAATCTCATTTGTATTTTCGCCTTGCCTTTTCTTACAATTCTTATTTTATATTCTGTCATATTAGTCAGTTTGAAGAGACGAAAACCGCCCAAGACTGAAAGGATAGTTTTAACAAATGGATGGCATCAACGTAAAAAGAACACAGCAAGGAAAGTGCTACTCATGGCGACAGCTGTGGTTGTTGCGTTTGTTCTGTGTTGGCTTTTGTATTTTATTCGTCTAATTTTGTTTTCCTACAAAAGCGATTTTTCCTGCAACGTTCAATTCGTTCGTCTTTTCCTAGCTCGCGCTAACAGCGCTATAAACCCATGTCTTTATGTGGCCTTTTGTGAAAATTATCGTCGTGGCGTCAAAAATATTTTGTCACAGATGCGCTGCCTTCAAGTTTGTTTTACAACAAATCATATCTCTTCCCGTATCACATCGGATGGAAAATGTGAAGTTGTATTTCATGAAAACTAAGTTCATTCGTGCGGGCCAGAAAACGAGTTATCGACAAAGTGTAGTAGTGTGCTCTAGTTACCATGGCAATCGTCTCAAGCGTGACGTCATCGCAAGCTTGAACTCACTCTCTCCAGTTCTCTTCGTTTGTTCTTTTGCGTCATTTGGCTTCAATCGCCGCTTCAACCACCGTAAATCATTACGGATGAAAAAATCGGTTAACCACTAAACCGATAATATTTATTACTACAGTAATCTATAAATATGTCGTAAAATCCATCAGCTTGGATACAAAAAGAAACAAAGGTTCTGCGGTGTGTTAAAAAGGACTTTGTAAACAAGTTTCAACTCACAATTCGTAAAGACGTGATTGAAGTTCCGTCGACAATCTTTTTAAATACGTACTAATTCTTTTATCTGTCATGTCATATGAATATGCAGATTTGGCGGCCTCTTTATTCACCAGTGTAATTATTTTAAACCGGGTATTTTTATGTCTTTTTCATTGGTTGTTACAAAATGACTGTTAATATAAAGGTGGAAATGGGTTTTGTGGTTAATTTTTATTTGCCCAATGTTTATACATTGGTGTTGACTGCAAAGATGTCTTACATTTTTAAAGTTAACTCAGGTGTCTAGAAAAGTAAATTTCTTCAGCAATCGTTTTCGTTGAAATATTATTTATACTTACATAGCGAGGTATGTGCAAGTCCGTATACTCACCAGATTTTAACACATTGTCAGCCAATTTTCATAAGTTCTTAATATCGTGTTTCCCTGAAGATGGCAAATAAATAGAAATTAAGAATAATCAGTTATTGGTTAGATTGTGTTGATGAAAAACGTATCTTTGTTCTGGTTGATAACTGAGACTCGTTTTTTCTTTGTTTCGCTCTTTTCTTTTTCGTTTTAGTTCAGGAAGTCGTGTTTCAGTTGTTAAAGGATTTAAGGGGCTATACTTGCATGTCACCTATATTATAAGTATCACTTGTAAAAGCCAAAAACACACTTTTTGCGTCGACGCAAAAGTAATCGTCTAGTTTTGTTTAAAACTTATCTACTGGTGCACTGAAATTATAAATATGTTACTCCGGCTGAGGATGGCTAAGATAGCGGAAATGGATTGCGACTTGATTAATTATTTTAAGTTCTAATTCAGCTTGCCTGTGTTTTGAAACACTCGCTATATATTGATCAGTACGATTTGTTCTACAGAGTCCCCTCGTAAATTCTCTTGATATCTTCTTCTTGGTGTACTATAAGCCGATTACGTGCATGTATGAGAAAGGATATTTAGTTTTCATTCAGGGGGCAGTATATGACTCAAAATCGTCCAAAACCCAGCGACATAACTTCTTTTAACATTGAAGGAAAGAACAATGTTGCGCGGCTCAATTCAACCAACCTCGTGTACACGTCTCCTCGCGCCTTTGTTCTCCGGCTTTATTTTATTTTATATTACTTTATTTTTACAGCTCAGTGTTGACTCGTTTGCTGTTCAAGGTATGTTCATCTTCTCTGATGGAGCTGAGGGTCACGGTATGCAATGGACGTATCCTTTCTTTGATAATACATCTGCCAAACCAGCATCGTCTCAGGATATTCTCAAATCCTTCACGGAAGTTCTCGTTAAGTGCAAGATAAAGACAGGGATTGAGAGCACTGTTGAGATGCGCCAGAAACAGCCGCCAAAATAAAACTTCACAGGAAACTCGAATTTTATACGAAAACAGAATCAGCTGGATGAAAAACAAAAGCCAGCATAACACAAATACAGCGACCACTATCAGAACCATGCGAAGAACTTTCTTCTTTATCACGGCGTCTCGCCTTTGTTCTCTGCCCGTGCTTCCTGAAACGTTTTCTCCAGGAACTTTTCTTAGTTTCAAGGAAATTAAAATTCCTGAGTAGAGAACTGCAATCACTGACAGAGGAAGAGCAAATAATCCAATAAGGGTAAATTTGTAGTAGCTTTTCTCCGCTCCTTTGTAAAACGCATCGTCTAGAGACAAATAGCATCCACGATCACCGTTTTTGTACACTATAATTTCCAGACCATACAACATCGGTAGACGAATAGCAACGGATGAAATCCATGTAGCAGCGATGATTATTTGGCAAGTTTTGTTTGTTATGAAGGTCTTAAGTGGAAAAACAACAGCGAAAAAACGATCACAGCTTATAGCCACCACAGTAAATATAGAGACAGCTATCGCTGTTTCGTGCATAAAAACAGACACTTTGCAGAATATACGCCCTAATATTCCACCAACCAGCCAAACAAACCCCGCGTATGCTACGGACATGGCGCGAGGCATGTACAGTGTTATCAGTAAATCGGCGACACACATGTTAACGATGAAAAAGTTGATAGTCTTCCTCATACGCCTTTCTTTCCATACCACAGCAATTATGATAGAGTTTCCACACAACGATACAATCACCAGGATACAATAAGCCGTGATACGAGCCACTTTAACAGCTGTAGAATCACCCACAAAGCAATATTCTACGCCGGTGCTTTGCGCTTGATTCGAGGCATTGAAACTTTCGTTTGCCGACATTGTGTCAGTGTGAAGCGCATAAATGTACTTAACGCAACCTCTGGCTGTTAAGTTCAGCTGTTCTTTGTCGGTTGGCTTCCTGATCAAGATGTTTGTGTATCGATGAAGATTTTCAGTAGCATTCACCCGACAAACGGCCTTGCGTTTGCTTTTCAATTTTAGATTGAACTATTATAATTTCTTTTCCAATTTATTTTGCGATGATCATATTCTGAAAGCCACTGCCGGCCTCGAATTACAAATACACCTGTCAGATGGACATGCAGATACGCTGAAAAATGTGACAGACATCGCGTTTTTAATACTAAAATCCCCATTTACCAATGAAAAATGCTCAAAATAATTGTTTTATTTTATGCTGCCTATCGTATATTGTTGTTTGGTTTGTTTTGGTGACGAAAATACTTGTAGCAAAATCGATCGCCGATTATTCTTTTTTTTTTAGAAATGTGACTCAAGGAAACAACCGCTTATTTATTTTAATAAGGTTTATCCCACCAAAAGGTAAATACTGTATTCAATAGGTACATAGACTTTATTTCAACTCGAATATATATACAGAGTCGGTAGCTCTATTAGGTGCTAATATTTTCGATAAAAAAAGAGAAAGTCAATTGTATGGTTACCAGAAACCCATAAGTGGGTTGAAACGTGTAACGACCATTCACAGCTTCCGAATATTCTTTTTTTTTTTTTGCTTAGTACAATATTTGGAAACCCCTCGGTCCAGGGAGATTGGAAGCAAGTTGTTCTAGCGAATGGAGTGGTTAATATTTTATCTTGATTTTCTAAATATGGCTGTAACAACTTCTTAGCAAATTGTACAGTTGGAAGCTTGTTTTGAAGCGTACAAGAGACAGTTGCATGTTTCAATCCACTTATGGGTTTCTGTGGTTTCCTGGTGGGTTTTCTGAATCACCGTTTTATCCATTACCTATTATTCGGATTAATTGTCACTCCTTAGCTTTGCCCTTTTGTAAGACAATAAGCTCAGAATAATGCAAGCATGAAAAGTTACTGAATTTCCTCGAACAAGCGCCCAGGCGTTAATTTCAAATTTCAGTTAGCCAAAGTGTATTTATTTACACCTTACTGCAGAAACATTGTAGGAATTAATTACCTTAATAATATTCACGGAGCTATTCTTTCGCACACATGACCTTTCAACAGATAGTTCTTCCAAACAAATTTCTTTCAAATAAATGAATCAATTTTTATCTCAGGAATGAATATATATTTTTTTATTTCTAAAGAATGTCTCTTCTTTTATCCTTTGTATATAAGGTAATTAATTCCTATTTGGTAAATTGTATTTCCTGTGTCATGTTTAAATAAAAAAAATTGTTTTTAGAGTTTGAAATATAATACATAAGCTGTTATTACTGAAGAGGATATGTTTCATATAATCGTGCGACATTAAAAAAAAGTTTGCGGGGTCACTTGTTACGCGTACCAGGACTTCTGTGCCGCCCAGGTCTCCAAATTTTTCATTCACTATAATATCCCGTTCTAGAGATCTGCCAATTTTTAATACCCCGTTCTAGAAATTAAGTAAATTTTAATAGCCCTTGCTTTAAAAGTATTTGTTTGTTTGTTTGTTTGTTCGACTTATACATCCAAATACAACAATTCTGCTCTACACAATAGTTGACGCAATATGAGTCACACCCGCATAGAACCACGCGCGCGTTATCGAACGTGCGCGCCACACGGGGAACAGTTTTTTTGTGATATTCCCGGTGTGATGATATTGACCAAAGAAAATATTTTGTTAAGCAAATTCTCTATCAATGATAATTTAAATGGCTACTGATAATTTGAAGCTTTCGTACGCTCGAAACATTATACCTAGACTTGCCACAAGTGGACCTCACGAGTCTTACAGTAAAGCGAGCGAAGCGACCTTTTGAGGCCGCGAAGCGGCCGACAGAACGACGAAGTCGCGAGAGGTCGACTTGTCTCGCTTGAGGGGTTTTCATTTGCGTTTCGCGCCCAAAATGGGGATTATTGTTCCGCAACCGACCCCATTGTTGAATTTCAACCGCAAGTTATGTTTCATTGCTCCTAATACCTTGTGATTGACAGTTTTGTTCCCAAGGGCTACTATCGGCTACTTTGATTGGTCTAAGCGCAGCGACCTGTTTTTGGGTCGCTAAACATGGGGACTCTGTAAAACGCGGATCCGGACGGCGGATACGGACGGCGGACGGCGGACGGCGGACGCGGAAAATAATAAATCAATAAAAATAAATCAATAAATGTTTTTGCGGTTTCCGTAATAGATATTTTTTACAGGGAAGGGTTATTGGCCCTTCGCCCAACCCCCAACCTGGAGGGCCAGGTGCTGCAGTTCGTCTGACCTTTCGTGACCATTCGTGAGCTTATATACGAGTTTATTCTTTGATTAAAGGAATGACTTAAGATAAAACTAAGGTCATTTAAGACAATGTTCGGAAAATTTTCAGAAATCTTCGAAAAATGCTCGGAAATTTTCGGAATTTGCAAAAATCTTATTTGCACACTAATGTATTAATGTCTATAGTATTAATGTGAGTCGTGTAAATAGCCTAATGGCGCCCGCTTCTTCGCGTTTTCGAATTGGCTGTGAAGAGTATTTGTTGTTAAGTTTTGAACGTCTAGCAGTGACAGCCATTAGGAATAGATAGTGAGTAGCGTAGCCAATATGAGAACATATCGCTACGATCGCTGGGATAGCTGAAAAAAACGTTCAGCGTTTGTAGCGAAATGGACTAAGCCACTCTCCATACTTTCAAAACAATCGCTACGATCTTAGTCCATTTTGCTACAAGCGCTGATCGTTTTCTTTTCAGCGATCGCAACGATCGTAGCAATCATATGGAAGCCAGGCACCGGCTTCTCTCGTCCTCTTCAAACTTCAGGCGTGCATCCGTAACTTGATAGACGCACGCTAGGCATAAACCAATTCTTAATTAGCAGAGACCTAAGCTCGATTTCTGCCCCTTTCTCGCGTCCGGTCTCTGGCTCGTTTCCCGAACAGCGGCTGGAAGTCGAGCCTAATTTAGTCATGCCTTGTAGTATAAAATCACGAATAAAAAAATATAGACATTAATACATTAGTGCGCAAATTAGATTTCTGCAAATTCCGAAAATTTCGAGCATTTTTCGAAGATGTCTGAAAATTTACCGAACATTGTCTAAAATGACCTTAGTTTCATCTTGAGGCATTCCTTTAATCAAAGAATAAACTCGTATATAAGCTCACGAATAAATAGATACAGATGGTAATACACGAATGCGGGGAGAATGAAATATAAAATATTATATAAACAATAATACAATAAATACTTTATTTTCACATTTCCACGACGATCGATCACAGAATACGATTTCTGCAGTTTTCGAACATTTCTGATCGTTTTCTGATAAATTCCGATGGGTACCGAAAACTTCCGACTGATTTCCGACAGTGATTCGAAAATGTCTCGACTAATTAATAGTGATCTTTCTTAACTTTTTCTTATTAATTTATCTCATTAATTTATTTCATTTTTTACATTAAACATGTATTAATTTCTTTTTATTGATTTATTATTTTCCGCGTCCGCCGTCCGGATCCGCGTTTTACAGAGTCCCCTAAACATGGCGCCAATCAAGTGTGAAAAGTCCTTCGTCCGGCTGGCTATAAATATAAGACGAAGGACTTTATTGAAAGTCTACATTATACCCCGTTCTCGGAAAATTCTTGAAAATGGATCATGCCCCCGTTTTATGTCAGTTGTTCCAAAATCACGCCTCCATTGGGTGGTACATAACCGTATAGGTATTTTGGGGAACACTTGTTCTGCAGGCCAAATGGAATGAAACGATGTAACGATCCTCACAGTCATCAGTAAACGCAGTTTTGATTAAAGCTTGAAAACAAATAAAGTCTTTGAATAGCATTTGATCTCGTGACCTTCGCGTCATTAGTGGGCCCCAGACTGAGCTACGAAATAGTTATGAATTCAGATAGGCCCAGACTACCCAGACTCGCATGTTAAAGTTTTTTTATTTAGTTCATTGCTGATCCTGATCTGCACAAAGATCCAGCTACATTTTGCTACTGTTTGTTCAAGTGGTCCTTGCATTGTTACGAAGTCGACATTGTAATGACAATGAATGATCATGAATATAAGAAAAGAATAACGTCTGAAGTTACAGATTGCCTTAAAGCACTGCACACTCTTTAAATACAGCACTTAGGTTATTTAACTAGACCTTACATGATAAGCGCTTGGACAGTTACAAGTTTCGCACTGCTTGCGGCTCGTCAGCACGACCTTTGCCAACCTCGTTCCCAGAGTGTTTTATCTCCCCACCCCAAAGGGAAGGAGGGTGGGGAGATGAAAGACCTGGGAACGAGGTTTATGTTGCCAGGTGATAAATAGTTACAGCGACACTTCACCGATGCCCATATATGCTGCTACTAGTCATACTAGTCACTTAAGGTTACCGTGTACCTTCGGGGGTGTCTCCAGTACAACAGCTCTAGCGTCTTAAGATTACACTTAATATACCTAAACCCAGATATCAAATTAAAGCTTATAGAGCTGGCTATCTAAATATGGAAACCATTTGGGAATCATAAAATGAATTGTCGAATTTTTTACGACTCAAAGCGATAATTGTATTTTGCTAATTTGATTTGTTCTCGGATTTCCGGACACGAAGCGCTAAAAAAACGTGTGGGCGATTTCCCATATTCAATTGCAGTGAAAAGTTACAGAATATTTTCGAAAAAGGGAGAAAAAAATTGGAATGATCGCACGGAAATGGCTCTTGACGGAAACGTTTTCGGAAATAAGAAATTCGCCGAAATATTTTTGTTGATTATATGTTAGCCTAGCCAAATTTGAGGAAAATCGAACAAATTCCCTTTGAGTTGTAGCTCTTTAAAGTGTCCCCAACAAGCGAAAAATTAACTTTGAGAAAACAGCGGTTAAAAAAACATATCGCTTCAAAAAAACATATCGCTTCATAAACTCCGCCCACAAAAGTTATACCGTCATTTCTCCGTCAATTTTCACTATTTTTCGATAATTTTTTTTGGATCAAAGTTCATTCTGTAAACTTTATTTTGACGCCAAAAAACAAATTTCAATAAATTTTCGATCTGAACGTACACGGTAACCTTAACGTGGTGAAAGTGGCCAAACATGAATCAATCTGATCTCAACTCAAACATGCCATGAATCAATGCTGTGCATTGCCATTTTTATGAATACAATACAATATCTTTTATTTAAACACGATAAAAATTAAAGCTGACGCTTGTGGCGTCGTGTGACAAAACTTAAATATTAAAAAGCTTATTTACATATACTAAAAATACTTAGTAATAGTATACATACTTAATAAATACATAATACGGGCGGATCCAGGGGGAGGGTGCAGGAGGTGCGCACCCCCCTGAGATGACCTAGTCTGCGTTGTTCGCTTTTAAAATTTGTTTACGTCACCCTTCAGTTACGTCATTCCTTAGAGGTGCACCCCCTCCTAAGAAAAGTCCTGGATCAGCCCCTGCAATAACTCGGTTTTCTACGGAAATGGAATGAAATGAAGAAATAATGGAAACCTTTGAAGGTCCTTACAGAGAGTTTAGTTACAGTAAAATCAATGACTGAAAAACGGCAGGAACCAACACCAGGTGTCCGTCCTTGAGGGTGTCCGTCTTATAAAGGTGTCTTTAAAGAGAGAGTTGACTGTATGTGTGGGACTGTAAAACGAGGATCCGGACGGCGGACGGCGGACGGCGGACGGCGGACGGCGGACGGCGGACGCGGAAAATAATAAATCAATAAAAATAAATTAATAAATGTTTAATGTAAAAAATGAAATAAATTAATGAGATAAATTAATAAGAAAAAGTTAAGAAAGAAAAAATAAAAATAAAATCACTATTAGTCGAGACATTTTCGAATCACTGTCGGAAATCAGTCGGAAATCTTCGGTACCCATCGGAATTTATCGGAAAACGATCATAAATCGCAGAAATCGTATTCTGTGATCGATCGTCATGGAAATGTGAAAATAAAGTATTTATTGTATTATTGTTTATATAATATTTTATATTTCATTCTCCCCGCATTCCTGTATTACTATCTGTATCTATTTATTCGTGAGCTTATATACGAGTTTATTCTTTGATTAAAGGAGTGACTCAAGATGAAACTAAGGTCATTTTAGACAATGTTCGGTAAATTTTCAGAAATCTTCGAAAAATGCTCGAAATTTTCGGAATTTGCAGAAATCTTATTTGCGCACTAATGTATTAATGTCTATATTTTTTTTATTCGTGATTTTATACTACAAGGAATGACTAATTAAGAATTGGTTTATGCCTAGCGTGCGTCTATCAAGTTACGGATGCACGCCTGAAGTTTGAAGAGGACGAGAGAAGCCGGTGCCTGGCTTCCATATGATCGCTACGATCGTTGCGATCGCTGAAAAGAAAACGATCAGCGCTTGTAGCGAAATGGACTAAGATCGTAGCGATTGTTTTGAAAGTATGGAGAGTGGCTTAGTCCATTTCGCTACAAACGCTGAACGTTTTTTCAGCTATCCCAGCGATCGTAGCGATATGTTCTCATATTGGCTACGCTACTCACTATCTATTCCTAATGGCTGTCACTGCTAGACGTTCAAAACTTAACAACAAATACTCTTCACAGCCAATTCGAAAACGTGAAGAAGCGGGCGCCATTAGGCTATTTACACGACTCACATTAATACTATAGACATTAATACATTAGTGCGCAAATAAGATTTTTGCAAATTCCGAAAATTTCCGAGCATTTTTCGAAGATTTCTGAAAATTTTCCGAACATTGTCTTTAATGACCTTAGTTTTATCTTAAGTCATTCCTTTAATCAAAGAATAAACTCGTATATAATCTCACGAATAAATACATACAGATAATAATACACGAATGCGGGGAGTATGACAACAATTAACAACACAGAATACGATTTCTGCAATTTTCGAACGTTTCTGGTCATTTTCCGAAAAATTCCGATGGGTACCGAAAACTTCCAACTGATTTCCGACAGTGATTCGGAAATGTCTCGACTAATAGTGATTTTATTTTATTTTTTCTTTCTTAATTTTTTCTTATTAATTTATCTCATTTTTATCTCATTTTAATTTATCTTATTTCATTTTTTTACATTGAACATTTATTGATTTATTTTTATTGATTTATTATTTTCCGCGTCCGCCGTCCGCCGTCCGCCGTCCGCATCCGCCGTCCGAATCCACGTTTTACAGAGTCCCTGTATGTGTTTCAGTACAAGTCCAATAAAACGAGAATTTTGTCCCTTGCATCAAAACGTCAATACGATGGGTGCTGTGTAGATTGATATTACTACAGGTTCGTATGATTCAAAGTTAACATCCCTGTGGTCTGACAGGTGCTTTGTACATTGAAATTACTACAGGTTCGTATGATTCAAAGTTAAGATCCTGTGGTCTGATAGGTGCTTTGTACAATGATATTACTACAGGTTCATATGATTCAAAGTTAACACCCCTGTGGTCTGATAGGTGCTTTGTACATTGATATTACTACAGGTTCATATGATTCAAAGTTAAGACCCCTGTGGTCTGATAGGTACTTTGTACATTGATATTACTACAGGTTCGTATGATTCAAAGTTAAGACCCCTGTGGTCTGATAGGTGCTTTGTACATTGAAATTACTACAGGTTCATATGATTCAAAGTTAAGATCCCTGTGGTCTGATAGGTGCTTTGTACATTGATATTACTACAGGTTCATATGATTCAAAGTTAAGATCCCTGTGGTCTGATAGGTGCTTTGTACATTCAAATTACTACAAGTTCATATGATTCAAAGTTAAGATCCCTGTGGTCTGATAGGTGCTTTGTACATTGATATTACTACAGGTTCGTATGATTCAAAGTTAAGATCCCTGTGGTCTGATAGGTGCTTTGTACATTCAAATTACTACAAGTTCATATGATTCAAAGTTAAGATCCCTGTGGTCTGATAGGTGCTTTGTACATTGATATTACTACAGGTTCGTATGATTCAAAGTTAAGATCCCTGTGGTCTGATAGGTGCTTTGTACATTCATATTACTACAGGTTCATATGATTTAAAGTTAAGATCCCTGTGATCTGATAGGTGCTTTGTACATTGATATTACTACAGGTTCGTATGATTCAAAGTTAAGATCCCTGTGGTCTGATAGGTACTTTGTACATTGATATTACTACAGGTTCATATGATTCAAAGTTAAGATCCCTCTGGTCTGATAGGTGCTTTGTACATTGATATTACTACAGGTTCGTATGATTCAAAGTTAACATCCCTGTGGTCTAATAGGTGCTTTGTACATTGATAGTACTACAGGTTCGTATGATTCAAAGTTAAGATCCCTGTGGTCTGATAGGTGCTTTGTACATTGATATTACTACAGGTTCATATGATTCAAAGTTAAGACCCCAGTGGTTTGTACATTGATATTACTACAGGTTCATATGATTCAAAGTTAAGATCCCTGTGGTTTGTACATTGATATTACTACAGGTTCGTATGATTCAAAGTTAACATCCCTGTGGTCTGATAGGTGCTTTGTACATTGATATTACTACAGGTTCGTATGATTCAAAGTTAAGATCCCTGTGGTCTGATAGGTGCTGTGTACATTGATATTACTACAGGTTCGTATGATTTAAAGTTAAGATCCCTGTGGTCTGATAGGTGCTTTGTACATTGATATTATTATAGGTTCATATGATTCAAAGTTAACATCCCTGTGGTCTGATAGGTGCTGTGTACATTGATATTACTACAGGTTCGTATGATTCAAAGTTAAGATCCCTGTGGTCTGATAGGTGCTGTGTACATTGATATTACTACAGGTTCGTATGATTTAAAGTTAAGATCCCTGTGGTCTGATAGGTGCTTTGTACATTGATATTATTACAGGTTCGTATGATTCAAAGTTAACATCCCTGTGGTCTGACCTCTCGTAAGCGACCATCTTGGCTTTGCATTGTGAGTGGTCGCTTTCAGGAGATTCAATTGTATTTTTTGACCCAGTCTTCGTGGGTCCGACTATAATAACTACCACAAGTGTTTGTGCGTATGACGTCACAAACGGCCTATTGACGTAGCCTATTCAATGGAGTTATTTTCTTTAAAACGTGAAATAGTTACTAAGCTAGTAGGCACCAGTAGGCACTGTTAGATACCAATTCCATTGTTTTCTATTTGTTTAGTTTTCACTAATTTTGGCTAATTTTGATTAATTGCTAGATACTGTTTCGCGGTCTTCTTAAAATCACTGTATTAGGAAGCTTTAGCAACCACGACAGCAACGGCAGCGAGAACGACACAAAACAATAGGTTTAAAGGCCTGGCTAAACTAGGAAACATTGTTGCGGAAACATTGTTTCCTGTAATGTTTCCGGGATGGCTAAATTAGCGGGAAGCAAACAAAATGTTTTGCTGCCCCGGTGGCTAAACGAGGAAACATTGTTTCGGAAACAAAGGGCCACGCATGCGCATTGTTGTACGCTCGCCGGTCCGCTCGCCGTTGCTAGGAAACATTTTAATGAGCAGCACTGGAAACTAGTATCATTGCTTTCATGGTGGCTAAACTGGGAAACATATGTTGCGGAAGCAAAATTTGTGTCCGGGAAGCAAAAATGTTTTTGACCTGAGGCGAAAACATTTTCTTGTTTCCGAGGAGCAAAATTTGTTTCCGCAACACGTGTTTCCCGCGCGGCTAAACTGGGAAACATTTGCCTCCGCAACAATGTTTCCGCAACAATGTTTCCCAGTTTAGCCAAGCCTTAATGAGCGAAAACAATGTCTCTGCATGTGCGTTTTTCATTTGATAAATTTCTTTGTCGTTCCCTGCAAAACAACAACGGCAAATGACCAAATTAGTTTGTAGAGGACGTGAACACACGACGGTTAATTTTCCCTGCTCTATTTGACCTTGAGAGCCGTCCCTACCAATTCAGCTATTGAACAATTCCATCCAATTCCAGTAACATTAGGCAAATTAAACAATTCGGAACAATTTCAAAGTAGTTTAAATGAGCGCAAATTCTTATTTTCAATGAAGTTTTCTTTGGCGTTGCCGTCGTGGTTGCTAAAGCTCCCTCGCCATAATCGTCTCGGTTATGGCTCTTAATATTTATAATCACATGAAAGAACAAAGAAGAAGGAGACATGTGTGGTTAAGATTAAATTATTTTATTTTAATTACATTAATTTATACTATTTACAAATATTCTAGTGATGTGAAGGCTGTTCATCTTCTCGGGTACATGCAGGAGCGGGTCCAGGGATTTCTGAAAGGGGGTCCGGGTGCAAATTTTTTTCCGATTATACCCTCTAAAACGCCATTTCCGGCATTCCTGAGAGTCGTAAAGCGTTTGTTAAGTCAAGAACTTGACAATCAGTTAATTGGTGGAAGTGAAACAACTACGTATAAAACAATTTTATTATATTATTTTAATGAACCACATGGGAGACACAGGTCTGATAGGGGGGTCCGGACCCCCCGGACCCTCCCCCTGGATCCGCCACTGACATGTGATAAGCTCATGTGATCATATATATCATTTACTAATTGAATTACGTACTAGAAAATTCATTTTCAGACTGGAGTATCGTTCACTCGTGATTATGAGTAATGTTCTTTATAAATTGTCCAAATATTTAACCGTTAAACATGTAAAGTTCACAGTTTTTAATTCCTAGCTCAATGTTCAAAGTTCATGATTCCTAGTTCGCAGTTCATTTTTCAGTTCACTGTTCAGAGTTTAAAGTTCATAGTTCATACTTCCCAGTGTCTTGGATGGCAATTCACAACAGAACATTTGTACAAGTTAGGGAGCGAGCCAACAGTCCACTTTTCAAGCGGATGTTCTCTGTTATACTGGTCAAACTGACAGGCTTCACGCATTAGCCTGTGATGTTCAGACAGTTGGAACTGGCCATATTGAAGGTCTGTTGCCTCTAACTGATTTTCTGCTGGCTCTTGGTTTTCAAGAGACCTTGAAAAGAATACAAAAGAACGGAGAAGGAAATATGAATTTATAAATAGAGGGAAATCGAGGATAGATCTCATAAGTAAAATAGTCAGCAAGGCTAGATCGCATGCGAGTCCATGTAGCGCATGAGAATTGAAGGTTAAACAAGCGCGACAGTTGTTAATTTACGATGTCGTAGGCCTAAGTCTTTATGCTGGGGTCAAACTAATAAAATCGCTACACTTAGAAGTGGCATTAGCGACGTCTCTTATTGTTTTTTCCTTCTCGTCAGGACTGTTATTTTTTCAAACGAAAAACGAAATAGGAAACCTCGAGTGATTGTTCTTAAATACTTCTGCTTTTCATATTATACGTCAGCTCGATTCCCACTTGCGAAAACACACAAAACAAGGGAAATTTTCTTCAAGTTTTTTTTTTTTCGTGGTTATATTTCTTTTCTGTTTTGCTTGTCATGTTTATATTTTAAGGCGATGTTAAACCCTGGCCGCAATTTTTCATTGAGGAAGTCTCACAACGGCGTTGCGAGACCTTCTGCAAGATCGTTGCTCAGTGAACGAACCGGGTACAACGTTCTTTGCGCAACAGAAAGTTGTCACACATGCGCCAGGGGTTAAAACCAAAACATTGCTAGACTTGCTGCAAAGGGTGTGTTACACGCTGTAATGCTAAAAAACATTGCTGCAATCGTTGCGAAAAGTAAAACCCAATTCTACTTCCTGCAGCGATTGCACCAGCTTGTCTCGCAACGATTTGGGCCATTGCAGGGAGTGTTACACACTGCAATGGGACATGCAGCATGTCTCGCAACGGCGTTGCAACGGAACGGCGTAGCGAGAAATGCTGCACGACGCAATTGTCCCTTTCGTAAACGGTCGATGCCATTTTAGCGACACAGAAAAATTTTCACCAATTTTAGAATTATTTTTTCTATCAGAAAAAGAAAAATGCAATTAATTACCTAGAATCGGACCCGGAACCTCTGCATGCTAACATCTCTCCTTTACCACTAGACCACTGGGTTGAAAAATTTAAATTTATAAATTTAAATTTAAATTATAAAATGTGCTTTTCGTAATATATATCAATAACAGGTCACCCTAACTCTAAATCTTACCTAACCGCGAATCTAGCTTAGATCTAATAATAGCTTTACCTAGGCCTAATTTTATCTAATAGAGCGTTTTCACTGACGTCATATCAAAATTCAGAAGCAGTTTTCGATTCTAAAATGTTAATGGAATTGTAGAGAGTTTAAAACTACACATCTGGGCCAAATTTTGAAGCGCAAGAGCATTTCATTCACGAGTTATAGGCGAATGAGTATAGACATTTTTGGTAAGAAATGTATGGATCGGCCATCTTGGTGTTCCACTTAGGAACACCAACATGGCGGCCAAAAATTTAAAGTCTTCAAAGTCTTAAAAACACCAAAAATCCCATCACAAAATATTGTATTCACTATAAGAGGCATGAAATCGGCTTATAAGCATCTATAATTCATTAATAACTTTCAACTAGTTCCATTTTGTTTATTTTCACGGCTTATCTGAAATAGCGTGACGAATTGCGTGACACATTTACAACCTTAATAAATCGAAAACGAAACATCGTTAAAACCTGAAACTTTTTGTGAAAGATTATAACACTGGTATTCACATACCATGTTAGAAACAGCTTTGTAGGATGTATACTTTAGATTTTTTATTTTTTATGACGTCACGTGAAAACGCTCTATAATGATAGCTTACTTTCGTCCCAATCCAGGAATAAACGAGAGAGAAATGGCATCGACCATTACAAAAGGCTTGGTTACTAATGAATGCTAATGATGGCATCGACCGTTAAAGGGACCCTCCATTGTCAGAACAAATTGGCGTTAAATTGTTGGAAATAAAGTCGAAATTTAAAATTTTTAAAAAGCAGGTGCAAATATAATTTTAGTGTACAAATAAAATGGATATGAATATCGCCCATTTTCGCTTTTAAATTTCCCGCACGCCGCCATTTTAAATATTTATGACGTGTTACGGTTGCCGCTATTGTTAAGAATCGAAGTTCTTTTGTATGCAACATCATAAAATGCTCAAGGAAATGCGCGCGCTATGATTGGTTAAACCGAGTTCATTATTAAAGAAATAAAAAACGCGCCAGTGCATTATTGAGTTATAAAGCACGCGGGAATTTTTAAGAACACGAGAGAAGTGCAGAGAAGCACGAGCCAAAGGCGAGTGCTTCTCGCACTTCTCGAGTGTTCTTAAAAATTCCCAAGTGGTTATATAACTCAATAATGCACGAGGAAGAAGTTTTTTATTTCTTTTATAAAATAAAAACGGTTAAAATGAACCTTACGTCACGCGCGTGCTTTATCGAGTTATAATGAACGCGGTTTAACCAATCACAGCGCGCGCATTTCCTTGAGCATTTTATAAAACTCGATACAGCGCGCGTGACGCAAGGTTCATTATAACCGTTTTTATTTTATAAAAGAAATAAAAAAAATGTTCCTCGTGCATTGTTGAGTTATATAAGCACTTGGGAATTTTTAAGAACACTCGAGAAGTGCGAGAAGCACTCGCCTTTGGCTCGTGCTTCTTTGCACTTCTCTCGTGTTCTTAAAAATTCCCACGTGCTTATATAACTCAATAATGCACTCGGCGCGTTTTTTATGTCTTCAAAAAGACAACCGTAACACGTCGTAAATATTCAAAATGGCGGCGCGCGGGAAATTTAAAAGCGAAAATAGGATATATTCATATCCATTTTTTTGTACACTAAAATTATATTTGCTCCTGCTTTTTAACGATTTTTAATTTAGACTTTATTTCCAACAATTTAACGTCAATTTGTTATAACAATGGAGGTTCCCTTTAAAAATGGCATCAACCGTTTACGAAAGGGAACTCGGCCTGCACGACAAATGGCGGCGTGCAACACCGTCTTTAGTCCCGGGGGGGGGGGGTACTCCCTTATATAAGCTATATAGGTATGTGCGGCCCTAAAGGGTATGGTTTTCAAGCCGTTTTGGTCTGAAATAGGGTATGATTTGTGCACTCCGGTCTGGAGTTGGGTATGGTTTTCTGGAGAAGCTTCTTTTTTCATCCCTTGAGAAATGCGGTTTGATTAACATCTGAAATAGGGTATCGATTTAACGGTCTGATCTGAAATAGGGTATCGAATTTTGGGTCAGGTCTGAAATAGGGTAGGGAAAATCGCATATTTTGGTCTGAAATAGGGTAAGGGTTTTAGAAGCTTGCCGCACACCCCACCCAAATTTTCGGGGAGTACCCCCCCGGGCTTTAGTCTTACCATAATCTAAGAGTTCCTAAGGTTTACATACCGTGTGGAACGAAATTTTTGCGGGAGTTAAATTTTGCGAATGGGTGATTTTTTTTTTATATTTAGCGGAAACTAATTTTTGCGATTGGAAAAGACTGGTTTTTTTTTTTTTTCTTGATGGGAATTAATTTAAGCGATTTGCAGGAAGTCAGGTTCAATTGGAATTACAACATTTTCCGGGTTTTTATTTGAGTACATGCAATCAAAACAGGCCGAAAACTGCATGCAGATGTAAAGCTAAGTTAATCAGTGTCATTCTATATTACATCTTGCCCTAGTGTGATTTACGGTACCATTATCACACGAGTTTAGTTATCACTGGCATTTTCTTAACGAAATTAAATTGACGTTTTAGTAAATGGGCACCAGTACGCTTTTACATTATAGTGGAATAAATGTTTGCGAAGAAAATTTTTTCAGGATTTTTTTTTGGGGGAAACATTTTTTGCGGACCGTGAAAAAAACGCAAAAAATCGCAAAAATTAGAACCCGCAAGCTGTGGCGCTAAAAAACTAAAGTCCCTACAACCTGAGCTGAAGAGATCGATCTTCAGAGTCCTGAATATGACTCGATATGACTTCAGCTCAGATTGAAGAAACGTTTATAATCATTGGCGTTCCTTTTCGGAGCTATCTTCACCAGGACATAGTAATGAGAACTAACATTTTTATAGAAAATGTTGTCTTACCAGACAGACTTGGCCAGCTGCAAGGGTTTGCTAGTTTTGGCAAACATTGCTCTTTCTTCCATAGCAATTTGTTTGGTCAGAGCCTCAATTTGTTGCTCCATTTGAGCTTTAATCTTCATTACGTCCTCCATCTCGGAGGCAGTCATGGAACTAGTATAAAGCTTTCGCTTTCTGTGGATAATTGAAAGAGTAATAAAAATGGTTAAAGTACTCATGAAGTAAAAAACAGTATTTTAAGTCGGCTAGACAGCTCTTTTCCTCATAAATATGCCTTCACACGGTAATATTTACATTATAAAGTTTAAAGGTTTAAATTAAGTTTAAAAGTTGGCAAACTCGTGGTAACAAACTTCATAAACAGAGTTGGTTTTTTCACTACAAACTTCCAGAAACCTCACTGTCATTATGGCTTAGACCGGGACATCAAATCTCGAATTGAGTGGGCGGGGTTTAATTCTTTTAAAGTGAAATCTTGTGTTTGACAAATGTAAATGCCAGTTTGCAAACCCAAAACGGTTGGCCAAAAGTTGACGAGAATAGCAATTGTTGTAATTGTCGCCAGTCAACTGTTCATGTCACGACGGTTCACGACACACCAACTTGAGTTTGCCAACACATTTATGCTAACTTTAGTTGGTCGTGGAACTAAAAATTTAGAACAATCAAGTTCACTTCCTTCAGCACAAAAAAAGCACCGCGGAAGCAGGTTTTTTTTTCGCAGAGCAAGTGATAATAAACTGGCAAAACAAAAAGAAATCAAATTTCTCAACATGTTCAAAACTATGACTTCTTATCAAATACAATCAGCAAAAGTAGCTTGCAAAGTACAAATTAAGTTACTGTCAAGTTTTTTTCGATCAGCGTTTATTCTTCTTAAAGGCTCTTATGAATAGTTGCAAAAGTAACAAAACGTCGAAATACCTTTTAAGTTCCTTTCTCGCCTTTCTACGTTCTTGAAAAGAGCTAAAAGCACTTCCCATTTTCAGTTTATCAAGCAAATCTTTCTCTGCTCACAAAAACACGTCTAAAGTCAGTGATTTTTGTTTTGCGACTGAAATCTTTCCTTTGTGACATAACAAAGGAGGAAAAGCGCGCGTACAAAAGTCAGCCAATCAGATTCGTTTTTCAGCTGACGTGATGCGAGCTCGAGCGCGGTGGTTTGAATTTGCACGCGCACCACAGAGCCAAAGAAATATCGAAAAAAATCATGGATAGTACTAAATTACCAAGACAACAGACTGGATTTTAAAACCCTGTGCTAAAGAATAAAAAGTAGGCTGTGTTCCCGACATTCAGGGAAAGGGGGAAGTGGAGCGAATAAAAAAAAAGAACAGCGACGCGCGATAAAAAGTAGTGTTGCATTTCTTTTGGTAGCACTTGACATGACTTGAAATATTTTTTCGCACGCCGGCGTTTTTCTTCGCTTTACTACCAATTTAAATGCCTGAAACAGGTGAATCAAAAATATAAAATAAACACAAATGTATGAGGGGATTAAATTTTTTCAGAATGAAAACAATTTAGAGGGGGATCCCCCTGGGTCGCTTCCCAAGATCGGCCAGTTGTGATGGGCAAGATAGACAAAACAGAAAGAACGCAAAACATTTAACATGAAAATAACTTGTATGTCTGAGTAAAAACGTTGTTAGACCTGCTTAAACAGAGGTAAGGAGAAAATATGAATTGGAGTACCGTGACATTTCAAAAGCCCCGTTACTCCTTTGGGCCCTTAACGGCCACGTTAGGTTCTGGTGGCTGTTATACCAGCGTAGCCTGTGTACTATTTTTAACCTCTCATATAAGCGACCACCTTGGCTTTACATTTTGAGTGATCGCTTTCGGTCGGGTTCAACTGTAGGTTCGTTTGAAGGACCTCCAGCACCCTCATGGCTCTTTTTTAACCTCTAATAAGCGACCACCTTGGCTTTACATTTTAAGTGGTCGCTTACAGTCGGGTTCAACTGTAGGTTCGTTTGAAGGCCCCCCAGCACCCTCGTGGCTCTTTTTTAACCTCTAATAAGCGACCACCTTGGCTTTACATTTTGAGTGGTTTCTTCCGGTCGGGTTCAACTGTAGCCCCCAGCACCCTCATGGCTCTTTTTTAACCACTAATAAGCGACCAACTTGGCTATACATTTTGAGTGGTCGCCACCGGTCTGGTTCAACTGTAGGTTCCTTTGAAGGACACCCAGCACCATTGTGGCTCTTTTTTTAACCTCTAATAAGCGACCACCTTGACTTTACATTTTGAGTGGTCGCTTACAGTCGGGTTCAACTGTAGGTTCTTTGAAGGTCCCCCAACACCATCATGGCTCTTTTTTAACCTCTAATAAGCGACCACCTTGGCTTTACATTTTGAGTGGTCGCTTACAGTCGGGTTCAACTGTAGGTTCTTTGAAGGTCCCCCAACACCATCATGGCTCTTTTTTAACCTCTAATAAGCGACCACCTTGGCTTTACATTTTAAGTGGTCGCTTACAGTCGGGTTCAACTGTAGGTTCCTTTGAAGGACCCCAGCACCATCATGGCTCTTTTTTAACCTCTAATAAGCGACCAACTTGGCTTTGCATTTTGAGTGGTCGCTTACAGTCGGGTTCAACTGTAGGTTCCTTTGAAGGACCCCAGCACCATCATGGCTCTTTTTTAACCTCTAATAAGCGACCACCTTGGCTTTACATTTTAAGTGGTCGCTTACAGTCGGGTTCAACTGTAGGTTCCTTTGAAGGACCCCAGCACCATCATGGCTCTTTTTTAACCTCTAATAAGCGACCAACTTGGCTTTGCATTTTGAGTGGTCGCTTACAGTCGGGTTCAACTGTAGGTTCCTTCGAAGGACCCCAGCACCCTCACTCTGAGATAACTGCAAAAGGAAAAACCTAAAATCAAATCGCTTGTTGAAACAAGTTATTACTAAATTGGTTTGCTAAGCTTTGCTAGTTTGCTATCCGATGAACGTAGCAGCCTTTCAGGCTGTTAACCTCGCAAAATAACATTCAGGCATTATGTCAGCGAATAAAGCTTGAAAACATTTTATAGCAACAATTATTTACGCGGCACAGAATTTAAATGAATTAAAACTAAAACATAAACGAAGAGCGTTGTGAACTATAAGTTTAGAATACAATTGCAATGCGGTTTTTAGAGCAACCTGTACAGATACCACGCAGCTCTTTACAACCTCTAATTTCATTGGACCTGTATATCATGCAGCACTATTGTTTTTAGGTCTAGGGTCTATTGTTAGCCATTGTTGGGTTGTTTGTTCTATTGTTTTCTCAGCAAATCAGAGAAGACCTTCTAAGAGCTGCGTACTGCCCCAACCTGTATGCCTTGCTGACAAACTGTCGCTCACCACCCACCCCAGCGTTGTTAGTTTTGTCGTGTCAGTTGCAACTCTGTCCCTCCCCCAGGGGTAAATTGCTCCTTAGCTCGGTCCCGCCGAAGATCCAAATCTCGGAAAGAGACCGGAAAGTTTGAATTTCCCTCGCGTGTTAAAAGCCATTGTTTCACCGTTGATCGTTTTTTTTTTGCCCTTACATGGGCAAAAACGATCAAGAATACAATACCTATTGTTGTCGAATTTGACCCGCTTTTCTTGATACAGCTCTTTTTTTAACCTCTTCACATCAGTTTCTTTTGACAAATCAGCGTGCTAGATATATAAATACCAAGGTACTTGTGATAGCCAGCCTCTCATCATCCAGCAAAACTACATTGCAGAGAGAGTTTCTGTACTTGAAAGCCGCGAAATTTATTCAGTGTGACAGACAAGAGGAAACACCTTGTAGGGCAAATTTTTTTTGCCATTTTCACGCCCACGTCTCGAGATAAGCAACGACTCCAAAACAGAAGTGACGGAAATTTTAGATCTATCTTTATACCACTGATTAGTTGCCCGGTAAATGATATCCTATATATTCTAGACCAAAACGCTCTGATTTTTATACCCTATCCCAGACAAAACTGTTTCAAAACCATACCCTTCACAGCGGCACATATAGCTTGTGTTGCTGTAAATGAGTCTGCTTTGAAGTGGCCCCCCACTTTGTCCTTGGTACCCAAAGGAACCGTACTCGGTCCCATCCTCTTCTTGATGCTTATAAACGACCTACTTAAAGGCTACAAAAGTTACATCTGGCATTAAGCGTTCGGCTGACGACTGTACTCTATCACATAGTCGTCAGCAATGACCCCTTCGCTCTCCATCGGCACCTTGGCCGGGGTTGTCCGTAAAGGGACGTCCTACTGTACAGTTTAATAGAAGCCAAACTCATAAAACAACGCAAACGTTTGCACAAGCGGCACAAGTCCAAAGATGTTTACACGTGCGATTGCAAAGCAAGCATAAAGGTAAGCCAAGAAAAGGAAAATATTTCTTCAGATTTTTTCGCTTATGCTTGCTTCGTTCGCCCGTTGTGAACCGGGATAACAAGCATAAGCAACTAGCGTCTGTAACATTACACTTTCATCGTGCACATTACTTTACGAAAATCCGAAAACGGCAAACTGATCCTTACGGCAAGGCGATGATGTTTACTCTTTCATCGCCTTGCCGTAAGGATCAGTTTGCCGTTTTCTGATTTTCTACAAGTAATTATTGTACTGATCCAAGTCTACAACTGGGAGGCGGATCCGGCACCTCTCAACGGTTTGTCGCTGTGGTCTTGCTGATATTTTATACATTGCTATTTCCTCTGCTTATGCCATACTTGCGCTTAAAATTGCTTCCTTCGCGTTGCAAACCGGGATAACAAAAGCAAAAAGGCAGCGTCTGCAACACTACACTTCCGTCATGCACATTGCTTTACACTTAGTTTGCTGTGCTTATGCATATTCTCATATAAGACCCCCCATCTAGGCCCTCTTCGAATGTGGAGGTGCACACTAGCCTGTTCCAGCCCCTCAGATAGTGGGGAAAGCGCGAATAGTTAGGGAAGGCGCGAAAAAAAGCGAGCGAAAAAAATGCGGGGACACCGAGGAGAGGAAGTTTCCCCGCATTTTTCCGCTTGCTTTTCTTCGTAGGCTCGATTACCAGGCGTTTTGTGCGCCCGCGCCTTCCACAACTATTCGCGCTTTCCCCACTATTTGAACGTCTGGAACAGGCTAGCTAATTGTAGTTTACGTATACTAGCCTTATCTTTATTATCTTGTAGGTCATTTCCGCCCCTCCTCTTTTTTTAAATATGTATTGCGACATTCTCCTTTATATAACGTTGTATTTTCATTTTATAATTTAGTAACATCTTATAACCTGAAAAAGGCTGGTCTGGCCAGCCGAAATATTGTTTGAAATATATTTACTCGTTTTATCAGCTTTGCAGTAGTCGTTGGACTTCTCGTTAGTATATTGATTCATTTTAGCTGATTAGGTCTCCTCCTGTGAGATCCAACGAAAAACCAGCAGGATCTTCGCCCACGGTTTTTGCAGTTAAACAACCTTACAAAGGCAGCGATTAAACGTTGATTGACGTTGTTATGTTGAAACAACTCAAACAAAAATGTTTAAACGAGCATTATACTGACCATTTTTTATGTAAGGCGAGCATAATACTGTTAAAATTGGAACCTTATGTGAAAGCGCAGCATTATACTGACGAAAATGTACAAAATTTCGCGCGCTCAGACAGACGCTTTCGGGGAGACCTGGAGCGAGGTAGTGAAAGCTGGTTGCCAAGCAACAACTTCTTCGCACCTTGAAACAATATGGCGGTCAGAAAGTGACTTTTAGGTTTCAACAGTTTTTATCTCAGCCTCGTTACTCGTTAATAAAATGAATACAATCAATCCTTTGGCTAACCCTAAGGGTATCAAGCTTTTATGTGAATTGTGCCAAAAACCGGCTTTTGTCCAATGTACGGATTGCCGAGTCACGTATTATTGGTGAGTAGCTGTGAGTAGATTTTGAAAAATCTGTACATGTCTGATTATTTTTGTCTGTAATAGCGTTAGGAGATCTTAATCGCAGTAAAATACAGTGAATCTTGTACATATTGAGTAGGAAAACTAGAACGGACGAAGGTTGTGTTCTGTTCTGTTCTGTCAGAGCAAGTTAAAAGCCGTACGAATAATTATGACCGTAAAAGCCACTACAAAATAAATGGCTGGACACCTGGAAATCACTTTTTTCTTGCTGCAGTTCTTGCCATTTAAATGTAAACCGCATTTCTTACGATGTCATTGCTTCTGGAACTGATCATCAATGCTTTAGTTCTTTGTATTATTACATCTAACGAAAAGACAAATTTCTTGAAAATTTAATAACAGGTGACACAGTTTTACTCCATTTCAGTTCTCCAGAGCATCAGAAAGCCGACTGGTTGGGAATTCATGAAAAAATTTGTCAGTTGCTGATTCCATTACGGAGTCCAATTCCATTTCTTGGATCCGAAGAAGAAAGGCAGCACAGAAAACAACAGCAAATAGTCAGACAGGTTTGTGATAATGGATGACTAATGTGCTTGTTGGGGGACCTGTGGGTTGGGGGGGCCTGTGGGTTGGGTGATCATGGATGATCAGGGCAAACATGCTGCCAAATACGAATCATTACATTTTGCTGATCCCTAGTCCATGGACTACCTCCATGGACCCCAGGGGGTACTCCTGATTAAAAGTGACGGGGATGTGATATGGGGGCAAAAATCAATACCCAAAAAAATCCCTTGTGCTTCCAGCAAAAAAAAAACATGCTGAATTTTCAAACTTTAAAAATACCCAGAAGGGATTAAATGGTATAATAATAAGTTTGGTTGTACTATTCATAATGGTAATAGGACTGAGTGGAGTCCAATTCAGTCTGTAAATATCATACGAGTGATTAACAAAATCGGACAATTATTAGGACTGAGTGGAGTCCAATTCGGTCTGTAATCATACGAGTGATTAACAAAATCGGAAAACCGCTAAGTGGGAGTCCAATTTGTTTAATCACGAGTATGATTACAGACAGAATTGGACGACACAAAGTTCTGTTACCAATAAATCATAACTATTTTGAGGTTAAAATGTTAATGGTTACACGTTTTGGTGATTGAAAACATAACATTTGAGTGTGTTTTTGCCCGAGATGCATGCAAGGAAAAAGGATAGCATTCCGATTAGCTGAAAGAATGTGAATTAATTCCAAACAGTGCAGAAAGTTGAAATTAAGTACAATAACTTGAAATTAAAAATGATTGACAGTTATAATAGTTGAATGGATCTCCAGCCATGCAAAAACAAAATGGCAGACCAAATTGAAACAAGATTCAAACAGTGTAATAAAATTTTAACAGAAAGTCTTTAAATGAAGATTCAAAATACAAATGAGCACTCATAAATTTTTCAAAGGCCACAAATTACACATGCAAATTTTGCCAGCCTTTGAAAAATTTACTTGTGCTCATTAATATACCAAATTGCACTTGAAATCATGTGATTACTGTACCTAATACAAATTTCACAGATTTACAATGTCATTTAAAAAAAATAAACCTCTTCTTCTTCGTCTACCTTTCTGTCGGACTAATATCAAACAATTTTCCGTTTTTTACCAAGGACCCAAATTTTACAACTCCTTATCTAATGAGATCGTGAACTCGTCCTCCCCTGCCTCCTTTAAAAAAGCAATTAAGACGTTTATTTGTAATAAATATTAGTAATCTTATATAAATGTGTCAAAAAGTATCTGTCGTCATGTTCTTATTTTGTTAATGTCATCTTACAAAACTGAAGCTGAGGAGGCCTAATTAACATAAGCTTCATAGTTTCTTTTAGGCCTCCTCGCCATTGTTATCTCTATTCTTTTTATGTTAATGTGTTATTGTAATATGGCCAATAAAATTAAAAAATAAAATTAATTAAAATTAATTAAATTAAAAAATTCTTTTTTCACAAAAACAGAAGCAAATGATTGAATTATGCCGCACAGAAGGTCAAAAGTTATTGTTTGAAGGGAGATATGACAGAGTGGTCCCAGCTGCACTGGAGTCTTTAAAGTTTTCAATTGAAGTTTATGGTCTGAGCAGCATTGAACTTGTTCCTTCGTATCTCATTCTTGGAGAGGCTAGTATAGGTCAGTAACATCATGATGTTATTATTTCATTATACACTTACATGTATCAGTGGCCATCTCTTGGGGCTTCCTTCAGAGAGAGAGAGAGAGAGAGGGAGGGGGAGAGAGGGAGGGAGGGAGGGAGGGAGGGAGGGAGGGGAGGGGAGGGAGGGAGGGAGGGAGGGGAGGGAGGGAGGGAGAGGGGGGGAGGGGTACTCTCATATATAAGAAATTTATCAGTACTACTACTACTACTACTACTACTACTACTTGGGCGCCCGAAGGCGGACAACCACTAGGTCTTTCCACAGCCTCTTATCAGCCATCAATGCAGCAATCTCACTTGTTTCGAATACCCCAGTATCCCTCTTCAGAGTGTCAATATAGGTAGTTCTCGGTCTTCCTCTCCCACGATGACCATGTGTGGGCTCCCATAGGACTAATTTCTGAGTACTTAACTCTGGATGGCCATAACAGTGCCCCGCTAATTGTAGTCAATTGAGAGGCAATTTTGTTGCTGACTGCTGGAAGATCTCTGTAAGTTGTTGGTTTGATATATGGCTGCTCCAGTGGATGTTTAAAGCTTTCCGCAGCATCCTAGTGTATGTTCCATCCAATGACTTTTCTTGTGCTTTTGACAGAGCCCAGCTCTCGCACCCATAAAGTAAGATTGATTCAATGGTAGCTATGAAGAATCTGATTTGCAAATCTTTCCTCATACTGGACTTCCATATTTTCGTCATACCATTCAAAGCTCTCCAAGCCTGTGCTTTCCTTATGCTGATATCTGTATATCTGTATTTTTTTATGCTGATATCTTTCTCTGATGTATGATCAGTGGTATGAATTTAAGTAGAGTTTCTGATAAATAACAAGTCTGGGATAGGGTAGGGAATTTTGGTATATCTAGTGACCTAGAATAGTGTTGCAAATAAATGCATCTGAACTGTGTCTTGGTATAGGGTAAGGATTTTAGAGTTCCAGTGGGACACCACCTCCCAAAAATATACAGAGTACCCCCCCCCCCCCCCCCCATCCCCGGGGCATTTGAACCATGATATTAACAAATTCCAGTGGTTATACCCTGGGGGGGTTACTCCCATATATGAGCTATATAGGTATGTGCCGCTGTGAAGTGTATGGTTTTCAGGCAGTTTAGTCTGGGATAGGGAATAGTAATCAGAGATAAATTTTTTGGTCTAGAATAGGGTTTCATTTTTCACGAAACTGATCAGTTGCGTAAATAATTTAATCTAGACAAGGTTTACTGGCAAATGGCATTTAAAAATCGGTACGGCAGGAAGTACGGCATTTTTACTGACCCCTGGCATCTTAGACTGTGATATATATTTTTTATTATTAATTATTTTTCCATATACTTGCTCTCCATCGATTAGATGATTCTTAACAAGTGGTCAGTGGTCTTACTAATAATATTAGGTAACAATAAAATACAAAAAAAAAACTTCAAAACATAACTAACTTAGCTCTGAAAGAATTTACAGTTTCTGCCTCAACAACATTCAGGGGTAGGCTATTCCAGTCCCTGATTGTATTAGGGAAAAAAGAAAACAAATGAATGTATTTTCCGCTGGTATTCCAAGTAATTTATGCTGCTTGTTTAGCTTTATCACCTGCCGCACCCTCTATTGTGTATTACACACGTCCTATTGGTCAGCTTTCTAGTACTTATGGACCTTGGCCTATTCATGAATTTCATTCACGCTTGCGGTTCCACACAGTTTACACATCCCTTTACCCCATCTTCGGACTAATACCTAGCGATCAGAGGCAATCTGAAGGATCTTCCGTTCCGGCAGAAACAGGCCAAACGAGCGACGAACGCGGAGGCAACTCGCAAAATGTTGATCAAGTATTTTCCACGTTCAAGGGCTATCTCGAGCAGAAATTGGAAGATAAAGAGAAGCAGGTCGTTCAAAAGAGTAGGATGGATAAAGAAATAGTGCAGTTGAAGTACAAGGGCGTTCGAGCTGAACACTGAATTAGACTCCATCCTTGAAAGTATTCAAATCGAGAGCGAACGCGGGGAGCCTATTTGGCTTGTATAAAGACTCTTTCCCAAGAAGCCAGGCAGCGTATCTACAAACGGCAGAAGCTGATAAAGGTCGCAGTTAAAAGTAAGGACGGTTGGCAAGTGGTACCGGAATACGAGTCAAACGGACTGGCCTCCGGCTCAGAAGATGAATAGCGGCTTAAGAAGGCCAGAGAAGCGGCGAGTCGTAAAAGGCGACAGAGAGATCAACGTGCGAGCGACCGCGGAAAGAAAGCAAATTTTTCTACGCGCGCTGACAATCAGCTTTCTCGTGGTAAGAAAAAGCGCCTTTCATTTTACTTTGTGAATTCATATGTGCTGGATTCGCTTGCGTATCCTACCATACTTTGTGTCTGGTGATTGGTATTACGGGAATTGAAGGGTAAAATGATTTACGTTCGTTTGAGCGCAGCGAATTAGAACGTAAATGTATTTTCCGCTGGTATTCCAAGTAATTTATGCTGCTTGTTTAGCTTTATCACCTGCCGCACCCTCTATTGTGTATTACACACGTCCTATTGGTCAGCTTTCTAGTACTTATGGACCTTGGCCTATTCATGAATTTCATTCACGCTTGCGGTTCCACACAGTTTACACATCCCTTTACCCCACCCCCCACCCCCACCCCCCCCCCCCGGGTTTATGTTTCGCTTTATTTTGTAGGCCGTAGAGACGCTACTGGCGGCAACTTCCGTTGCTACAAATGCGGAAGACTTGGGCTTTGGGCTAAGAACTGCAAACTCGTGTCTTGGCAAGGAGGTTACCGGTCCCTTAGCTGCAATACATACCCTGGACGCTAATATAACAAGCCGGTTGAAAGCGAATCACTTCAGTTTCAATCAAAGCGGCGAAGAGGACTTGGCACAGGTAGAGGATGTGATGAAGAAATATGAATTCGGAAGCGGACAGGTTTGAGGTGTTAAGGGTAGTCTAAAGAAAAATCTAGGGTTTTGGAGATCTATTGGTGCTCCGATTTTTATTTTGACAACCATTGGCAAAGGCTATAAATTACCGTTTACTAGATTCCCATTGTCTGAAAAACTAAAAAACATAGTTCCGCTACTGCATGCTGAATTTGTGAATCAAGCCGTCATTGAGCTAGCTAATTCTGGTCAAATTCGCAGGTAGATCAGCAACCTTTAGTTGTTTATCCCTTGTCAGTATCTATATAGCCATGGGGCGAAAGAGGCTAATTCTGTATTTATGCCACGTTAATAGGACGTTAAGTGAACACAGGGTCAAATATGAAGATTGGGAAGTCGCTATCGCTTATTTTACCAAGGTTCGTGCATGTTCTCTTTCGATTTAAAAAACGGCTATCGCCATATCGATATCTCACAAGAACACCAACCCTATCTGGGATTTTCCTGGCGAGATCCTGAGTCCTATAATGATATATATTATATTTTACTGTTCTTCCGTTTGGGCGTTCAACAGCTCCTCATATATTTACAAAGGTTTTAAACCTTTAGAGAAACACTGGAGTATACAGGGGATCTACATAGCCATTTTCTTGGACGACGGTCGGCGACAGTCCAGTATACTGAAGGTTGCCGCGTTAGGCCCTGGCTGTAAAGCAGGATTTATGTAATGCGGGTTTTGTAATTTATGACGAGAAACCGGTATGGGACCCCATTCAAATATTGGACTGGTTAGGCATAACCTTGAATCCCGTATTGGGTACTTTAAAATTGTAGGTAGAAGAATTACAAAGATTATTGATACCATAGTCAATAACGACCGTGTAATTCTCACTGATTAATTAATAATTAGTAATTCTCAATAATAGAACGTGTAATTCTCACTGATTTAAAGTTTTCCGCTAGAGACTTAGCTTCCTTCATCGATCAAATTATTTCTACGGCATCAGCAGTGGGCAACTTTGGTAGGATAATGACCAGTCATTGCATCATGTCTATTTTGTGTCGAGATAAGTGGAATTCCATATTTCTGCCTTGATGCTTACTGCAAAGAGGAATTATATTTTTGAAGGAGAAGCTGGTTAATATCAATAGCAGATATTGCTTTGTAAGTAAAGATAATATTTATTTTGTATATTCAGATGCCAGTGCTACTGAGGGTGGTGCATTTGTTGACCCAAACAATGAATTTGTGTGTCACAAAACGTGGACGCAGGACGAGCGTTTTCAAGTGCCACGTGGAGGGAGTTGTCCGTTATTGAATTTTCATTGCAATCTTTTGCCTTGAGTGCTCCAAGGATCGCATGTTAGTGGTTTACTGATAGCCAAGCGGCTGCTAAAATCGTTGAAGGGGGTAGCATGAAATTGGAGTTTCGCAAGATGGCCCGGAGTATTTTTAACATATGCATGCACTCGATTGTATATCTATTTGGAGGTCCTATGGTTCCCTCCTACTGTTAATCAGCAAGTTGGGTTATATTAGTCGGCTAATTGATATAGATGATTGGCAAATTACATGAGTTTTTTCTACCTCTTGAGCATCGGTGGGGGCCCTAAAGTGTCAATTGTCTTACCAACTATTACAATCACAAACTCCCTAAGTTCTATTCACGGTGATGAAACCCATACACTGCGGATGTCGATCTTTTCGTTCAGCATCTCCGCGGTGAGAATTGTCGGGTGTTTCCCCCTGTTGGTATTATTCCGCGGGTATTACATTATATGGAATGTCAGTATGCTGTTGGTACACTTGTTGTACTCGTTGGTCTTCGGCTCATTACTGCTCATTAATTATGCATATAAATATAATAGTTATCTCGTGGCCCACGGTATTCATATCGGGAAGGAGGTTTTAACGCGCGGGAGAAACTCTTATTCGCTTTTAGGGTCAGATCAATTCACAGGAGATATTGTCGTCCCAAGAATGGAATTTACTGCGTAATTTATTAGTAGAATTTATATGTTGTACGGGCACGGGCCTAGATAATGATTGCTCAATATATGCTGCACGGGCCCAGACTACGATCTATTGATTTGTGCGGCACTGGCCGAATATGGATTGGAGTTTACCGCGTAATTTATTATGAGCGAAATTTATATATGGTACGGGGCACGGGCCTAGATAATGATTTCTCAATATATGCGGCACGGGGCCCAGACTACGACCTATTGATTTGTGTGACACTGGCCGAATATGGATTGGAGTTTACTGCGTAATTTATTAGTGAAATTTATATATTGCACGGGCACGGGCCTAGATAATGATTTCTCAATATATGCGGCAGGGACCTAGACTATCATCCATTGATTTGTGTGGCACTGGCCTAATAGGAATCCATTGATTTGTGTGGCACTGGCCGAATAGGGATCCATTGATTTGTGTGGCACTGGCCTAATAGGGATTCATTGCTTTATGTGGCACTGGCCTGAAACAATGCCTTATCGATTTATGTAGCAGTGACTTGTTCGGAGGAGGCGGCACTTAACTTGTTGGCAGTTTTGTGCGCTCATGATTACGGGGCAGGGTGTTCGGGTGTTGTTTCTAGTTCGTTTGTTCGTTTTCGTTCGTATGTTATGCTCTTGCTTTTTCAGACGTTTTCTTCAAGCAAAGGATGGAAGTGTTTTCGCAATTTTGCTTCACTGAGTGTTAATCAGGTGTTGGAGGCGATGTTGAAGTCCAGAGCAGATAGTACAGCCACATCTTCCATGCGTGTTATTAAAACATTTATGAGCTGGTGTAAAATAAGACGGATATATATAGGGAAGGGAACTACGTCTTTTTTAGTGCATCTGGCTCTAAATGCTGCCCTGTGAGTGTTTAAGAAGGTATTTGAATGTAGCCGGTATTAGCGATAGTAGTACTCTCCCATTGTTTGGACCTCTCGTGTTTCACCGTAGTAACCCTAGTTATACCCTAGAAGTGGTAAGTTCTCTTACACTAGATGTAGGGAAGTTCTCCGAGATGCCTTAAGTCAGCTAGGTTATAACCCGCAACGATTATGGCCTTCATAGCCAAGGATCTGGCGGTGTTACATCCGCGGTGTGTATAATGTAATTTCTGGCGTTTGAGCAACGTAGTCAACGAGTTAGACGGAATTTGATGTTTCTACGGCACGGGAACAGCAGGGGCCGGGCATTATTGTTGTAGTGCATTGTGGGTAGCATAACTTCGTTATAAGCGAAGTATCGTACGTGGTTAATAGTCATTCTAGGCCTGCAACATTCAGCTTCAGTATTTATTTATTTATTTTTCTTACTGTGTAAGAACTTAGGCGCATTTTGTACTTATTGTGTAATACTCAGTATATAGGGCCTCGTAGGATGGGCTACAGAGTTTGAGCCATGGATCCTACCCAGATTTCCTGCCGCATATTTTTCCCCAAAAAGGGGTTTTTTGGGTGACAGGTTTTTTCTGGCCTCCGTTTAACCGCAGTTTCTTTGTATGTGAGTGGTTGCTCAGCTCTGGTTCGTCATTAGCATTGTATTATATTCATTTTATGGATTTTGACTACACTTACCGTTAAATTGTATTGTTGTACTCACATTATATTAAATATGTTCGTAAATGCCATTGGTGTCGGGCCGAAATGCAGCAAAATCAATCTATTGGAGCGTATGATGTGTGGAGTTGAAATGTAGCAATTTGATCCCAGAAAGGCTACTCGTAATACATGGCCGAGATGGAAGTCCGATTCCGCTATGGACATGGATGTCGAAGGAAGCCTTAAGAGAAGGTTACAAGTAACTAAGTATTCGGCATTGTAATATTGCGGGACACATGTATTTACTTTTTCCGTTAGATTAGTTAAGGTATACGAAGAATTGTAAGATATAGTAATTAGCCTATTTAGATGCATTCCCTTCTGTAACTTCATGTATGATGTAATAAAACTGTGCTGGATTCGCTTGCGTATCCTACCATACTTTGTGTCTGGTGATTGGTATTACGGGAATTGAAGGGTAAAATGATTTACGTTCGTTTGAGCGCAGCGAATTAGAACGTAATAATTTGTTTCAGATATTGATGTTGGGACTTTATACTAAAATTTATGCATGTGCCTGCTAGAGCAACCAGTAGGCTCCAGATACTTCTGCATAGTGAAGTATACGAGTTTCTGGTAAATAGCGAGTCTGGAATAGGTCTGGATAGGGTAGGGTTTTTCGGTGTTTAGTCTAGAATAGGGTTGCAAAATGCAGCTAAAATGGACTAGTATAGGTAAAGGTTCTGAGAGTCCCAGCGGCACACCCCCGCCCAAACATTTGCAGAGTACCCCCCCCCCCCCCCGGTTTAGTCTACACAAGGTTTACTGGCAAATGGCATTTAAAAATCGGTACGGTGGGCAGTATTTCATTTTTACTGACCCCTGTTAACTAATAACTGTGATAGTGAACGAGTTTCTGGAAAATAGTGAGTCTGGAATAGGTCCAGGATAGGGTAGGGTTTTTTCGGTGTTTAGTCTAGAATAGGGTTGCAAAATGCAGCTAAAATGGTCTAGTATAGGTTAAGGGTCTCAGAGTCCCAGCGGCACACCCCCACCCAAAAATTTGCAGAGTACCCCCTCCTCCCTGGGGGGGTTATACCAATCTCTTTATCACACAGGTTCTGAATGAGTCTGTTGCCAGGCTAAAAACTGGCTACAACAGTGCATTTTCAAACCCCATAGACCTCTTTCATAATGGCGGCTGATTTATCCATTCTTTTATATGTACATTAATCAGCTAGAGTGGTCTTGTTTGCATGTTAAAAATTTAAAATAATTTTTACTCTAAAATGCGGCCAGTGAGGCTTAGTAATCAGCATAATTTTATATACAAAGCAATAAGTAAATTGGCCACCATTATTATTTGCCAACCTTTAAGTGTCCCCTGGATTACCTCTCATTTCCTGGCTGACTGCCGAAGATTGTATTATATCCCTGGGGACAGGAGCTTCCTCTAGCAGGATCAATGGTATTTTGCCTTGAAATGTCTTTTGTTCATTCTAAATTCTTTTCTTTAGGCCTTGGTCGTTTATCTCAAGCTGAGGAATATTTAGGACAGGCCCAGTGGACAGTGCTCAAGACTCCAGAATGTACAGATGCCATTAAATCAAAGCTCTTCAGAAACTTGGGGCTCCTGTATGCTGCACAGGGGAACTACCCTGATGCTCTTTCACAGATTGCAGATGATGTAAGTATCTGTTTTTATGCAAATAAGAGGCTCTAAGCAGCCTTTACTCATGCGCATGCGTAAGAAAATTTTATGATATATTTTAAACATGATAAGAAGATGTCCGACCTGGAGATAAGTTACTCCTTTCATTCAGTCATCGTTCCTGCAAACCACGTTGTTTACTATTGAATGTTTTGGAAATGAAGGCTGTACCACAATGAAGCCAATGATTCTTCTAAGTCATATATACCAAACTAAACAGGAAGTGTAAATGGCGAAGACATGAACCGGAAGTGCACAATTTAAAATATGCGTGCATAAATTTGCATGCAAAATCGTGACACAAAAAATAAAAATAATAATAATAAAAACAATAACAAGAAAAACGGAGCCGAAACCTTACCTCATGCCGCTTCGCGCATGAGTAATTAATGCAATTATTTAATTTACTTTTAAAATAAATGACATTGTATATTGTGTTGTTCCAGAAAATATCCCTACTCTCCCCATGGATTAGGTGACATTGAAAATCCCAAGGGGAGAGGGGTGGGAAGGGGGAATCTCAGAAAGCAAACTTATTAAGGGAAAGTATGAAGACCAACTGGAATTTTTTTTTTCGGGGGGGGGGGGGGGGGGGGGTTTAAACCCAAAAAAAAAACCATCCATGGGGAGGATCTTTTCTGGAACTATACACATTCTGAAGCCATAAAGCTAATACTACCTACTAACCCCCAAACACCTATTTCTGCCCCCCCCCCCCCCCATAAAAAAAATTAGAATAAAAATAAGCGATATTAAAACATGACGTTTCGACGACGACATGTTGTCAGTATCAAATGATAATTATTGCAAGATAGTGGCGATATAACATTATATAAGGAGGAATGTGTGAAAATACATTGAAATAAACTTAGGTGTGAAAAAAAAGAATAATATATGTGCATAATATGAGTGTTTAAAGTCGGTCTCTTTTTCACACTCACTTGCAGTTTCAGGAAATACATGATTCCAGACACCCCCACTGAAGGTCATTGGAAATTCTGTGGGAGAGGGGGGTCTCAAAGGCTAAACGTTTAAGCTTAACTGGAATTTCAAGAGGAGAGGTGGGGGAGGGGGAAGACCTCCCAATGAAAATGGCAGGGATGATCATTGCAAATTAATTTTTTAAAAAACCCCTTTAAGGTGCCAGAATCTCAGATTTTAGTATCCTTAGCCTGTGTGGCAGGCGTTCTAAGGGGAAGGGGAAGAGGGAAAATTCGGGCGTGTGAGAACGCGAAGGGCATGCAAGGAAGGGGGAAAGGGAACAAGCCTGTGTGGCAGGCGTTCTAAGGGGAAGGGGGCTCGCGAGCCCGGATTTTCCCCCTTCCCCTTCCCCTTCCCCTTAGAACGCCTGCCATGTAGGCTAAGTATCCTAAGTGGTACCAATCTACAAATTTCCCGCCCTAAGAGGTACAGTGATCACCCCCGTCATTTTTATGTGGGAGTCCCCCCTCCCCCCTCTCCCCTGGGATCAAGAAACTATTCATTTGATTGACAGCAGGCTAATGAATTTTGAATGTAACTTTGTCCTCGTTAGATTTACCACTCATCAAGGGTACATGGCACAGATGACATCAGAACATCTGGAGGTTATTTTCACATGGCTAATGTGTTTTACAGACAGAGCAAGCTGGATGTCGCCTTCTCTCTGTACAATCAGGTAAACATCTCTGCAACATGTTACAATTAACTTTTTTCTACTTCAAGTGAAGTCTGTTATTGTTACCGTACATGTACTTAGCTACAGACATGTGCTACATCTAGAGGGTAGCAAAGGGTTTATGAGTGATGTGTGATCAGGGCAAAAAGCAGTGCGTGAAACGTGAAGGTTAGTAAAAGGGAAATGTGATTCGTGAATTTAGGAACTAATATCCTTGTAAGGAACCAGAGTAAGAAATTAACCGAATATGTGACGCGTGAATTGCGTAAAAAAGGGTGCGTGAAACGGGATCACCCCCCCCCCCCCCCCCCCCTCCAAATTATTGGGGACACCTACTTATATCTAATACAATAAAATATCTATTAATCTAGCTTGATGGCCTAAAAATATCTATACATCGTATTTGCTGCGAGCCCTTTGGCGAGCAGCACACTAATCGTGACAGGCTTCCTGGGTTTCATTTGACCGAGTGAGACCTGGGCGCTTTATATACGGCGCAATAGCTCGTTTTGAGGATTTCGTGGACTTTTTCGTGGACTATGATTTTGAGTGAGGATGCAGTATGTATCGTCAGCGGCAGTAGTTGTAGAATTCTGCGTGGTCAGGATAGGTCTGAACATGTACAACTGTATTAGTAACTGTAAAATCAACTGTATTAGCGCGCGCTAAAATAGCGAATTAATTTCGCGATCATATGGCGAGTAAAATTGTCATTTTAAGAGAAAACATGATTGGTTTTGAACGGCTGTATTAGCAACTGTAAAAACAACTGTATAAGCGCGCGCTAAAATTGCGAATTAATCTCGTGATCATGTGGCGAGTAAAATTAGGAGACTTTAGATCGGACGACGAGTACGAGATTGAGTAAGAGTACGACTTTTAAAACTTAGTTCACCGTACTCTAAAGAACCATTTACCACACAAATTTTATACCTAGAGTCTTCTTATCTTATGGTTTGCAACATGAGGGACCGATAGTTTTGGGGACGTGACTGGCTTTAAATTCAAAAGTCGTACCCGTACTCAATCTCGTACTCGTCGTCCGATCTAAAGTCCCCTATTGTCATTTTAAGAGAAAACGATGATAGGTTTTGAACTGTATTAGCAACTGTAAAAACATCTGTTTTAGCGCGCGCTAAAATTGCGACTGAATTAATCTCGCGATCATAGTCATTTTGAGAGAAAACGATGAATGTTATCGAGTTTCTAAAAGTAGTAATTTCTCTCGAGTCTGCAATTGCATGGTTGAAAGACAAAAAACCTGATAAAGAGCAACCACACAAGTCCGGAGTGTGACGCTTTGTTTTTTTGAGCAATTTTTGAGTGACATTTTGTTATTTTTTTAACTTGTCAAATTTGAATTGTTTTCATTTTTGAACTTTAATTAGTACTTTGCTGACGCAATTTGATGACATTAAATGCACTATTTCAGCGCGCGCTAATACAGTTGGTTTTTCGCTATATAGCGCGGCACTCCTAAAGGTAACCAAAGCCGAGGTTTTGCGTTCTTGCTCGAGATAAGCTGTTTACTTATTACGCAGAGTTATCATGCAAACACAATTTTATCATTCGCTTGAAGAAGTCATGGAAACTACCGGAAAATATGGATTACGAAATCCTTTAGCTTGCGACCGCTGGCCAATGTTTTTGTTGAAGTTAATCGCCCCGTCCGGGCCTCGTTTAATTTTGCGTCAAATTTCCCACTATGTAGCACGAGGGAGGAAAGATTGCGTGACAAGCCCTAAGGATGTCTACATTGGACTATGACTATGCGGAGCTAACCCCTCCTCGTCGTATACCCGGGGGCATAAGACATTACAAGCTAAGCAATGGAAAACGACGAATTCTGTACTATTTAGTACTATATTTATATTTAACACAAATTCATGCTTATTATTCAAACAATTCACTTACATTTTTGGGAACATATATACAAAAAAAAAACAGTAATCATAACATAGCCTATTGACAATCATAAGTATTGACACTACACTGTATTTGATGAGTAACATCGCAGCACTTCACTGGCTCTCAGCTATTTCTAGTTAAGTAAGGGTGGCGATATTCACCACTGAATATACAACTTAATTGGATAAAAAGATTCCACCGTAGAGCACAATAGAAGCAGTAGTTTGTCCCAAGTTAATATTTCTTCATTTTCATCACTTCATAAAATACATGAATGCTCTTCCATCGAGTCATGTCTCTAAAAGTAAGAAAATAATCACTAATACAACAACTACATGTAATGTTACTACAATAATCGCGTTCGAAGAACGCAATTCTAATTTGGTTCGTGTTGGTTGTGCTGTGGTTTACATGCAGTAAAATTGAGATTTTTTGGTAGACGGTCTTCAAAATGGCCGCCCCTATTGCTTTTTTCAGGGGCTCATTTCCGCCGGAAGTTCCTTCGAACGCGCCTCCATAATCTCCGATTACTGCTAGTCCTAATTTCGTGTTGGAGACAAATTTGAGATTTTTTGGTACACGGTCTTCCAAATGGCCGCCACTATTGGTTTTTTTTTCAGGGGCTCATTTCCGCCGGAAATTCCTTCGAACGCGTCTCCATGATCTGTGATTACTGCTAGTATATTACTAATACCAGAAACCCATAAGTGGGCAACCTCCTTCCCTGGCGACGAGGTTGATAAGTGGGTTGAAACGTGTAACGCGCATTCACATTCATTTTTTGCTTAGTACCATATTTGGAAACCCCTCAGTCCCTCGAGATTGGAATTCAAAGGGGACAGACCGCAAATAAATGTGGCTACTAAATATATCTGAATTTCGTAACTGTTCATCAGTAGGATGCCCAAAATGTGTGCAATTCCACAATTGGTTTCGGCTCCATTAAATCCTATACCAATTGCAGAACATTTTAGGAGGAGCCACCCACAGTGTGAGCACAGTTACTGACAAGACATATCAGTTGGGAAAACAACGCAAAATAAATGTAGTACGTTAAATAACGAACTAAGCACGGCACGTCAACTAAACAAGCTAAGCACGCGCACGACTCAAGGAAAATTGCGCGCGCGCACTAGCATTGACCTGAATAGAAGCAATATAGAAATTAAATAGGGGCGCTAGAATAATATAAAGGATCTGAAATAACAAAGGATACGGCGGTGTTTCTCAATTTTGTATTGCTAGTTTAATTTCTCGTAGTGTAGTGCCATATTTCTCAATGATAGCACTGTGGCGTTTGAAGAATTTAGTAAATGATTTACGAAGGAGTGAAGATTTGAACCCTTGGTGAAGGAGACGTGATGAAAGTCGGCGAAGTCTATGCATAAAATCCAACTTCGATGTGCAAATTCTAGCATATCTTACCAATTGAGATATATAAACACCATAAGCCGGATTGGCTGGAAGCAAGCTGTTCTAGCGAATTGATTGGTTAATATTTTAATCTTGATTTTCCAAATATGGCTGTAACAACTTCTTAGCAAATTGAATAATCGGAAGCTTGTTTTGAAGCGTACAAGAGACAGTTGCACGTTTCAACCCACTTATATATGGTTTCTGCTAATACCTACATGTAATCATCAATTGCAATTACGCCTAAAATACTACAGTCGAACCTCTTCTTACGGACACCTCTCTTATACGGACACCTAGCGCTCTTATAGACACCTCTTTTATACGGACACCTCTTTTATATGGACACCTCCTTTATACGAACACCTCCTTTATACGAACACCTCCTTTATACGAACAGCTCCTTTATACGGACACCTCTTTTATATGGACACCTCCTTTATACGGACACCTCCTTTATATGGACACCTCTTTTATACGAACACCTCCTTTATACGAACACCTCCTTTATACGAACAGCTCCTTTATACGGACACCTCTTTTATATGGACACCTCCTTTATATGGACACCTCCTTTATACGAACACCTCCTTTATACGAACACCTCTTTTATATGGACACCTCTTTTATATGGACACCTCCTTTATACGGACACCTCCTTTATACGGACACCTCCTTTATACGGACACCTCCTTTATACGGACACCTCCTTTATACGGACACCTCCTTTATACGGACACCTCCTTTATACGGACACCTCCTTTATACGGACACCTCCTTTATACGGACAGCTCTTTTATATGGACACCTCCTTTATACGGACACCTCCTTTATACGAACACCTCCTTTATACGCACACCTCTTTTATACGAACACCTCCTTTATACGGACACCTCCTTTATACGGACAGCTCTTTTATACGGACACCTCCTTTATACGGACAGCTCTTTTATACGGACACCTCCTTTATACGGACACCTCCTTTATACGAACACCTCCTTTATACGGACAGCTCTTTTATATGGACACCTCTTTTATACGGACACCTCCTTTATATGGACACCTTTTTTATATGGACACCTCCTTTATACGGACACCTTTTATACGGATACCTCTTTTATACGGACACCTCCTTTATACGGACACCTCTTTAATAGATAGGACAGTTTCCTATGTCCCAACAAAATTCTTAAAAAAACCCTCTATAATACGGACCCTCTGTAATACGGACAACGGACACCAATGCGGGCAAATTCATATAAACTTAACCTCTTTATTGCGGCCATTCCGGTGATCAGGTGATGATAGTTTGTGTACATGTATGTAATACAATTTCCTGTTTGTGGTTAAAAAGAAAGATCGAAAGACGTTTTCAGAATTGTACTTCATATTACTTTTTTACATGCAGCATTGCGTTGTATTTCGTTTCGTTTCAGAACAGTGATTCGTATACAGTATGTAGCTGAGATGTACAATGTAGTACGCTACTGATAGACAGTGTCTCAATTCTGTATATTTAAAAGTTAAAAGACGATTGTGAGCCTGTTTTTAGTTACTGAACACTAAAACTGTCAGTGGAGTCTAAAGTGACGCCCTCGTGGTGACCTCTATACTACGATCACCTCCCTAATACGGACACTTTGCTCTGTCCCTTCAGTGTCCGTATAAGAGAGGTTCGACTGTAATAAGTTTCAACAAGAAGAGAAAGAAGAACAAGGCTATGCCCGCAGGGAAGCTTTGAAAGAATTCAGAGTTGACTGAGTGATTTTTTTGCTTGAGGAGGAAGGTTGTTCGGAAGAGTAACACCCCGATATTGAAAACTGTATTTACCCGCTTGAGAGATTATGAGCAGAACCTCTTAGATTTTGTGAGTGAGCTTCATTTGGGATGTAGTTGTGAAAAAGTCTGAAAAGACGGAACCGCCTTAAACAAAGTTATCGCTAATTGCCAAAGGGCGGACTAAGAAGACTGACGGATGAAGAAGTAAAACTACATGTAGAATGAATGATTATGCGAGCAGCTCTGTTTTGTAGCGTTTGCGACCTCACAGATTGGCATTAACCAATTCACCCCTAGTGTGTCCCATCTGTTAAGGTGTCCGGCGTTTTAACTCAATACCTTCGCGCGCGCATACTCAAACTGTTGGTAATTCATCTCTTGATTAAAGAACGCGTCAATTGATTCTCCTCGTTGTCTTAGTCAATCTTAGAAGTGGTTAAGTTGTGTTTGGCGCTTTCAGGAAAAACATTTTTTAAATGGTCAGATTACAAACAAGTTTATTATAGGGTACGAGTAGCAAGTCCACCTTAGTACGGTAATCGTTCTTTGAACAACGTAACGCTTTCTGCTAATAATAAATCAGATTTTGATTAAAAATTTCAATCAGATCTCGTGTCGCGGGGTTAGTCAGCAAATGTCACTGATACTCGCAAGATCTTTGTTCTTCTTATCTATTGTAAACAAGGTGAAATATATATGCTATACATGGATAAGTCTTCATAACATGCTAAGCAATGTACGTTATGTAAGAGAGCGGTTTTCAATTGATTGTCGAAAAAGAAAAAGAAACAGAAATTATTCTTGCCAATCACAACATACGCAGACGATCCAATGAACCAATCAGAACGCAAAGCAAATACAGGCAGCCGGCGCCAAGCGCGGGAAAACGCGTGTTGGCAATTCGCAATTGGTTTTGCTTTTATTTCTGATTGGCTGAGAAAGTGGCGCGAGATTTTTAAGCCAATCACGGAGCGTAGCAGTGCAAAACCAATTGACACTCAATTGAAAACCGTTCTATTGATACAGTCAACATCAAGTGCTGGGATAAAGTGTTCAGTCACGGTAATAAAGAGTTCATATTTTCCGGTCGACAAACTTCACCCTCACTGGTCTGTCGGGAATAGTGACCCCCCTGAAATATGGCTCGACAGCTTTCGCATCAGGGGGGTAACGAATCTCAAACAGCTGCACGATTCTGGCCAATAACAGATGAAGCTCGAGCTCCGCTATACGGCGGCCAACACACATTCTTGTACCAAATCCGAATGGCATGGAAGCAAAAACTTCTTTGGCTTCATTAAACTTGTTGCTTTGTTCCTTATCGCGTAGCTATCTGTCTGGTTTAAATGCTTCAGGTTGTTCAAAGACGCTTTCATCTCGACTCATTTGCATAACAAGTAGGTGTAACTCAGTGCCCTTGGGAATGTGGTATCCACTCAAAATCAGGTCTTTACTCGAAATTCGACTGAGCACTGAAAGAACCGGATATAAACGAAGGGTTTCTCTCACCCAAGCTCGAAGGTACGGCATCTGGGCAACTGTGATTGGTGATGCGTGGTTTCGGTCACCGAGTACAGACAAGACTTCTTGTCTTAGGATTTCTTGTTTGTCTGGGTTCTTCGCCATCATGTACAGTACCCACTGCATCGTGTTGGAAGTTGTGTCAACTCCAGCAAACAGAATATCGATCACACTTGCAAGCAGGTCATCCTTAGTGAGCTTTCCACTCGATAGGAGAAATTCAAAAAATCCCATTTTTTCTCCACTTGCCGTTCCGGTTTGTTTCATCTTCTCCCGTTCTTCTATTTCCTCCACTCTTTGCTCGATAAACATTTCAGCATAATGGTACATCGCATCAAAGCTATCAAACATCTTCTTGACCGGTTTCGGTTCGTAGATCTTGCAAAACCAAATGGGAAAAAATATGGCGGAGTTCATAAACTGCTCAAGGAACTCACCGATGGCCTTAATGAATGCTTGAGCATCGTTGTTGACTTGTGTCCCCAGATATCCAAATCTCTTGTCAAAAAGCATCTCTGCAACAGACTCGAATGACCATTTGAACAGTTCGCTGTCCAGTCCTAGCACTTCGTGTTCCTTCACTGAACCGGGAGATTCTCGAATATTTTTCAATCTTTCACAAAAAGCGGTTACAATTTCATTAAACGATGCGGTGTAGTCAGCGACTTCTTTGGGTCGAAGCATGCGTTTGCTAATTATACTTCGGTAGGTGTACCATTCGGCGCCATCGGCAAAAAACACTCCAGGCTTTCTCTTGCGTTTTTCTTGATAATAATTAAATATAGGAGAGTCAAACCGTTTCGGATATTTCGGTTCATTTCGAAACACTGTAGCAACGTCTAAAGGATCGGCAAGTTGCACTGCTTTCACGCCAGGTAACTCAATTAGATAGATTTTACCGTATTTTTCAATACTTTGGGCATGCATCGAGAATACTCGTTTTCCAAGTGGTTCCCCACCCGCTCCAAGAAGCACAGTCCACACAGTTTTGATTATTGGAAGACTTAATGGTCCGGGAAGATCGGCTAGTGTTTTGATGGATTTGTTTTCAATTTCTGTGTTTGAATCCTGACTTGAAGAAGCCGTGGACATCGCCACTTTAGTTGCACGAGAAAAGAAAATACGCGAACATCTGCTGGTACTGCAAGCAAATTTAGCAGCAGTCAACTTGAAGCTTCCTGCACAGGCCATGTTGGTTCAGCTAGTACAAGATAAACGAACGTACAAATCGTTGAAAACATCACTCACGGACCTCGCGCATAATAAAGGTCACATCTGATATTTAGCAAGAATATGCTTATATTCAGGGGCTTGAGCTCCTGGCTGATTCTTATTGGCGCTGTTTATAGTCACACTATACAAACAGAAGAGAAACAAAAGAGCGTTGACAAGGCCCGTGCAATGACGTGAGACAAACTACTTCATGTAAGCCTATTGGAGCATGGTAAACAAAGATGGCGGACGATAAACGGCACGCGAACCATCGAAAGGACCTTCTACCAACGATTTTGGTTTCAAAGAAGACAAAGTGGAACGGCGAAAAGCCTCATACGCAAATCGAGACGATGGGCAATGGCACTGCGCAGTGTCAAACTGTGAACGTGTAGTCTCTAAAGTATAGTTATCTTCATCTTCACTGACCGTGTCCGAATTTCCTTGGGCACCATAGACTAGTATATATGTTGGCTCGTCAGTCAAGGTGACGAATATCGATCGGTTGCGGGTGTAGATAGGTCAGGGTAGGGAATTAGCACGGGGTCTACTAGTTTAGAATTGTTGAGTGACATGAAATGTCGGGAAGTGGCGACAAATTACATATTGTTACATTCACTGCAAGCAACTTAAGATTAAGTGGGATTTTACAACAATTCCCTGAGTTTCAGAGGATTTTCTTGCGCGCTACCATAAATAACTCGGCTGAAGGAGGATTTATAGTGTAGGAAACATAAAGAGAGGGTCAGAGAGCACGAAAAAATACTTCGAAACGCACACACAGCATACACAGTCAAACAAATCCCGCAAGTGGACACCTTTTAATATCACGAAACCGCGGTCCATGGATTGAGTTCGATTGATTCCGGTATTCGAACATAATCGAACAAAGACATTTTATGTGAGTTTGATTAACGAACTAATCGAATTAATCGAACCCAATCGAACTCAAGAAATTTCCGGTGGATTGAGTTCGATTGGGTTCGGAAATCGAACACAATCGAACAGAATCCACTGAAACACGTTCGAGTCTCGCGCAGGCCAATTATAACCTTGACTTCACTAAGGCAAACAAATGTGTCACGCAACGCTATGCGTCTGACAATCGTCAATAGGTTAGGGATGGACCATTAGAAAAGTGATGGGGGGGGGGGGGGGAGGGGGAACTTTGGGAGAGGCAAGAAATTTTTTTGTCCACCTAAGGTGGAAATCTTTTTCTTTTTTTTTTTCACTCGATGGCTGGAATATATATTTTTTTAATAGTTTATTTTTTAATTGTCCTTGGGCAGATTTTTTTTTTTTGCGATAATGCGTGGGAATTTTTTTTTCCTTAATAATTTACTGGGGAAATTTGTTTTTTTTGGCATTTGCCCCACCCCCCCCCCCCCCCCATCACTTTTCTAATGGCATGTAATGGTCCATCCCTTAGCAAAGGTGACCAAAGGTCGCAATGAATAGTCTCAGAATTACATTGTGACGATTTTCCAATTATGTTAAACGCTCTGTATTGTCTTCCTTTCAACGGTTTCTTTTAATAAAATTTACCTGTTGACTCTGTTGTTGGGTCGTTGTTGTCGTTGTTGCTGTCTGTTGAGTTGCTCCTAATGTTTGAGCTTGTTTGGTGAATCCTGAGATCTCTGACAGAACCGCAAAATAGAATATGAGGCCAACCTCGTTCCCAGGGTCCCTCATCTTCCCGCCCCCTGGAGCGCTCCAGTGGGCGGGAAGATGAGGGACCCTGGGAACGAGGTTGAATATGAGGCGTGATTGTGCCTTAAATGCAATTTCAAAAGACTGAAGTTCCAGCCAGATACCTACCTGAGCATGTACGGCATTCACTGTTTCACTAATAGCCCAAGAAACAGCCTCGGATAATGAACGCGTCGAATCCCAGAAATCCTGATTAGCCATGATGACTCGTCTCCGAAAGCTAGGAATTCCCGCCATTTCATTTGAATAAATTATCGTTTTGGCGCAGGCGCAGGTTTGTCATAAATTAGTTTAATGCGGCTTGGTGAAATCCAATATTTATAAATAATAAATTTACACTCGGCGACATGAAATTTCATTATCTATAAAAAATGGATTTGCACTCTACGTAAACTTCATTATTTATAAATAATAAATTTACACTCGGCGAGGTGAAATTTCATTATTTATAAACAATGGATTTACATTCTAGGTAAACTTCATTATTTACAAATAATGAATTTACACTCCAAGTGAACATCATTCTTTATAAATAATAGCAGGGTCTGGAAGGGGGGTCTGGATCCCGAATCACAGGATATTTTTTTTCGTGAATTCAAAATTTTGTAAAATGGGTCTTGAAGATGTGGAAATCCTTGTGATTTTCTGCGCTGATAATTGGAATATTGAAATGTTCTTTGTGGATGAGCTGGCTACTCGCTGTACCAGATTTTGGAGTCAGAAATATGAGACCAGAATCTTTAAGGCCCGTTTACACATGTGATTTTTGAGGCGATTTTTGTCGCGCATTTTAATGCAACTTTTGTCGCAAGTGTAAACTCGCGGCGATTTCCTGTGCGATTCGGGTGCGATGTTTGCTGCGATTTCCACCAAGTTGCATCAGGCTTCGAACATGTTTGAAACCACTGCGACATCGCGCGACAAATCGCGCCCAAATCGCACTGAAATCGCCGCCCGTTTACACATGTGATTTGAAGATGCAACTTGCGCGCGACAAAAATTGCATCGACAAGTGCGACAAAAATTGCGCAAAAAGCGCCTGTGTGATCTCATTACTCGCCATAGCATAGAGATAGACAATAAACAAACAGCAAGTCGAAAACAGGACGATCAGGTCCCGGATCAGGTCCAAGTACAGTAGCTTCCCACCCGTGGCCTTCCTGTCATGGTTTTGTATTAAACCACGTATAAAATGACACATGATGACAAAGGTCGGTTTTAACAACACAGGCTTAAACCGCCCGTTGTGACGTGTGTGAGAGTTACGAAGTTTTTGACAGGTCGCTAAAAAACACGGCAAAATTGTGAGTGTGAATTGATACGGGCAATAATATTTGAATTTCACAGAATTTTGTCGATGGAAAGCACGAATCACGGACCACAGATAAAGCAAATCCCGCGTCACAGCCGATACAGTATTCCCGAATCACGGCTGGATTTATTTTGTATTCCCGAATCGCGCACTCAATTTCGGCTAAATCCCGAATCACGCAGAACCCTTTCCAGACCCTGTTGCTTGAGTGACCGCCAAACAATAGCTTCCCAATGCCCAATACCCCAGGGGCGGATCCAGGATTTTGAAATGGGGGGTGAAATTTTAAATGCAATAGAACCAAAGCCTAGTAAAATATTATTTATTCGAGAAATACTTAAAAAAAAAAGAAAGGGTCTCATAAAGGGGGGGAATTCACCCATTCCCCCCCCCTGGATCCGCCCCTGTACCCAATGCCCAAATCAACCTTTATTGAATTAGGTATATACCGGTTTCCTGGGAGTCAGCAACAAAATAACGAAAGTAAATAAAATATCTGTGAAAAATAAACTTATCAACATTTCCTTTTGGCCTGATAAAAGACCTAATTTTCTCTTTTGACAAAATCTCCTTAAAAATAAACTTACTCATGTTTGTTAAGTCTATAAATAGCCGGTTCAGATTTTCCAGTATCATTAATGTTGGGGTGTTAATGTAATCCCGGCCATACCATACAGTTACCATACAGTTAAAAGATTAAGGCTAAGAAACAAGTGTACACAAATACTTCACAGAAAGATAAGCATGGATCGCTAAGAATATAAAAACTCAAAAAACTTGTAAATGACTGATCGTGTTTGAAATCGCCCTATAATGCATTGCAAACCCTTGAGCATTGAATACGTCATGTATGCCCGCTTGTAATGCATGGTAAAAATGTGATGTCCGACCAAATTTTTCGTTTGGCCGACCATGGTGCCCAAGTTGGACATATGTCCTTTCAAGAAAAAATAATTATTTGCAGCCCTGCTATTTCAGTTGTTTGCTGACAATTGACTCTATGGAGACTTCTTGTAAAGCAGGCAAACCTTGATGTAGAATGTGGAAGCAATCCTAAGTGATGGTGTGTTCATATCTTTAGGTGACAGATATCTGGTACGAACACCTCGGAAGACTGTTACAGCAGCGAACCAAGACACCCGCAGAGCCTTCTGGGATAGGACCAGCTTTCAACTCAGGCTTACCAACGGACTTCGAAATTTTAGGTAAAGTTTAAATTTTTTGCTCATTTAAATATTATTTTAATATCAAGAGCTGTTTGTAAGTCTCCTCAGTGTGCAACTGTTATTTGCATCATCACACAACTCTTTTGGAGAAGCAATGCATTATGACCGAAATAAGCTCAAATAAGTTGCTATGGTTGCGTTCCTTTTAGACAATCCAGTTTGAGATTTAGGTAATCCATACTTTGGATTTTCGTGGATTTTCTGGAACAGAAATACGAAAAAAGATCGATCCGTTCTGTTCATCAAACCCAGGCCTTTCAATGAAGGGCCTCTCTTTGTTTGTTTGTGTGCTACTCCTGAATGGCCGTGTTGATCTGAATCTAGTTCGCCAAATGGAGCACGCAGTTTGAATCTATATTCAGATACCGATCTAAACCATTCAGAATCTAAGATTTGTTTGTCTCTAAAAAGATCGGAACATCGAATTTTCCATCGCAGAATCTGGATTAAGATTGCCAGGAACGCTACCCGCGGGAAAGAGGTGGAAACTCTACAGGAGATCCCAAGGAGTCGGAAAGCGCGGCGGGAGATACATGTATTAGAAAAGAATTTGCGGCATTTCGTAACATTTGCCCTTAAGTTTTCGAAAAATTAAGGTGGCTCTGATCCTCTTCTATTATCTTGTCGTGCTAATTACAATTCAATGATAAAAAATGGGAGTCACTGAGCTCGTATTTTTAGTTAGCACTTGAAGCTTAAATTAAGGGTGTCTTTAACATGTTATGGTAACCTGTTACGCCATGACGATGGCCATAACTTGTTCAGTAATGACTGGAAATTGGTTTGATACCATTATTGTATCACTAACTGATATAGAGAGGTAGTGTTGATCCATCAAAGTGTAAGACCAGTTTAAGTACTGAAAATTACTAGAAACCGTTTTCAGCCACCTGCTCACCAGATACCAGATGGGGAAGGGGGTAGGGGGGGGGAGTAGGGGGGTAGGGTGGGGTATCTGGAGAAATGGGTATGGGAAGGATGGTGTTCAGACTCCCCTCTCCTCCCCGGCCACAAATAAAGGAAATCAACAGCTGTATCGTCAGAGAAAATAAGCTGTTATTATATTGAAGATGAATGTTTGCTTTGCAGATGAAGCCCAAGAAGCCGAAGCTATCCAGGTAATAAATGCCATATTAAGCATTCGAGAACAACAATCAGTCCAGACACCTGCTGTCATGTGTAAAATATATTTCACCACAGCCATGTTGCAGTTTATTCTGGGAGACATGCCAAAAGTAAGTGGATCTCAATTGTTAGTCCATTTTTAACTCGTGAATACGTCAACTGTTGAACGAGTTTTAGCGTTTGGCTAGAAATTTCACTTGATTGCTCGATCGACTGTAAACATCGAGCCCGCGATATGTAATGGTCACCTGCCCTATCCAAGGAGACGGCATTGGAGGGAGGGGAGGCCAGGGGAGGTTGGGGACTTGAATGCAAAAGGTGGGGGGCCTGTGGAGAAAAACGCCGAGGAGAGACTGAGCTGAGCAGTACGTTCCTGTGGTACTGTTTATAATTCTATTCAAGGTGGTTCTAATATGAAATCCAAAATGGTGACATTGAAGTAAGAGCTCTTCAGCAGCACTTTCCTGTGGTGCTGTTTATTATGCTGTACAAGGTGGTTCGAACCTTTGAGTCTGTGGATGAAATCCTAAGGTGTGACCATTCAAATGAAAGGTGCTGAGCAGTACTTTCCTGTGGTGCTGTTTATTATGCTGGACAAGGTGGTTCTAACTTTTGAGTCTGTGGATGGAATCCTAAAGTATGACCATTCAAATGAAAGCTACTGAGCAGTACTTTCCTGTGGTGCTGTTTATTATGCTGTACAAGGTGGTTCTGACTTTTGAGTCTGTGGATGGAATCCTAAAGTATGACCATTCAAATGAAAGCTACTGAGCAGTACTTTCCTGTGGTGCTGTTTATTATGCTGTACAAGGTGGTTCTAACTTTTGAGTCTGTGGGTGAAATCCTAATGTGACCATGCAAATACGAGTCGTTGAGCAATTATACGTTCCTGTGGTGCTTTTTTAATAGAGCGATGAGTGTCGAAAGTAATTGCTTGATTGCTTGGTTTTGCATTACCAAGCTTTGTGATTGGCCGGGCTTTACGAAACTCTATTGAAAAACGCTCTATGCTGTACAAGGTATTTCTAACCTTCGAATTTATAGATGAAATTCAGTTCTATGAAAGCTATTGAGTAGTACTTTCCCGCATGTGGTGGTGTTAGTTATGCTACACAAGGTGGTTCTAACTTTTGAGTCTGTGGATGAAATTCTAAAGTGTAACCATTCAAATGAAAGCTACTGAACAGTACTTTCCTGTGGTACTGTTTATTATGCTGTACAAGGTGGTTCTAACTTTTGAGTCTGTGGATGAAATTCTAAAGTGTAGCCATTCAAATGAAAGCTACTGAGCAGTACTTTCCTGTGGTACTGTTTATTATGCTGTACAAGGTGGTTCTAACTTTTGAGTCTGTGGATGAAATCCTAAAGTGTGACCATTCAAATGAAAGCTACTGAGAAGTACTTTCCTGTGGTACTGTTTATTATGCTATACAAGGTGGTTCTAACTTTTGAGTCAGTGGATGAAATTCTAAAGTGTGACCATTCAAATGAAAGCTACTGAGAAGTACTTTCCTGTGGTACTGTTTATTATGCTGTACAAGGTGGTTCTAACTTTTGAGTCTGTGGATGAAATCCTAAAGTGTGACTATTCAAATGAAAGCTACTGAGCAGTACTTTCCTGTGGTACTGTTTATTATGCTATACAAGGTGGTTCTAACTTTTGAGTCAGTGGATGAATTTCTAAAGTGTGACCATTCAAATGAAAGCTACTGAGAAGTACTTTCCTGTGGTGGTGCTAATTATGCTACACAAGTTGGTTCTAACTTTTGAGTCTATGGATGAAATTTTCAAATGAAAGCTATTGAGCAGTACTTTCCTGTGGCGCTGTTTATTGTGCCGTACAAAGCACTTCTAACTTTTAAGTCTGGAAGAAATTGTGACCATTCAAATGAAGCTCTTTTGCTGTACTTTCGTACGCTTTCTTTTTTTGCATTCTTTCAAGTCCGCTCCGTCCTTATACTCCCGTTTGCATTATCGTTAACATTTCTTCCTGATCATTTTGTAATTTCCTCCCCAGGCCAAAGAGTTTGGGATTAAAGCTCGCACAGCCTGTGAAAACACCGTGTCCTCTGATGAGGAAGCCATGAAGAGCGTGGTTGAGTTTTTGAAAGCGGTTGAGCGGTCCATGTAGTTACCTGCAAGAAGTTATGTGAATACTGAAAAAATGAGTCTTCCTTTGTGCACAAGCAGTTAGGAAATAAGAATACTTTTTATAAATTGTACAATATATACAGTCAAATAGAACAAGAACAACCAAGTCGAGTTGGCAAGAGGATGTCATGCCGCTTTTCAACCTGCTAATGTAAATGCATGTAAGTTATTTTTTCGTATTTTCCATTCCTTTATATGTAGATATGTTTGTGTTTTGTGCGCGTTTTCGAAACATAGGCCACGACAATCTCATGAAAAACTCCACTGTATCTAAAGCAGCCGAGCTTATGTTCTTCCACATAATCGGCTTCCAGTAATGTTACATGTTAGACAATCGTTCCCCTACGTAAACAATAAAAAAGGCCTTGTTCTAAATCCACAATAAATTAACTATCAACGTTACAATATATATTAAGTGACCTTATGTTTTTAAAGAAGCTAATTAGCTGGACTAACCACAGGCTTACCACCCTGTTTGCTTGGTTGACTGTGCTTTTAAATGGTTGCATCGGTTATAAATTTAGCCTTTCTAAATGCAATTTTTAGGGCTTCGTAAACAGATTTAAATGAAATAAAAAAGCTCAGAAATATGAATACGATGTTGAACTTTGTTGTTATATGTTTGCTTTGTTGATGTAAAGCTTACAAGAGCGGATTTACAAACTTGAAGTTTGGCTGAGTGAATATTTCTTCACTCTTTTTCCTCTTATCTTTTGGGTTTACCCTAAACTCTGGCTTAATCTGCAGCTCTCGGTGCATGGGTTTTTGTCTGATATTAACTTAACCTTAAAAGTGCAAAGTTGCAAAAGTTGAAGTTTTATTTATTTGTTTGTTGACAAAAAAGATTACAATACACTGACAAACTAATAACAAGAATGGTACCTCGACAAAAGAAAAAAATTGCATCAAATGAAACACAAAAATAATAACATGACAAGGTTACAAAAAGCGCAAAAAAATAAAAGCAAAAAATACACCTCATCGGAAGACTTGCACGAGGGAGTTCTCAATGTTAGATCTTTTCATAACCTTGAAAGAGGAGGAGAAGGGAAGGATATGGGCGCGTGGGGGAGAGCACAGAGCACGAAGGGAGGTGAAAGGTTGCCCGCCCCCAGCTTTCTTCGCACTCCGCGTTCGTCTCTCCATGCGCTTTGCGCGCTCATCTCCCCTTCCTCTTTGCGGTTCCACTTGGTCCAGAAAGCGTGTCGGCTTTTGTTTTACTACCATCAAATGCTTGACTGAATAGTGTGCAGCTGTGAGATCTGTCATCCCTGATCATTAAGTTGGCTTTCCTTACTAAACGACTGTCTATACGCATGCAAGACAAGCAGCGCGGGTAAAATGAGAGTGCGAGAACGCAAAACAGCGCGTAAAGCCGCCAGGACATGCAGGCTAGGAAAGTTGGAATCTTCAAAACATCTTGTTGGACGATGAATGGAAAAGCACCAAAAAGTAAAACAATTTTAAAATTTATTATCCGCTATTTTTTACAAACTTGGCAATAAAGAAACCAATAGTATCCAAATTGTATGCACATGTTTCTGCAATAAGCTTGGTGGGGTCAAACCGCTGAACTAGCAGTCGTTCATCATCTGATAGACCACAGTTTAAAAGGCCTGGTCCTACTAAATGAGGAGTCTATGGAGAAAACACGTGCATAATCAGCATTTCACTTCCTCTAACAATACAATTTTGAAAAAAGAAACAGCAACTAGGGGATTCTACGTGCTTGTTATTTACTTGAAAAGGTAGACTGAAAATATCGGTTGGAAATAAAACGAATCTTAACAGTAGTTTTGTATTTTTAATGGTAACTCGTATCTTATAGCTACCATGGAAACTGAAAAAATAAATTGCCGCAAAGTTAACATGTCTTGGTCCGGCCAAAGTGGCAGCACAGGCGGACCACCCGATGTTTGCGTGTGTTGCGTGACATCGTTCAATGGTGGTTACAAAAGAAATATGGGTTAACATAAATAATTAACTTGGCCGCGATTTGCTCTGAATACTAAGTTTATCCTATATGTTCAATAAAAGTTTAGATGAAATGTTAAATGAGTCTTGTGTGTTATTTTTTGCCCGTTCTGAGCCGTTTAAGGTGTCATTTCGTGAGATAATTTATCGAACCCCAAGAGAAAGAAGTCGAGAAAAGAAGAGAGACAAGGCAGGCAGCAAGCCAGCCGGCGACCGCGACCTTGTCCACTTCAAGCGCGATCTGACGCTAAAGCAGCACATTTCTCACCTCGAAAACGCCGGCATCCGATTGAGCACAAATTTCTTCGTACTTGTGCCGAGCTTGAGCTTCCATCCTTCCAGAATTTTTCGAGAAAAGCGATCCTGAAGAGTGCCAGATTCATGACCAAAGGAATCTGAAGAATGCGAGTCCATTCGAATCTACCAATCAACGCAACGCAACGCATCGCTGCCCCGTGTGGGGCGGGCTTGGGCTTTTGAACCGCCAACGGCAGCGATGTGTTGCGTTGCGTTGATTGGTAGATTCGAATGGAATCGCATTCTTCAGATTCCTTTGGTCATGAATTTGGCACCGATTATTTTGAGAAAGCAGTTTTTTGGACTTCAGGATCGCTTTTCTCGAAAAATTCTGGAAGGATAAAGCTCAAGCTCGGCACAAGTACGAAGAAATTTGTGCTCAATCGGATGCCGACGTTTTCGAGGTGAGAAATGTGCTGCTTTAGCGTCAGATCGCGCTTGAAGTGGACAAGGTCGCGGTCGCCGGCTGGCTTGCTGCCTGCCTTGTCTCTCCACAGGTAGCCCAAGCTCAAGTGATGTTTACAACAGGTAACTGTTTCGTAATATCTCGTAATAGCAAATTTATAAGGATTTGTATGGGGAAAATTCACTTCGAATTAGAGCGTAAAATTAGGATGCCGGCGTTTTCGAGGTGAGAAATGTGCTGCTTTAGCGTCAGATCGCGCTTGAAGTGGACAAGGTCGCGGTCGCCGGCTGGCTTGCTGCCTGCCTTGTCTCTCCACAGGTAGCCCAAGCTCAAGTGATGTTTACAACAGGTAACTGTTTCGTAATAGCGAATTTATAAGGATTTGTATGGGGAAAATTCACTTCGAATTTGAGTGTAAAATTAGGAAAGATATTTGAATAAAACTGGCTCACCTGAACTTATTTGTGTGTTTACTTGTGTCTTGAGTGGTTTTGGGGTCGATTCGAATCGATTCCAGCGAACTAAAAAAAACTCGCTGGAATCGCTTCGAATCGACCCCAAAACCACTCAAGACACAAGTAAACACACAAATAAGTTCAGGTGAGCCAGTTTTATTCAAATATCTTTCCTAGTTTTACGCTCAAATTCGAAGTGAATTTTCCCCATACAAATCCTTATAAAACAGTTACCTGTTGTAAATATCACTTGAGCTTGGGCTACCTGTGGTCTCTCTTTCTCTTCTTACTCTTGGGGTTCGATAAATTATCTCGCGAAATGACACCTTAAACGGCTCAGAACGAGCAAAAAAATAGCACACAAGACTCATTTAACATTTCATCTAAACTTTTATTGAACATATAGGATAAACTTAGAATTCAGAGCAAATCGCGGCCAAGTTATTTATGTTAACCCATATTTGTTTTGTATTAAACCGCCATTGAACGATGTCACGCAACACACACAAACATCGGGTGGTCCGCCTGTGGTCAGAGAGTTAGACGCAGGCAAATATGGCGATTTAAAAGCGTGTATTTATTGCGTTCGACGATAGGAGAACGCAGTCCCAATCTTGGGGTTTCTGTGGTCACCTATCACGTGATTTCGCCGGCGTGAAGAATCGAAATTTTTTGGGTTCCAACTGGTACAGAGCGATGGAATGAATTATTCCAAATAGATAGTGATAATTGGAGTAAACTTTTCAAGGCTGTCCCAAAATTGGCTAGAGAAAATAAGTCAAGAGAGTTTCAATTCAAGTTTCTTCATGGAATCGTTGTCACCAAAAAAGAATTATTTCGATATGGAATCAAAGACAATGGCTATTGTTTGTATTGTGGAGAGCTTGACTCGATTGAGCATACTTTCATAGAATGCCAATTTACTAAGTGCTTTGTCCGCCAGGTCGTGAATTGGTTCAACGCCTCTAACAATGTTAACTTTAACCCTGTGTCAGAAGAAATTTTGTTTGGTCTATCTAAGCAACACGCTGCTGAAGGTGTCGTGAGAAAGTTCAATTATACCCTTCTATTTATGAAATACTATATCTACTCAAGAAAGTTAAATGAAAATCCAATTATTATATCGGAATTTATTAATAATGTCCTCCTTAAGGCTGGTTCTCATATAATCGTCCCGGTCGCCCCGGTCGTCCGAGTCGTTTCAAAATTTTTTTGCAAACGACTCAAACGATCGGGACGACTCAAGCGATTTGGGTTCTCATATGGTCGTCCCGGTCGTCTCGAACGTCCATAGCGCAGTCGTAAACTGTGTCCGACAACATGTTTTGGGCAATAATACTGCATTCTGGGGTAGATTTGGGTTTCTTCGATCGCCTCAGTCCTCCCTGTCGCCTGAGAGTAGTTCTCATATGATCGTCTCCGATTATTCACGATCGTCTCAGTCGTCCGGATAGAACACAGTTCTATCCAAGCGACCGCGATCGTCCCAGTCGTCCGGGTCGTTAACGATCGTCTCGGGTCGTCTCAGAAGTGTTCTCATATAATCGTCCCGGTCGTCCGTGCACTTTTTGAAACGACTCGGACGACCGGGACGACCGGGACGATTATATGAGAACCAGCCTTTAAATATAAAATAGAGAAGTTAAATTGATTATTTTCCCTTTATTGAAAATTTTCCCTTAGCCTTTGTACATTGTTTATTTTTTTTTTGTGTGTGTGTTTTTTTTTTTGTGTCCTGTGTTTTTTATCGGTCAGTGTAAAACGCAGACTGCAGACCGGGGGTAAAATGCAGACTACACACTAGCCTATACCAATACTAGACCATTTTAGCTGCATTTTGTAACCCTATTCTAGACTAAACACCAAAAAACCCAACCCTATCCTAGACCTAGTCCAAACTCGCTATTTTCCACTGCATTTTACCCTCAGTCTGCATTTTATCCCCGGTCTGCAGTCTGCGTTTTACACTGTCCAGTTTCCGTTTTATTTTATAGACTGTAGAGTAAAAAGAGTTTAGTTATTATTTTAGTTATTAAGTTATAAGTGTTTAATTTTATGCTGTAATAATAGTTTCAACTGTTACTTTGTATATCTCTTGCTGGAATGTAAACTTTAAAAATGTAAATAAAAATGTAAAAAAAAAACGAGATTTTTTGGGTGGGCGATGTCTGCGCCATTTTGAATAATAAGAAAGCTCTGCGCGCGCAACTATTTTCAGCTGAAAACCTTTCCAAGATTGTCGCGGGCTCTCTACGAGTTACCGAACGGACTGTTCTTTGTCGATCTTTGCGTGGAATGGTAAGTTCAATTCATTTTTTCAAACTTTAATCAGCTGTTTCTTGAAAAGTTCATCGTTGCTAATTGTCAAAGCCTTATCAGGGACGTGTTTACTACTTCAAGAGTATATGGAAAGCCCGATGTCGGCATCCGAGCAACGACAAATCGAGCACCTTTGCTGTCGTCCTGCTGCTTTGAATTGATGCCGACTTTTCTGAACAAAACGGGAACTCAACCGAGTCATTGTACTCTGACCCATAGCGGTCAAAAATACAAACCAAATGAACCGAGTGAATGTGCTCGGTGGCCAGTTTTACACCAACTGTATAGGACTGATGTTTGCACTTTGAAATTCGTATGGCTGGAATTAGCCATTTACAGAATTACCCAGAATTATATATTGAAAGTATTTCTGATGATCACTGGAATAACTGTATTCGACAAATGTCAAAACAAGGCACATGTTGTGATAATATCATTATGCAAGCTGTGGCTAATACATATAACTGTGTCATTCATATCACAGAATCAAACCGGAATATAGATTCACCTGAAGGTACATTCCTAACTCCTGTTGCTGATCAGGAAGGACGGAAGACAATTTTTATTGGATCAATGAGTTTCACTATGTTTCAACAGTGACTGAGAGAAATGGTCAAAGTAAAAACAAACTGAGATACATAAAGAGAAAGTTATCAGAAACCAATGAAAACAAACAATGTAGACATCTCAAGCACAGAGATTCACATTGTTACTTCATTAAAACGTTAGTAAATTTGAAATTTGTCTAATCATACAGGTACTTTTGGCACCTCACAATACTGCAATTATTAAATCCAGATTTAAGATGTACCCGAAATCCCCCTCCCCTCCCATCCCCTCCTCTCCTCCACACACCGACCTGAATGACACTTTTTTAATGGAAACTCATCTTTCTTCAGGTAGTTTAGTTACTTCATTTTTTATATACGTTTTTTCTCTAAAATGACGGGAAAACCAGCATACAAATTTCTGAACGATGTTTTGAAGTTAATTTGTAGGACACATGCCAAAAATGAGGCAAAATAAGCGCGAAAAGACAAAAAAAGGTCTGAAATTCGACATAGGTTGGTAATGCTGCGGACGCTTCAATTATGCTGTTAGTGCAGATGTTGAGCTAAGGGCGGTTAACCAATGTAGATTTTTAACGTACCGTACCTTACTCGATCGGTAGAAACTCAGTACATTCGAAAATACGTTTATTTGAGAGAGGCGTTTAATTTACTAGGAGTAATCAGGGATTAATGAAGTGCGTTCGAAATTGCTATTATGGAAACTTAAATTCTGGCCCTCTAGTGATTTGACCGTACATCCGAGCGTAGTTCCTTCCAAAACTGTACGAAACGCACTCCAAAACGACGCCATTAAAAGCAGATTGGCCGTGAGACTATGCGACCGCAATGCTCTTGACCAGTGCCAACGCCAGCGCCTGGCTTGCTTATCGATCGCGAGTTCGCTACGGTTAACACATCGTCCGTAGCGTGTGTATGTTTGAGGCCCGTCCGGTGATGAAAGGACATCATTAAGTCCTGAAATCCGTAAGACTCTAGCACCTCTCAAAGAAACGAGTCGTGTTTCTTGCCTAAATCTCTATTTCATGCTCGAGGTGAAAATAGACGTTGGTGGACAAGGCGAGCCGGCGGGAAAGTCTGGAATCACTTCGGATCAGAAAGGGGGCAGCGTTGTGAGTTGTGGGCCCGGGCCATTTCCCATCCCGTGCCGTAGTCGAAATGCCCGATATCCGAAGTGCTTCGAGACTTCTAATATTTTCCGTATTTTGTTTGGGTGGACATTCCGTGCTCGATGTCGCCATTGATATCCGGACATGCTTTGCGACACCTTTGCTATCGGCGATGCTGATTTTAACGGTGGATGCCATCATTAGCATTCATTAGTAACCAAGCCTTTTGTAATCTATTTCTCTCTAGTTTATGCCTGGATTGGGACGAAAATAGGCTATCATTATTAGATCAAATTGGGCCTAGGTAAAGCGATTATTAGATCTAAGCTAGATTCACGGTTAGGTAAGATTTAGGGTTAGGGTGACCCGTTATTGATATATATTAAGAAAAGCATCTTTTATAATTAAATTTTTCTTGGGTTTGCCGGATCAACCCAGTGGTCTAGTGGTAAAAGAGAGATGTTAGCATGCAGTGGTTCCGGGTTCGATTCCAGGTAACTATATTCCATTTTTATTTTCCTGATAGAAAAAATAATTCTAAAATTGGTGAAAATTTTTCTAAGTGTCGCTAAAATGGCATCGACAGTTTACGAAAGGGAAATGCGCATCGGCGATAAAAATGAAGCGATTTTGAGGGAATGAACTTTGGGATAAATTTTTCTTGAGCGGGATTTAGCGGCACGGGCCCAAACTTGGCCATCTGAAGTGAAAAAAACTCGGCATAAAATCGAGAAATTCGGGTAAACTTTAGGATTCATTTTCTCGAGCGGGATTCAACGGAAAGACAGGGAGTTTAGTTAATTTTTGTTTTTTGCATACGTTATTTCTCTAAAACGACGGAAAAAATAGCATAAAAAAATTCTGAACAATGTTTTGCAATTAATTTGTAGGTGACATGCCAAAAATGAGGCAAAATGGGCGCGAACAAAAAGGTCTCAAAATCGACATAGGTTGGACATGCTCCGACGTCTTCAATTTTCGTCTCTGTTTTTTTTTTTTTTTTTTTGGTTTTGACAAGAGAAAACCCCATAACTGTAATTTTGCAAATTAACTTCAGTGGAACTTTTCACTCCTGTAATCTGCTGTCAGCTACTGTGGGTACTTCATGTAGGTAACGCACACGGGTCTTGTCAACGCTCTTTTGTTTCTTTTCTTTGTGTACAGTGTGACTAACAGCGCCAATATTAAGCCAATAGGAATAAGCCAGGAGCTTAAGCCCCTGAATATTAGCATATTCTTGCTAAATCAGATCCTGATCAATCAGATGTGACCTTTATTGGTTCTTGTATTGTATTGCATTGTATTGTATTGTATTAGGTTGTATTGTGTTAGGTTTTATGACGTCAGTCAGGTCGTCGTACATGAGCCATGACCCCCTATTATATATTCGTGAGGTCCGTAGGTGATGAAAAACAGATTCTATTTTCAACGATTTGCACGTACGTTTATCTTTTACTAGCTGAACCAACATGGCCTATGTAGGAAGTTTAAAGATGACTGCTGCCACATTTGCTTGCAGTACCAGCAGATGTTCACGTATTTTCTTTTCTCGTGCAACTAAAGTGTCGATGTCCACGGCTTCTTCAAGTCAGGATTCAAACATAGAAATTGAAAACAAATCCGTCAAAACACTAGCCGATCTTCCCGGACCATTAAGTCTTCCAATAATCAAAACTGTGTGGACTGTGCTTCTTGGAGCGGGCAGGGAACCACTTGGAAAACGAATATTCTCGATGCATGCCCAAAGCATTGAAAAATACGGTAAAATCTATCTAATTGAGATACCTGGCGTGAAAGCAGTGCAACTTGCCGATCCTTTAGACGTTGCTACAGTGTTTCGAAATGAACCGAAATACCCGAAACGGTTTGACTCTCCTTTATTTAATTATTATCAAGAAAAACGCAAGAGAAAGCCTGGTGTATTTTTCGCCGATGGCGCCGAATGGTACACCTACAGAAGTGTTACCAGCAAACGCATGCTTCGACCCAAAGAAGTCGCTGACTACACCGCATCGTTTAATGAAATTGTAACCGCATTCTGCGAGAGACTGAAAAATATTCGAGAATCTCCCGGTTCAGAGAAGGAACACGAAGTGCTAGGACTAGACAACGAACTGTTCAAATGGTCATTTGAGTCTGTTGCAGAGATGCTTTTTGACAAGAGATTTGGATGTCTGGGGACACAAGTCAACAACGATGCTCAAGCATTCATTAAGGCCATCGGTGAGTTCCTTGAGCAGTTTCAATCCGCCATGTTTTTTCCCATTTGGTTTTGCAAGATCTACGAACCGAAACCGGTCAAGAGGATGTTTGATAGCTTTGATGCGATGTACAATTATGCTGAAATGTTTATCGAGCAAAGAGTGAAGGAAATAGAAAAACGAGAGAAGATGAAACCAACTAAAACGGAAAGTGGAGAGAAAATGGGATTTTTTGAATTTCTTCTATCGAGTGGAAAGCTCACTAAGGATGACCTGCTTGCAAGTGTGATCGATATTCTGTTTGCTGGAGTTGACACAACTTCCAACACGATGCAGTGGGTACTGTACATGATGGCGAAGAACCCAGACAAACAAGAAATCCTAAGGCAAGAAGTCTTGTCTGTACTTGGAGACCGAAACCACGCATCACCAATCACAGTTGCCCAGATGCCGTACCTTCGAGCTTGGGTGAGAGAAACCCTTCGTTTATATCCGGTTCTTTCAGTGCTCAGTCGAATTTCGAGTAAAGACCTGAATTTGAGTGGATACCACATTCCCGAGGGCACTGAGTTACACATGCATGTTATGCAAATGAGTCGAGATGAAAGCGTCTTTGAACAACCTGAAGCATTTAAACCAGAGAGATGGCTCCGCGATAAGGAACAAAGCAACAAGTTTAATGAAGCCAAAGAAGTTTTTGCTTCCATGCCATTCGGATTTGGTACAAGAATGTGCGTTGGCCGCCGTATAGCGGAGCTCGAGCTTCATCTGTTATTGGCCAGAATCGTGCAGCTGTTTGAGATTCGTTACCCCCCTGTTGCGGAAGCTGTCGAGCCATATTTCAGGGGGGTCACTATTCCCGACAGACCAGTGAGGGTGAAGTTTGTCGACCGGAAAATATGAACTCTTTATTACCGTGACTGAACGCTTTATCCCAGGGTTTGATGATGACTGTATCTATAGAGCGGTTTTCGATTTAATGTCAATTGGTTTTGCACTGCTACGCTTCGTGATTGGCTAAAAATATAATCTCGCGCCACCTTCTCAACCAATCAGAAATAAAGCCAAAACCAATTGCGACTTGCCAACACGCGTTTTCCCGCGCTTGGCGCCAGCCGGCTACATGAATTTGCTTCACGTTCTGATTGGTTCATTGGATTTTCTGCATAAAAACTGCCATGTTCACAAAATCTGCTTTGCGCGCTTGTGTTTTTGTTTTGAAACGGTTCAATTGTTCAATGTAGTGTTATGATTGGCTGATACGTTGATTGTTCGATTTTCTGTCTGTGCGAAAATCAGCCCGGGCGCGCAAAGCAGGTTGGGTGAACATGGGCCTTTAACCATAGTAATAACTTTTCAGAACGGACATTGCTTAGTATGTTATGAAGACTTATCCATGCACAGCATACCGTTTTTGCTTGATTAAATGCCGCCCTCGATTAATCGCCGCACCCAATCAGAAAAATGCGGCGTTTATTCGAAAATTATAAGAAAAATGTGACAAATACGGTACAAAAAAGCGAGACATTGGAACTTTAAACGTGTTTCTGTTTTACATAATATTCACAAATGATTTACCGTAATTGTTGTCAGTGATTTGAGAAATATGATTTTGAAATAAACGACGCCCTCGAATAAACGCCGCATCGGAAACGCTAAAAACGTCATAAACGCCGCCGCGTTTAATCGAATAAATACGGTAGATATTTTACCTTGTTTACAATGGATAAGAAGAACAAAAATCTTGCGAGTATCAGTGACATTTGACTAACCACGCTACATGAGATCTGATTGATAATTTAGACCTTGGCCCGGGTTTTCAAAATCTGAATAATTATTAGCATAAAGCATTGCGTTGTTCAAAGAATGGTTATCGTACTCAGATAGACTTGCTGTTCGTGCCTAGACTGTGAGCTGTCTCTTTTTTTAGGTAGTCGAGCGAGCGCGCGTGTACGGTGAGTCGCATGGTTCGAGGGCATCAGGTTGGGATGACGCCCTCGATCCACGCACCTCGCGGCTTCACCGCTCGTGCGCGCGTTCTTGCTCGACTAATTAAAAGAAAAACAAGAGACGGCTCGCAGTCTAGTTCATACCCTATAATACTATTGTTTGTAATCTGAACATTAAAATCTTTTTCTTAAAAGTACCAAATAATGTACATCTTAACCCCTTCCAAAATTGACTAAGGTCGACTGAGAAAATAAGGAGAATCAACAGACCAGGTTTTTTTTATTAAGAGCTGAATTACGAATAGTTGTTAGTTGTTATGGTAGTTATTATTTTGTTAGTTTTAGAGGCACGGCTCCATAAAAGAGCATACATGTTTTTTTTTGTCATAAATTGATACCGTGTATAAATTAACCTTATGATGATTCAACCTCGTTCCCAGGGTCTCATCTCTTCCCGCCCCCTGGAGCGAGAGAAGAGACAAACGACGATGACACGCGTGCATTAATTTTCTGTGACTAGAAACCGAATTTTTTTTTTTTAGAATACAAGTCCCGTCATTTTATTCGTTTATTTACATAAGATGCTCTAAATAGAGATGATTAAATAAATGAAATTTATTTCAAAGGAAAAATAAATTAATTAGTGTGACTTTCAAGCAATTGGTTTAATCTGTAACCATCTTCTGGTAAGGGTCCTGCTGTCATCCGTGACATTACTTTACAGGCTCTTAAGGTGGCTCCCAACAGTTTCCAGCACTTTTCAAGACTTAGAATTTGATGGGTCATTATAACCACTCTTTATCAGTTGATGCTACAATCATGATATCAAACGAATGCCCAATGATTGGTGAACACGTTATTATTTTTGTGACACAATACCGTAAATGATCTGATATTAAAAAACGCCCCCGATCTAATGAACGCCTCCTATCTAATTAACGCCCTCCTAAGCTGACAAGTTTGTATTGAACGGCCCTCTCTAACAAACGCTCCGTCTAATAAACAACCCCCTTCCCTGAAAACCACACATAAACTAGAAACAGATGTACAATACAATCAATCAATTTATTTGCGTTCTTGCTTAATTAACACCAATGTGCGATTTGATTTGATTTGCGTCTTGCTCAATTTCCAGTTCAAGTGAGGACAGCGCTCTTTAATGTTCTTCATCTCTGTGCTTGATGAGCCAACTCTTCCAGACCCATTTCAAGCAATAACTAACTCAGACATTGAAGAAGCCGGCGATGAAAATACCATGGTGCTCGACGAGGACTCGGATGTTGACATTGAGCTATAAGAACTATGCCAGTACGGTACCCTTTTGCGCCGCTTTGTATGTACCATATACCGTTATGGATTTGTAGACGGTTTAGACTTATCATATTATTATAGTCTGCTAAAGCTCTGTCATTTAGGTTATTATAATACCGTATTTAGGTTACCATATTACAGTTATTACAGTTACAGTTATTACTCATGCGCGTAGCGGCATGAGTTATAAAATGGCCTCGGTTTTTCTTATTTTTCTTTTTTTTTTTTTGTGTGTCACGATTTTGCATGCAAATTTATGCACGCATATTTTACATTGTGCACTTCCGGTTCATAGCTTTGCCATTTACACTTCCTGTTTAGTGACTTCCGGCTACTTTCACTTCCAGTAAAACAGCGTTACTGAAGCGTCACGACAGCGTCTCCTACAACCCTACTTACACAACTAATGTTCACGTTAGGTATATATAAGACGTAGAAGAATCACTGGCTTCATTGTGGTACAGCCTTCATTTACAAAACATTCAATAGTAAACAACGTGGTTTGCAGGAACGATGACTGAATGAAAGGATAAACTCTTCTCCATGTCGGACATCTTCTTATCATGTTTATATATATATATATATATATATATATATATATATATATATATATATATATATATATATATATATATATATATATATATATATATATATATATATACCTGAATTTTTCAAAACGTGTTCAACGAAAATTTACGCAATTTCACTGCAACTAGCCCAAACAAGGGTTTTTATGAGCCCGATCAGCCCGAAAATGACAGAGAAGAGAGAGAAGAGGAAAAGGTAGCAAGAGCGAGCGAAAAAAAGACTAGCAACAGTCTATTATATTTTATACCTTTATATTAAAAACAAGGCCAAGAACGCTCACAAACGCTTACTTGGAGCGATATCGTTTTCAAAAATCCAGGTAGATATCTCGATAGATTGACGACAATGATTGGAAAAAGTGCCAAAAAGCCATTTCCAGCCAAAGTGGGCACTTTCTGGAACACTCCACAGCTTGAAATTATCTTAAAAGCAACAAACGACCCCCCCCCCCCCCCCCCCCCAGCCCCTCCCTTCGTTACTGGCCACAAAAAGCAAAAATCTCATGAAGGTTAACAGTCTGGTATACGCCAAACATGTTTCTAAAAGAACTAAAATAATGACAATAAGGCTGGTTTAAGGCATTTTGCTGGCATTATATTGAGACAGGGGCCACAAATATTTGAATTTGTGTCACACATGCATAAGCTTATTATCTGACTGAATTTGTTAAAGCAAGGCTCTAGAAATTTCAAGTACGTTTTAACAATTTCACACTTAAGGCGAATGAAAAGCATTTAAAAGAATCTAGTTAGGCTGAAAATGGCATCCTAATTGCTGACAGTTCACGACAAGTTGCTCTCGGCAAAAGTGACAAAGCTTTGCAATGAATTCGAAATTAACAACCAAAGCACTTAAGTCTTATTAACCTTTTAGTAGGTCAAACGCTACGGTTTATAGCAAACGTTCGCCGCAGATAAATCTAGAACCCAGAATGGGCTATCTAAGGCACTATTGCTTTAACTAAACACAGAAGAAGCTGTTTTATGCCTTGCACGGAATATACTAAACAGATGGATCGACATACCTGACACTAACAGCTGATCAGCATTTGTCAACAACAACTTGACCAAGCCGGAAATCACACAATAAAATTCCTGTGCAGCAGTAAAACACGTTTTGAAGCAAAAGTTAAAAAAATTTTGTAGGTGGGGTTCAGAGCCACCGTAACTTTTCGAAAATTTAAGGTGGCTCTGAACCCCACCTACATATTTTTTTAAAACTTTGTCAAAAGTTGCATCTTATCCTACTGATCAAAATTCGACAATAAAAAATGGGGTTCACCGAGTCATTTTTGAGTTATTAACACTTAATGCTAAAATTAAGGGTGTTTTCAGCACGTTATACTGTTGCTATAGTAACATATTGTGTCACAAAAATGATAACAACGTGTTCACCAATCATTGGGCATTCGTTTGATATCATGTTTGTAGCATCAACTGATAAAGAGTGGTTTTAATGACCCATCAAAATCTAAGCCTTGGAAAGTGCTGGAAACTGTTGGGAGCCACCTTAAAGGGACACTGTCACGAGGGCGCATGCGCCAGTTTCTCGAATCGAAACTTGAAAGTTGAAGTGTTAATTTCAGATGTGGCGTCGAGTTTTTTTCGTTTTCCACCGTGACCGCCTCCACTAGTCAACGCCATTTTGAAATTAACATTTCAACTTGAAAAATTTAGGCTGAACTTTTTAAGTCTCGATTCGAGAAACTAGTGCATGCGCACTCGTGACAGTGCCCTTTTACATAGAACTCACCAAAAACAATACCCCTTGCTAACGCTAACTGAAAATTATTAGGATAACAGACAAGGAACATAAAGTTCTATAATGCAGTCATCAAATACAAAGACATAGTCTGCCTACTCGAATTCAGAGGCAGATTAGACAGATTGGGGGGTAGGGTCTCATTAACAGAAAGATTATTGCATCTGAGGGGCGGCTTTATGTTTCTGGGAGGGGATGGACCAGCTTTTTATAAAACTCAAAATCCCGCTTTTTGTTGAAACACAATACTGAGTAAAATCTGTTTACTTCTCTTCGTTTGGAGTATACCGGTTTCCTGGGCGTCAGCAACAATAACGAAAGTACATAAAATATCCGTGAAAAATAAACTTATCAACGTTTCTTTTGGCCAGATAAGAGACCTAGATAAAAGACACCCGCAGAGCCTTCTGGGATAGAATCAGCTGTTAACTCAGGCTTACCAATGCAACGGACTTCGAAATGTTAGGTCATCTTTAGATTTTTTTTCTCATTTAAATGTTATTTTAATAATTATCAAGAGCTGCTTGTAAATTACCTATGCAACTGTTATTTGCGTCATCACACAATGTTTTTGGGAGTAGCAATGCGTTATGACGGAAATAAGCTCGAATAAGTTGCTATGGTTGCGTTACTTTTAGACAATCCAGTTTGAGATTTAGGTAATCCATATTGTTTGGCCTTTGTTTGCTTCTTCTGAATGGCCGTGTGATATTGATCTGAAACAAGTTCGCCAAATGGAGCACACAGCCTGAATCTAGATTCAGATACCAATCTGAACAATCCAGAATCTAAGATTGGTTTGTCTCTCAATAGAACGGGATATCGAAGTTTTGATCGCAGAATCTGGATTAAGATTCAAGTATGGATTAAGTCAAGTATGCTACCTATAAGTGGAGGGAGACAGCGAGTGGTAATCCGCGGGAAAGAGGTGGGAACTCTGCAGGGGATGGCAAATGGGAAGGTCGGATTTCCCCAAGGAGGGGGAAATCGCGGCAGGAGATATTAGAAAATATTTTGCGGCATTTCTGGGTTATGATATTGAAGTTCAATGCTTGCTTTGCAGATGAAGCCCAAGAAGCCGAAGCTATCCAGGTAATAAATGCCATATTAGACTTTCGAGAACAACAATTAGTCCAGTCAGAAAGAAAAAAATTGCATTAAATTAACCACAAAAATAATAACATGACAAGGTTACAAAAAGCGCACAAAAATAAAAGCAAAAAATACAACATATCACAAGACTTGCAAGAGGAAGATGTGCAGATCTTTCCATAGCCTTGAAAAGGGAGGGGAAGGGGGAATGGGCGCGTGGGGAGAGCGCTGGAGGAGCGCTGAGACCCCCCCCCCCCCCCCCCCCAGCTTCCTTCGCACTCCGCGCTCGTCTCTCCATGCGCTTTGCGCGCCATCTCCCCTTTCTCTGCGCGGTTCCTCTAGATTCAGAAAGTGTGTCGGTTTGTGTTATCTGTTGTCAAAGGCTTGGCTTAATAGTGTGCAGCTGTGAGATCCATCATCCTTGATCATTCAGTTGGCTTTCCTTTCTTAGGGAACTCTCGTTATGTGTAATACAAAGACTGTCTATACGCATGCAAGACAAGCAGCGAAGGCAAAATGAGAGTGCGAGAACGCAAAACCGCGCGTGAAGACGCGGGGACATGCAGGCTAGGAGAGTTGGGAACTTTAAAATTACTAGTTGGGCGATGAATGGAAAAGCACCAAAACGTAATTAAAAACAATTTTAAAATTTATTATCTGATCTGTCTCAGCTCTTTTTTACAAACTTGGCAATAAAGAAACCAATAGTATCTAAATTATATGCACATGCTTCTGCAGTAAGCTTCGTGGGGTCAAACCGCTGAACTAGTAGTCTTTCATCGTCTGATAGACCACAGTTGGAAAGGCCTGGTCCTGCTAAATGAGGAGTCTACGGAGAAAACACATGCATAATCAGCATTTCACTTGCTTTAACAAAACAGTGTTGGAAAAAAAAACAGCAACAAGGGGATGCCATGTGCTTGTTATTGACTTGAAAAAATAGAAAATGTCGGATGGAAATAAAACGAATCTTAACAGTAATCTTAACAGTAATGGGAAGTCGCATCTCATAGCTACCCCGAAAAGTGAAAAATAAATTACAAACGTAACATGTCTTGATCCAAAGTGGCAGAAGTGATCACGACTTTTGTTAAAGACAAGGCAAATATGGTGATAAAATGCGTGTATTTATTTAGTATAAATCTACTAGCGTTCTATCACGAATGCTGTTCTCTTATTGGCTATGCTACTCACTATCTATTCTGTTTTAGTATAAATCTACTAGCGTTCTATCACGAATGCTGTTCTCTTATTGGCTATGCTACTCACTATCTATTCTGTTTTAGTATAAATCTACTAGCGTTCTATCACGAATGCTGTTCTCTTATTGGCTATGCTACTCACTATCTATTCTGTTTTAGTATAAATCTACTAGCGTTCTATCACGAATGCTGTTCTCTTATTGGCTATGCTACTCACTATCTATTCTGTTTTAGTATAAATCTACTGGCGTTCTATCACGAATGCTGTTCTCTTATTGGCTATGCTACTCACTATCTATTCTGTTTTAGTGTAAATCTACTAGCGTTCTATCACGAATGCTGTTCTCTTATTGGCTATGCTACTCACTATCTATTCTGTTTTAGTATCAACCTAGCGTTCTATCACGAATGCTGTTCTCTTATTGGCTACGCTACTCACTATCTATTCTGTTTCAGTATAAATCTACTGGCGTTCTATCACGAATGTTGTTCTCTTATTGGCTACGCTACTCACTATCTATTCTGTTGTAGAAATTGAGTAGAGTGAGTAGCCTAATAGCGGCCGCTTCTTCGCGTTTTCGAAGTGTCTGTGAAGAGTATTTGTTGTTAAGTTTTGAACATCTAACAATTAGATTATTCGCTCTTGATTTCTATCGCGAGATAGTTGATTCGGGCTCCGTCCTCATCGACTATCACGTGATAGAAATCTCGAGCTCATAATCTGATTGTTAAACAGCGGGGGCGGGAGAATATGGGCGGAAGGAGTACGCCAGCTTTTGAATCTCTTTATGATGGCCAATTTACCTTGTCAACTCAGTTGCTTCATCCCCCCTCCCCCCCCCCCCCCCATCCGATGCAGCACCACAATTTCTTAAGAAACTAACCCCGCTAAACAACGCGGCTAGGCAGCGAAACTGTTCATTTCGTACCAACATGTATATGTAGTTTTATTAACTGAATAAAATTGTAAACACTGAAAATTATTTATGATTTTTAAAAGTCGTTTCCAAGGTAACCTTTAAGAGACTGCTGACCTGTTTCTCTAGACTCAAACAGGGAAAGGACTTCAGAGCCCAGGCCACTTGCTGTTCATTTTCCTGTGGAGTTATGGTACAAGTCGAATAGACAAGCACACCGCCTGGCTTTAACAAGCCTACTGCCTGCAAAGACAACATACAACGGTTTTCAATTGAGTGTCAAAAGTAATTTAGTTGAACATCGCTACGCTTAGTGGTTGGCTAAAAAAAACTCGCGCCACTTTCTCAATCAACCAGAAACCAAACGTGATTTGCTTGCAAGAGCCTAAGGTTAAGCATAACTTCATGTGCGACTTTACCTTAAAAGTTATTAATTCTTCATATATTTGTGGTTCTGTTGAAGAGAAAAAGATGCTAACAAATAAATTTATCAGCGTTTTCTTCGAAGTCATTGTATTCCCTGAAAAAGTCAGGTACGCCCGACTACCAGCTGCTGTTCAGGGAGGTTCAGAGACCGGACGCGAGAAAGCGGCGGAAATCGAGCACAGAAGTCAGGCCTTGCCTGACAAAATATTGGATAGAATATACTTATAATCCCAGTTGTACAGTCAGCCTTACTTTATGAGTTACCTCCAGTGTAACCAAGTTATCACTTACAGTTGTGAAAAGCTTTCTTTGTAGTCTGGGGTAAGACTGTAACTCCTTCAAATTCATTCTGACAACAAACTGAGGACGCTGACCCAAAGCACTGCATGGAGCATCCAGAAGAATGCGGTCAAACATTCCACAGGGGTAGGGTGGGGAGGCAGGAAGAGGCACTGAAAAAAGGAAGACATCAAAAACACTATTTAATAGTAAATGAAGTTAGCCTGGTAGAGTTTCTAGAAATTGGCTTATGACCACGTCTGAAATTTTAAGGGCCCTTTTCATGAAAGAATAAGGAACAGATTTTGCAACAAGGGCCTCAACATCTTTGTGAATCTCGGATTTCATCATTGCGTTGTTCCAGAAATTATCCACACCCCTCCACAGAAGGTTGTTTGGTTTGGAATCCCCCACCCACTTTGGTTTTTGACCCCCCCCCCCCCCTCCCCACCCCCCACCTCCCCATCACCCTCGGAATTTCCAATAACCATCCATGAGGGAGGTGGAGCCACACATTCCAAGCCCTATTTAAACAGTTCAGAGAGATCCGTAAATGCTGTAGTTGTTTATCCACTCACTGTTTTCACGGTTCCACTGTTTGTCAGGGTCGAGAGCTTTGACGCCATCAAACACAAACGCCTTGACTGAGTGAATACCAAGCCTGGCACAGTTTGTCCTCAGTTTTGCTACTTTTGGTTCACTCTTGTCAAAAGCAACTACAACACCCTGAAACAACAAACATCATAAACCATAATTCATAAGTCTCCTTAGAAAATACTGAATTGATCAACAAAGCATGGATTGCAAATTTCTGAATATTTTGAAAATAAAACGGGGAGGTTCGTGGGGGGTTAAAACAAAATTTCACTGTCTGAAGGCAGCTTACCGGTAATTAACAATTATTGGATGAGGTTGAGCATGATAGCGATAATTATCATGGCCAAAGTTTGTGTTATCTGCCGAAGTCGAAGGCTGAGGCGGATAACACAAACTGAGGCCTTGATAATTATCGCTATCATGCGAAAACAGAATCCAATAATTGTTTTATTATGCATATTCCTGAGCTGCACTTGTAAAGACAAGAGCGCACACAAACTTGAAAAAGTGATCAATGCACAGCAGTCAACTTGTAAGTAAAGAACATACGTCACTTCTGCATGCATAAAACTATTGTCTGTAGGTATGACGTCACTTCTGCATGCATAAAACTATTGTCTGTAGGTATGACGTAACAGAAACAGCAAGCAATAAATAGCTGCATGCTTATAGCCAATCAAAATCGAGCTAGTGACACCAATGTATAATAATAGAGCTTTCATGATAATTAGCGCTTGAGCTGACATAAAGGATTATCTTTCAAGCATGCAGACTTGGCTGTTTCATCTATACCTTGTTTACTTTTGTGTTAGTCTTGCAGTGAATTTTGTTAATGGCATGTTCAGCGAACCATTTGATGAGTTGACATCAAGTGCAATACAGTATTCACCCATTTTTGAAAATTTCAGATGCAGCCTGTTGTCACATAAAATAATAATAAAATAATATTTTATTTTCAAATGCAAAGGTGAACCTTACCCCCACTCAACTTCAAGCCCTACTCGCCTCCATCCCCCCTCCCCCCCCCCAAAAAAAAATGTTTTAAAATGAATACAGATTTAAAATGAACTCTTTACAATATCAGTTTACTAGACTTTTCTTACCTTGTCTCCCATAAGTGAAGCAACATGAGTTGTTTTTCCACCTGTGGAATAAAATAACAAAAAGCCCTATAAACAAACATTGTTCACACTCTTTGAAAGGAGTTCAAACCACTGATAGTAACAAATTATAAACCTATGTAGACAAACCGGGAGCAGCACACATGTCTAAGACGACTTCACAGGGCTGAGGATCCAACACACGACCAACAACAACAGATGGTAAGTTCTGAAGGAACAGGAGATGGGGAAGAACACCACTTAATGAAGGGCAGCTGTACAAAGGAAACATCATCTGGACTGCGACACCACTGCAAACAAATATTGGAATTGTTTTTTAGACAGCAGGAGAATGTGCTTAAAAGTACATTGCAAGTGGGATGACCTTATCACTATAATTATTTTAAGATTTTTTTTTTACTGTCCCTGTGTCCAGACATCCAGCCATCCACCAAATGCAAATATTGGTGCAAATGAAACCACTTTTGAAAAGAAAAAAAAATAGGAAAGTAAAGTGATATAAACTTACCTGATGTTTTGTTCGGAGCAGAATATATCCTTTCTGGCAAGCACAGCGACTCCATTTCCTACAAACACCTTCTGCCCATCATAAGGTTTGGTCAGACCCTTACGGCATTTGCCCTCTAGATCAGCAAACACCGACACAACATCTCCTCTGTCAATTCCTGATGGTAATCAACCCGAGTAATTAACCACTCAACATTTAAGATTTACATGGTTGATATTATTAGCATTTGTCAGTGCCTGAGTGATAAGAAGGCCGATAACTAGCATCAATGGACAGTGAGGGTGGGTGGAGACTTAGCGGTTGCCACCCCAGAAATAATATGGCGTATTATAAATGAACCCTTTCATTCCCAGAGTCAATTATGGAGACATGTAGTGCAGTTCTAACTTTTAGTCTAACGACAAAATCCTATGGTGTTAACCATTCAAATGAAACTCTTGGGCAGTTCTTTTGCAATATTTGACAAAATGGAATTTCGGATTGTTCTTGAATTTTGATTAGTGGCACTCTTAGGAATTAAGGGTAAATGTTTTCTGAATCATGAAAAATTGCTGGTCCTGGTAAGGGGATTCTGTTTGAAGTGAATTATCACTGACATCAGAGCATCTGATGGAGTCACCCCAACCTAAAAATATGCAAAACTTGTATGTCATTTAACAGTTAGTTCATGCGTCAGCGTGCGTATGTCGAGATATTGAGCATGCAGGAAGTTTGGAGAGCACGAAAGAAACGTAAGAGTTGCATGAGGCGTAGCCGAGTGTAACTCTAGCCTCTTGAGTGCTCTCCAAACTTCCCAAGTGCTCAATATCTCGACATACGCACAGCTGCAGCATGAACTAATTGTTTTATAACATTATCAACGCGGTGTTTCTCGAGGTGTTAGTTTGTTGACGTCATTAGCGTGCTAAATAAGAATATGAAGCATGCTCGCGCTATTAAATTTGATTACGTGAAAATTCTAGCTATGTTATAAAAAGCTTTGAATTGAAGAAGCTAGCTTGACAAGGAAAGTAGCCAGCTATAAACTAAGGAGAAAAAGTCCATGCCTGTTGTCTTAGTCATTTTAAAACTTTAAGTTGCCGGTCTGTTTTTGCTGTGTTTGCCAGCCATAACAGCTGGTTGCAGGCTCCTAATGATTCTGAACTCTGTAAAATACAGCATTATTTTACAGTAGTGTGCAATACAGACAAACCAATGTTATCAAGACTGTTCAGGCCCATGTTTGTTTGAGACAGGATGTGCACAGTACTGTTGTATTTTTGTTGCCTTGACCCCCGGGGGGGAGGGTACTCCCTATAATGGGCTATACGGGGATGCTCCGCCCGAAAGGGGTACCTTTTTGAGGCTGGAGGTATATGAAAGGGTAGGGATTTCACGAGTTGAAGTATATGAAAGGGTAGGGATTTCACGAAGAATCAGGAAAAGGCAGCGTAAACACGAGTTGAAGTACAAAAAAAGTAGGGAAAACCGCCATTTAAGTATTATAAAAAGCGCCTTTCAAAATATATCAAACAGACGCGCGCAAAGGCTATATGAAAGGGGTACCATTTTCAATAAAAGGTATATGAAAGGGGTACCATTTTCAATGAAAGGTATATGAAAGGGGTACCTTTTCTGTCAAAAACGGTATATGAAAGGGTAAGGGTTTGGACCCTGGGGCGGAGCATCCCCGTACAAAACTTTGTTGAGTACACCCCCCAGGCCTTGACCCTTTGGAGACATGTAGTGTACTTCTAACTTTCGAATCTGTTGATGAAAAAATTATCCTATGGTGTGACCATTCAAATGAAACCTGTTCAGCAGTACTTTTGCATGGTACCATTTGTTCTAACTTTCGAGTCTGTAGATGAAATCCTATGGTGTGACCATTCAAATGAAACCTCTGCAGCAGTACTTTTGCATGGTACCATTTGTTTTTCAATACTTTTACAAAATGAAATTTGAAATTTTTCTTGAATATTTTTATCTGGAGTTAATAAAGGGTTAAAAGTCCAGTAGTTTTACTTGGATGATAAAAATTAAAGGGCTTGATAAAAAAATAAGTTAGCCATACCAAACATACCTGGGTGAGCAGCCATGACTCCAGGGGCATAAATATCTGCTCCTCTGAGGACTGCTGCACCACAGTGCAAATCAACTATAATCTCTTTTTCTACTGGCACAAGATCAATATGTGGACCAGAACCCTGAATCAACAGAACATCATTCAACTCAGGATGTTCTGTCACCTTGTAATTGCATTGCCGTCCTTCTTTGGACATGTCCTCCTAAACAAATCAGTAACACATAAAATTCTTACAAACACCAGCACTCTTTTTAGACTAAAAAGAATAGGCCATGTTTGAAACAATAAAATTCTTACAGGGCACCAAGGTTTTACTCCAACCTGCTTATATTTCATCTTGTTACCTTTGCGTAAGACGCAAAGGAATTGCATCATAACAAATATATTTTAGGCAGAAAGCCTCAGAGTCAAGTTAGAATTTTGATACATATTTACATGTGATAAGGGTGATCTATTTTCAATTGCTTGGTAAACCATTCACAATGGAAAATGCAAGTGACCAAATAACAGGACATAAGAGCACTGCTAAAATTGGGCCTGATTGTGGGTTAATACAGCTGCATATATTGAATGTTAGTTATTAAAATAAGACCTGCAGATGATGGTGTAGTGTTCAACATGTGGGAATTTTGATATGAAGGTGGTCTCTGCCACCTGGTTGTTTCCATAGAGAATAAACTTTGATCTCTCCTCCGAGGCGTTAATAAAACATGTCATGCTATGGAAACTGAGATAAGCACTGGTCTGAGGTTTATTGTTAGGGTTAGTTATATATTTTTTTTTTTGCATAAGGCTGTACTTATACCTTAATTCCATCCAATATTATTTACTTTTGCCCATAGAGAAGGATTTTTTGCATTGGAGCAGGAAGCCTACATGGCTGCAAGGTGTTTTCTGACCGGCAGCTTAGCGAGCATGAAGCAACTAGTGGGTACTGCTACTGACCTCCCTGGATAGATGCTAGTCCATCACAAGGTTTCCCCAAGCATTATGTTTGCTAGTACCCATTTACACACCTGGATGGAGAGAGACAAGGCAGAGCAAAGTCTCTTGTTTAAGAAAAAATACAACCAGGGCTCAAGAATCAAACAGATAGACCTCCACCAGTGTTGCCACTAGAACACAGTGCCTCTACTGCAACTTCTTTAACCACAATGCAATATCCTCCACACCTTTTTGTGTTCATACCTTGTCCAGAATGCTGTGTAACTGCTGCTGTACATCATGTGATGTTGTTTTCAAAGTGTTTACTCGCACAACTGAAAACAATGGCGGAGTACCAAGTACTTCCAGCAACTGGTCAAATTCTTCAGAGCTGTCAATCAAGTTAGGTTCCTGTCTTGGCAAATGAAGTTAGTTCAACACCTCAAGGTTACAATGCAAAGATTGATCATGTCAAGTATAAAATTGATTAAAGTGCACCTAAACCCTATTTTTTTTTCTTTTAATCAACTCAATGCACGTTGAAAAGTCGAATAGTGAAATATTTCTTGTTTTTAACGTTGCATTAGTGAGTTATAGAGATTTGAATTTACAAAATGCTAATTAGATGACGTCAAATGCAGACTTTACCATTATTTCTACTTCATTTTACAATACGCAGTTCACAGCTTAAGGATAATCAATTTAAGGTGGCTCGATGGTGTTTTTTTCTGTGCCGACCACTTTTTTTCAATCTTGTATTTGGATATCTTAGTCATTATTTACCTAAATACTCATGGCACACACTTACTAGGGAAAGATTGAAGTTTCCATTTCAGTTGTATTTTTTGCGATCGAAGCGTCCTTGGCAACGATACGTTGCTAGGCGTAGTTTGACTTGTGATGACGCCGTCGGCCTGTATGAGAAATTTTGGTAACTCGCTCTTGGGGACTGAAAGAGTACCACAATGCACACATTTTAGCCAAGTTTGGTTAACTTCTGTGAGAGGATTTTTGAATGGCGCAAGTTTACTTATTTTAGGGTTAAATTTGGTAAAATATCAAAGTTTGTTGTATTTCACCCCAAACTGAGAGATCGAGGACCTAATGCCGATTTCAACTTTACTCATTCATAAGAACAACTATTGTACCTTATTTGTTTGGCTCTTTTGGCGGATTGACGGTTTTCGATTTTTCCCTGTGCCGAGTTATAATAATCGAAATTTACGATGTTTTTGCAACAAACGAGCAGAGAATCTTCTGTCCTCGCTTATTTTAAAAATCTGAGATAGAATTTCCCAAGAATAAGCGAACTATAAATTTGGACCTTCTTTTACTTAGTCTCCAAATTTCGTGCTGGTTGAAATGCTGTGAGACTTGTACGCTGAACGTCGAGTTGGTAACATGCGCGCTAGTATTTTCAGAGATTTCTTGTTCTCCGAGATGTTTACAATTCATGATCTATTCTGCATATTTCATTGTTCTGAAATGACACCTGCACGCGAATTCCAGTCTAGCACGGGCTGAACCAAAACGCTTGATTAACTTCCGAAGACCTGCCGATTATGGTAATAAAATCTTCTGTTAGACACGCTTATTGTAGCGTTTTTCACGTCTTTTAATAAGGGAAATAATTGCTGCCTTGACAGTGAGTAAAAATTTCTGTTTTCTGTTAGCGGCATGCTCTTGCTATTTTTAGGTCAATTACGTGTTTAACGTTGATGTTCAACAGCTCACCTGTTATCTCATGAACACATTGCCAGGACTGATGAATTACCATAATCGGCAGGTCTTCGGAAGTTAATCAAGCGTTTTGGTTCCGCCCGTGCTAGACTGGAATTCGCGTGCAGGTGTCATTTCAGAACAATGAAATATGCAGAATAGATCATGAATTGTAAACATCTCGGAGAACAAGAAATCTCTGAAAATACTAGCGCGCATGTTACCAACTCGACGTTCAGCGTACAAGTCTCACAGCATTTCAACCAACACGAAATTTGGAGACTAAGTAAAAGAAGGTCCAAATTTATAGTTCGCTTATTCTTGGGAAATTCTATCTCAGATTTTTAAAATAAGCGAGGTCAGAAGATTCTCTGCTCGTTTGTTGCAAAAACATCGTAAATTTCGATTATTATAACTCGGCACAGGGAAAAATCGAAAACCGTCAATCCGCCAAAAGAGCCGAACAAATAAGGTACAATAGTTGTTCTTATGAATGAGTAAAGTTGAAATCGGCATTAGGTCCTCGATCTCTCAGTTTGGGGTGAAATACAACAAACTTTGATATTTTACCAAATTTAACCCTAAAATAAGTAAACTCGCGCCATTCAAAAATCCTCTCACAGAAGTTAACCAAACTTGGCTAAAATGTGTGCATTGTGGTACTCTTTCAGTCCCCAAGAGCGATTTGCCAAAATTTCTCATACAGGCCGACGGTGGCCTCACAAGTAAAACTACGCCTAGCAACGTATCGTTGCCAAGGACGCTTCGATCGCAAAAAATACAACTGAAATGGAAACTTCAATCTTTCCCTAGTAAGTGTGTGCCATGAGTATTTAGGTAAATACTGAATAAGATATCCAAATACGTGATTGAAAAAGAGGGGTCGGCACAGAAAAAAACACCATCGAGCCACCTTAAGAAATACTAATAAAAACTGTTTGTAGTCAATTGACTTGTAAAAAAAATTACTTGGAGGTGGAAACAAGTAGTCGTATAATAAACGAGTCTGCACTGCATTTGACGTCTAATTCAAATCTCTATAACTCACTAACGCGACGTTAAAAACAAGAAATATTTCACTATTCGACTTTTCAACGTACATTGAGTTGATTAAAAGAAAAAAAAATGGGGTTTAGGCGCACTTTAATAATTCATAAGAAACATACAAAAGAAATGAAAGTTTGTAAATATTGACACAGAACAGCTATGTGGTATCATTGATACAGAATACTAATAGAATGCTAATAAACTTCACCACTATTGTTCTTTTATAAGTAAGATAAAATATTCATAGCAGAACTGTATGAATATTTACAATGGCTCGCCGCAATATTTTATTGATCACACAAAAAGAAGCATGTGTAAATGAATGGACAAGCAGATTATGATTTATCCTTTACCTAATAAGACCAAATGACTGGTGGTTTGCCATCATTAATATATCAAAATATATGATTAAGTGCAACTTTTGACACATCGATACAACAAAATCATCAAGACCCATCATGTCCATTATGGACATGACGGCCTTGATGATAATTTACCGATCAGTGGGCAAACAGCAGACTTGACTGCTTTCTAAGATGGACAGCCTTTTAAGCAGACACCTCTCTTAGACAGAGTTTAAAGTTATAGACAAACAAGTGAAATTCAATCAGAACCAACCAAAAATATTATTATTGGCAGGTTCTGGCTGAATTTCACTTGTTCATCTGTAACCCCCGGGGGTTGGGGGTACTCCCCCAAATACCTATACAGGTAATGTGCCGCCCAACGGGGTTGTGATTTTGGGACTCATGATCTAGAACAGGGTATCCGTTCTATATTTATATTTACGTTTCCTATGACGGGGTATAATATTTCGAACGCACGAAAGCTTCAAATTATCAGCAGCCATTTGAAATGAGAACAGGGTATTAAAAATGGACCTATTTCTAGAATGGGGTATCATTTTAAGAGCAAATTCTTTCTAAAACAGGGTCCAAATTTGGAGACCCCAGCGGCACATACCCACCCAAAACATACCCGAGTACCCACCCCAGGTCTGTAACTTAACTCTCTTTTAGGTGGGTAGCTAGAGCTCAGCTGGTCGCAAACGTTTCTCGCTTAAACAGAATTCACTGATATATAATTACTCATCTTTCAATGAGTGATTGAACAAAGGAATGAGCTACCAAAATAAATGTGTCAACCCGCTTTGACACTGAGTGTCGACAGTACAGTGTTAGCCGGAATAAGTGCTCCCAACTTCCAATACTCGCTGCATGACTGTTTATACTAAGCTTATTTATAAAAGCAATTTTTAATAATGGTCAGTGATATTTTTTTAGAATGTAGACCTTGACCGACAAATAACAATCTAATAAATTAAAGAAAATAATAAAACATTCCCATTCTATAATAAGTAAGCTTAATAAGCTATAATAAGCTGAAGTGTTGTAATTTTAATACATGTCCAACACTTCGGCCGTTGACAAAACCAGGATCGGATCGGATCGGATCAACCCCCTGTAACTCTCTAAATGACGAACGGTTAGGTCTAGAGCTAGAGGGGTTGATCCGATCCGATCCGATCCAGGTTTTGTCAACGGCACAACTCGGTTTCTGACAGGATCGTATGGTTTTAATTTTGTAACTTTTAGATGTGTATTTTACTGAAATGAAAGTATTAAAATTTACCTTTGTTGAAGAGAGGGAACTTCTTAAAAAGTCCTCGACTTCGGGGAATACGAAGGATAACTTAGGAAGACGATTTGACATACTCAAACAACCGCCATCTTTGTTTCATGATTTCCCAGTCTCCAACTGAGGCATCGCAATGTTGCCCAAGTGGGGAAGGGTGCGAAGGAGACAGCACGAGGCATCACGAGGCAAAAAGCGCGCACCCGTTCTGAGTTGAATAATTTTTGGTAACTTGTTGTTGGCTTTCTTCTCGGATTTATGCCTGTCAAACTTGAACAAAGGCCAGCCGCAACTTGGCAAGACAGTAGGTATTTTCGTGTCAAGTTGGTTCAGCAAAGGGGACGCGTGTGGCACGCACGAGATTACACACGCTTCACGCTTCACGCTTCAAGCTTCACGCTTCACGGCGACAGAGAAAAGCCAACGGCTTGTTAATCGTGAAGAACGATAAAAAGAAGAAGAGAAATTAGAAAATTATTTTATGTTTTGCCTTTTTTTTACTTTCATTTGCGTTCTAGCTCCAAAAGATAGCTCCTTATAAAACGCCACGCAAATCGACCTTCGCTTTTTTAGTCGAGTTTATAATAAAAGCGATAAATAAATTTGCGCGAGAATTTTAAAGAACTAACTAACTCGTCGAAAATTAGCATTGAAAGGGACTTTGAGAAAGTCTACTAAAAGTGGAAAGGTGGCTTGATTTTTTCGTACGGACGGACGGACGTGATCAGTTGTTCACTTTCAGCCACTTTATTACTTCGTAAATGGTAACTGAGACTTAAACAAGGGCGTAAACATACGAAAAGTTGAGGCGGTTCAACTTTTTTTGCGTTTACGCGAGCCGTCCATAACTCGCCTCTTATTATTTACGTACGCAAATCCGACTAAAATCACGTCCGTGTCAAGATTACTCAACAGTGGAAATCCTGCTCTGTAAAAGGCAGGAATAGCGTGTGAAATTTAATATTAGGGGTATCATGAATGGTCTACCGGGAATGATGCGTCTCGGAAAATATTCACCAAGTCTCGAATTCTCGCCATTTGAAGTTGGAGTCTCGGAATCTCGGGCTCGCTATAATTTTCGAAGTCTCGAAGTCTCGAATTTTGATAATTTAGATCTTGGAGTCTCGTAATTTTTCTCGTAAATCTCAGCTTCCGTTGGAGATTTCAGTCACGTTTTAAGCTGTTTTAGTATTATCGGCCCGACAATTTCTAGCAGTTGGAGTCTCGGGCTCGGATTTTTTAGAGGTAAAGTCTCGGGCTCGAATTTGATAGAAATGCTTAAGTCTCGGTCTCGAATTTTTAAACAAGGGTCTCGCAGTCTCGCAAAGTCTCGAATTTACCATTCTATACCCCTAATATTCTGACTTTGCTACAACTGCACTCGGCGGGGTGATAAGCCGACCTGTCGGAGGCGCACATGACACTTCTTATCGAAAGGATAGTTCCGGAAAAGAATTTGTGATATTTCTTCCCACAGTACCTTAACATGTTCGACCGTGAGGAAAAAAAAACGTTGGGTTCATACAGGTCGGTCTATCCTTTTTTAGTTTATAATTTTATTTCTTCCAGCTATTAAATTCAAGTAAATTAAAATTAAACAGTGCTACCGGAAACATAGAAAGAGAAGGGAGTGAAACAATTAGCAGAAACTCGGCCTCAAATCAGAATTAAAATTTCTAAAAACGCCTTCTATTTCTCCATAAAAAAATGTGTCTTTGGGCTATAAAAAAAAGCATTAAAAAGAAAACAAGGTCTTATTTTTGCGTAGCATAAATCGAAATGGAAATTGTTGTTGTTTTTGTTGTTGTTGTTGGGCCTGATACGGCATCCATGTCCAGCGTCCTCTTGACCTCGCGATCTGATTAAGAGCTTGTTAGGAAGTATTTTACGGTTTACGTGAAAAATGCTGTTAGGAGTAGAAAGAGACTTAACCCTTGACTCCCAAATTCAATTATGGAATCACGTAGTGTAGTTCTAGCTTTTGCATGGTACTTTTGTTTTTCAATATTATACATGTATTATATTTTGAATTTTGGCACTCTCGGAAATTACTAATTGTAGAACGGTATAAATATGAACAGATAATTTGGTGACGAAAATTTGACCCTTTTTTTTTCTAAACTCCCGATTTATTTTAATTTACCGCCCGAACATGACTTATCCGGTTCGCTTAATTAATTAGTTTAATATGTCATATTTTTATTTCGTTTAATACCAGTAGTAAAGTCAGTAAAATCAGCCATTTAGTTGAAATATAATTTAATTAGTCTAGTGTAGGGCGTTTATAACTTTTTGAAACGAGAAAGCAAGGAACCGTGAACGAAAATGCTGCTAGTATACACAGGATCTGTAAGAGATCTGATCAGCCAAAAATAAACACAATACTATAAGAAGCAAGGGCTGACAACTGCGTAGAAAAAGTAACGCAACAAAGGCATGATTGATACCAAACCGAAAGTTTAAATACAAATAGCACAGTTGCATTTAAACTTTCGGTTTGGGCTCAATCATGCCATTGTTGCGTTACTTTTTCTACGCAGTTAGTTGTCAGCCCTTGCTTCTTATAGTATTATAACTTTTTGGCAGGTCCCTATTATTTTTCAGGATTTTTATGTAAAATATAAAACAAAAGCGTTGAATTGATTGTATAAAAAGAATAGATATTAAAACAACAAGAGTCCTGTAGATCATTCATGACTTTTTTGCACCCTCTCTTTATCTTTGTACAAACAATAGACAAGTGTCACTAACGTCATACGTCACTCGTCATATTTGAAATATTTCCGCCGTACGTGTACGTGTATATTTATTAACTGTCCGGCTCCGATAACATTGGTCGCATTACTGTCATGTCGCTTGTATTTTCAGTGTTTACCGTTTCACATGAAACGTTTTTAGGGTCAAACACGTCTCAAATGGAAGGCGATGCGGACAATCTAACGCGGGTGCTAAAAACTACAGAGGTAAACGCCGAAACTTCAGAAACTTCTAAAGGATGGCAAGCATTCCAAATAATATTTTGGACCTTGCTGAGTTTGGCAACTTTCATTGGAAACGGTTTAGTTCTGGCTTGTATTTTGGTCAAGAAGCGACGAAATTCATCCACATTCAAGTTTTACGGCAGTCTTGCATTAGGAGACCTTATTGTAGGTTAGTATTAAAGACAAAGAAATGATTTTGCTTTCAATTACAAATTAGTGAGGGTCAGGTTAAAGTGAACCTTGTACCGGCTCTAGCTCTAACCACTCCATACAATACAAGCCGAAAAGCATATCAATGTTTGGCACACGAACGTCATATATTTAGAGCGTGATTTTATCCTTCGCTATTAGTGTCGCAACGCCGTACCGATCCAATATTTTATACTTGCACCGTCCAACAATTGTTTTAATTGCCTTTGTTTTTTAATATTGAACAAAATATGGCGTAAACAGTAGTTTATAAGACGTCGCTCATATTTTATCCTTTATTGACTTCTGGTAAATTCATGTATATTCCGTGACCTTTTAAAATTAAATTTATTGTTATAAAATGCATACAATAAGGTTTCGTATTTCTAAATAATGATGATTTGCGCATGCTGCGGAAATTGCAGCATCCTGCAAACTCACGAAATTAAAAAATAATATCTCGAAAGCGACCCCCCCCCCCCCCCCAATTTCCAACACATCCTTCCTCGCGCGCCTTTCGTTGAAACATGCTTTATATATAAGTACTATGTCCACTGCACTGTGTCGTTGTTTGTAATAATTATAGCTTCTTATAGCCCGCGAATACTGTCGTCTCTCATTACTATAAACTATTGGCCCGGGGAGCGATGAGAGGCAGCTGTATTCGTAAACCGAACTTGTCGCTCTCGATCGTGACAGTGGTGCGCAATATTTATGTTTTAAAAAAACTTCCTGCTAATGTCTTTAGGAAACAGCATGCGTTATCTGAATCATATCCGAAGAACATGTATCGTGCACAGTGCAAGTCCGGCTGTAGCGCTTAATCAACCTAATGGGGCGGAAAATCAAGTCCTGACACATTTGTCTGAACACCATGCAACCATTTAGTATTCCTCCCACCCATTATTTAGGTCGATTCTAACGGAAAACCTTAGATATCCTTGAGGGTTTCTGTTTCAAAAGGATTTCATTGATAATCTGACCGTGACGGCTAAATAAAACTAAAGAAGTACCGATCCGTGACACTTTCGGGCACTTTTAGTGATAATCTCCAATATCCGTGACCAATTTTTTTTTCACTCGTTTCAATAAAAAAAATGAAAAATGATGAAAAAATTACGCGGGCACACAAAAGAAAGTAATTATTTCTCTTGATACACAGTATCCTGGGAAAACGATTCAAGGAGACTAAAAGACTCACTGCGCATGCGATGCCCGTAGTTGTTGCTTGGAAAGAAGCCGGGCTTTAAGGGTCTGGATATCATCTGGTTTACCATCAAAATATGTAACAAGAGCCTCATACAAACAATGTGTTATTGTTAGCTAGTTAACTAAGGTAGAAATTGAGCTATTTTCGGAATAATACAAATGTTGTTAGCGGTAAATGTTATTAGAGTGATTCCCCGAAGGTGACGTTGTGTTCATTTCATTTGTCAACAAATTGAAGTTTTCCAGCTTGTGTCGCTATAGTCATGCCACCACGATCTAGATGGTAAACAAATGGTTCAGTTTGCACAGCGCGGACAGTTTACTAAGTCTGAAGAAGTGAATATGTTCACAAAAATACCAGAAGTTATTGATCTACAGAAGGAACTTTCCCTTTTACGAATGTCACTAGTGCGAAAATTATTTGCCAAATGCATTTTTCACCCGCCCGCCCCATTTTTCAAAATGCTTGCCGTTTGGTGTGCCGTAAATTACGCCATCAAAACAAACAACATTGAAAAGATATCTACAATTCCCAAAATACACTTTATCTACTCTCTTTATTGAAAGCATGTGAGGACTGACTTTCTAGAAACATAAGACCGGACTTAATCTTACTGTCTAGTGTGAACCCACTATGCTTATCGTCGAAATCTCGCCTCGGAAAAAACACATTTTATAAAAACCATGCTTGGCATAAAGCCAAGCCCTAATTAACGATAGAAAATTGTGTCCTTGCAACAGCACTGTGCCATTTGCGTGCGAAAGAAATAACGATTTAAACAACGAACGTCTCACCTTTCTTGGGCCTTCCTTTCTTTTCGCTTTTTTCATTTAAAAATGTGTTACTGCTTGAACTTCTACCTAGCCTGCGAGCAAGCTCTCACACCTCTCCCCGATCCCCGAAGCCGTCCCTCGACTCCGAGCCCGAGAGCTTACTCGCAAGCTAACTTCTACCTTAAATTTTCAGCCCAATTTTTTCTCGAAAAAGTTCCTGCTTAGATTCTTGAAGCGCACAAACACAGCACTTTTTTCATTTTAACTGATCATAACTTAGAAATTCATTTATTCCGTTTCTTATTTCTAGGTGTATTTTGTGCTCCAGTGCTCCTGGCCGTTGCGGGCCGCCAGCAGTGGACCATGGGAGATCCATTGTGTTACGCGTATTCCACGGCAATATCCATCTCGCTCAATGTGTCAATCATGACTTTGTTTCTAATCAGTTTAGATCGTTTAAACGCCGTCTCCAAGCCCTTTCATTACAGAGCTAAAGAAACATTTACACAGAAGTGGACTTCGTGGATAATCCTCTTTGCCTGGCTTCACTCGATATTCTGGGCTGCAGCACCGCTGGTGGGCTGGGGAGAGATCATCAAAGACCAAGTCACTAACTCATGCAAACCTAACTGGGCAGCAGAAGGCCTCGCAAACACTTTATACACCATGGGGTTAGCTGGGTTTGCATTCGCTATCCCAGTGGTGTCAATGACAGTGGTATATGGTGTCATATACTATCGCTCTAAAGTTAGCAGCCGCTTCATGAAGGATCGTTCTCAGAGCACTGTTTCTGAAGCCGACATTACTCGTCAAAAACAACAGAACGCGATTTTACGAACCGTTTTAGTTGTGGTGGGAATGTTTGCGCTTTGTTGGTTACCATACACCATCGCTACAACATTCAAACTGTTCTTCCGCAAAGCCCCGCCATCCTGGTTAGTTCATTTAGGCTTAATGCTAGCCGCCACCAACAGCGCTGTAAATCCCGTCATTTATCCAGCATTCGACAAGAGCATGAGAGATGAGTTTAAGAGAATTTGCAACTACTGCCGGAGAAAACAAGAAACCCTTGAAGACCTGGATGGAACTCGAAGCCGTCGAACCAGCACAAACTTGGCGACATTTAACAATACTGTTACAAGGATCAGCAACGAAACGGTCAACAAGATTATAAAGGAAGGTACATTCACTGAAAGCCCAGCACTACCGAGGAAGGAAACAATTAACAATGATGATAAAGTGATTGATATGTTTGCAGAAGATATAGCAAAGAAAATGGAAAAGTCTGGGAGAGAAACTTGGGTATAAATTATTACGGTGTAAGCCTACCAAATGCACGGGTTGACGCGATATGAACTGATGACGTCAACACACAGCTTGGTACCTTACTACGCGTTGCCAGGACCTTCCCTCCTTTTAACGCTCGGCCGAGAGAGATTTTAAGGAGTGCCCGGACTGGGCTGGAACTCGATGTCCTGACTTATTTTCGTTTCGAGGGAGTGGGATACTGAATAGAAGGTTATATTTTATAGCATTGATTCACAAAGAAAAATATTTTTATTTTTATTTCATGATAACCTCAGCTACAGTTCAAATCACAACAAAATGCCTTTACCATCCATAATTTGCTTTTTATTCAGTGAACTATTCCGTAACTTGTGTTTCAACTTGTAGTACAGTACCTTTACCACGATAACGTTGATAATCGAACAATTTTGCAACATATAAATTATTTTAAAAAATATACAGCTACAAATAAATTAAAGATATGTATAGATATTAGACAAGATGTTACGAAAAACGAAATTTACGTGTGAATGGGCGTAACACTGGCTGGGTTGCCAGAGGCTTTTCTCACGTTCTCATCGTGTCTCTGTTGCCTCTACTCCTCTGGTACCAAGGGGAACGTAACATTGACAATGAATGTACAGTCAACTCTCTCTAAGACGGACACCGTCGGGACCGGCCCCAACTGTTCATCTTAGAGAGGTGTCCGGCTAAAAGAGAGTCGAGGTGACGTGACACCAGTAATTCTGAGATAATAAATATGAACCTATGCACAAGGAATACACGTCTGTTTTAAGTCTGTTTAAAGTTGTTTACTTAGGCAAAACCTACAGACTGGAACAAACTAATATTAGAAAAGTGGACTCGTTTGTTCATATTCAACACCTACATTTCCCTTTTGAAGTATTTCTCACTAAAAAAAGCACTTTTGAAGTGTCCGCTGACGATTTCAAAGTGCCTTTGTCCGTCTTAGAGAGGTGTCCGTGTTATAGAGAGTTTAGTTACAGTAAAATGACTGAAAAACGGCAGGGACCAACACCAGGTGTGCGTCTTAGAGGTGTCCGTTAAGAGAGAGCTAACTGTATTTCAACTATGTAACAAACAATGCAAACCACAAAGTACTAATCCAAGGAAGCCTGTCGCTACATCTTTAACCATTTTTACGGTTAAAATTTCCTTGGTTTCTTCCTCGATGTATGCATGCATTTATGGCATGACTCAGCCATAATATATTTAAAGTTAAATAAATATTTCAAATTTACCAAAATAAAACACTATAATTCCTGATGATGTTCCGACTCTGTTTCATGTGCGTTGTTGATCATGAGTTCATGAATTCTCTCTTGTATAAACTTCCTCACTGAGTCATGCAACAGATCAGAGTGATCATCTGTCGGATCAGAGAACTCGACGAGAAAACGCTTATAATCCTCAAGTGTTTTATCGTCTCTTAACAGGAATTCCTCAACATAGGCCGGCTGTTCTCCAATTGACGCTAACAGAGCTGTTACCTTAGGATCTGGGCGCCGAGATTCACCGCGGATATTTACCTGAAACACGATTATTAAAAATGCATTTTTAATGGAGTCTCAACCTCGCACACTCCCTCTTGGGTGCAAGCTTAATTTTGTAATATTGCTGTTAAACAGATCAACATATGTATCTGTTGTTCCAGCAATTATTTATTCAATGTCAAACTGATAAATAGAAAGATGGCAAATGTTCAGCTTGAGAGTAAATGGTATTAAATATGTTCATGGGCATGGGGACTACCAAAAAATCTGAGTCCGCTTCGTGTTATCGTACCCCGCCCTCCTTAAAAAAAGCAACGTTCCCTCCTTCCGGTTTTTTTTTTTCTACGGGAGGAGGGGGGCCGGCTACGTGTAGACTACAAACCGGTGTGATGCTCTAACCACTGGGCTACGTGGAGGCTCATGGCGAACATGGCCATTTATTAGGCTCATATGAGGCACGCCTGCATACTGCTAGGATAAGTAATGTTGAGAACGTCGTGTGTAGTGATAAGAGAAGGATAGTAAAGTAAACTTTATTCAGATGGTCTCCAGTATGGGACTACAATATCTCTTTGTTTTATCCTTTAACTTGCAGTGGTTCCAAAAATCCCAATTTCATTTTGTAAAATACTGAAAAACAAATGGTACCATGCAATAGTACTGCCGAAGAGGTTTAATTTGAATGGTCACACCATAGGATTTCATTTCATTTTCGTTTTAAGGGTCAGACAGAATGTAACCTAAATAGCTTAACACTTACATCTATATTTTCCTCTAAACACACTTATATACTTAAAAAACGACTTTTTCTTCTTCTTTATTTCTTAATATGCCGCCTAGTATTTAAATTGCCCGTGGGGGGAAATCTCTATTCCTCATAAGCTCGGCTTCTTGGAGATTTCCCCGCCACAGTCACTCCTCCCAAGTTATGTACAAATTTTAAATTTAATGTTAATTAACCTATTTATTAATGTTTTTTTTTCTCCTTGTAATTCATTGTTTGTGGCAAAATAAATAAAATAAAATAAAAATAACAGACTCAAAAGTTAGAACAAATGGTACCATGTAAAAGTACTGCTGAAGAGGTTTGATTTGAATGGTCACACCATAGGATTTCATCCACTGACGCAAAAGTTGGAACAAATGGTACCATGCAAAAGTACTGCTGAAGAGGTTTAATTTGAATGGTCACACCATAGGATTTCATCAACAGACTCAAAAGTTAGAACAAATGGTACCATGTTAAAGTACTGCTGAAGAGGTTTCATTTGAATGGTAACACCATCGGATTTCATCAACAGACTCAAAAGTTAGAACAAATGGTACCATGCAATAGTACTGCCGAAGAGGTTTCATTTGAATGGTCACACCATAGGATTTCGTCAACAGACTCAAAATTTAGAACTGCACTACATGTCTCCATAATTGACTCTGGGAGTGAAAGGGATCATTTAACGCCATGTTTATTAACATTAGCGATGAGCGGATACCAAAACAAACGCTCAGTTGCATGAGAAAACTGTAACTCCCATAATTTTGTCATGTCAGTTGTCAACACACGCTAGCTTGAATTCTTTACCTCTCCTGGTGGTGTTTGTCCAAACGCCTCATCTACTACGTCGGCAGATACAGACATTACGTCATCTTCTGTCAGGTGACCATCTTGGTCTTTATCAAGCATTGAAAACCGCTGGACAACATAAAATTCATAATCACTAAATAAGGTTAAATCAGTCCTGCAGGGTAGGTGTTTTTCGGTGGGCGAGAGCTGAATTGTTTTGTGTCGTTCTCGCTGCCGTCGCCGTCGAGGTGGCTTAAGCTCCCTATTTATCATTCTATGTCGGTCAGTCTTCTCGACCTTCTCGAACGTTCCCTGTTTTAGTTTAAGTTTTTATTTTAAATACTTTAGGAAATGAAATGTTATAAAGAGTATCAAGTAATGTTATCGGTTTTTGTACCTCTTCCTCGAGATCCAGTGCCACTGCACTTATGGGGGGAATACGTTTCCACATTGTTTTTTTGGTCACATCTACTGAAGGGTGGTTTTTAGTGGTTTTTCATAGCTGGCGTGGCACAATTTTCTCAGTGAACTTTTGAAATGTAATGTATGTGAAATGTAATTTAAAAGGGTTAGGAGAATAGAGCAGTTTTCAATCGAGTGTCGAAATTAATTACACAATGCAACTGCTTTGGTTTTGTAATGCTACGCTTTGTGATTGGCTAAAAAATCTCGCGCCACTTTATCGACCAATCAGAAGTAAAACCAAAACCAATCGTGACTTGCTCGCACGCGTTTTCCCGCGCTTGGCGCCGCCGACATGTAATTGCTTCGAGCTCTGATTGGTTCATTGGATTGTTTACGACCGCTGTGATTGGTCAGAGTAATTACTTTGGTTTGGGTTTTACGACACTCAAATGAAAACTGCTCTATAGACTGAACATGTTATGGAATACACTCATCAAATGACTGACTGACGCATCCTAAATGAACCATTTCACATTGAATGCCTCGTGTTAGTGGAGTCAGAATGAAATATTTCTATTATTAGCTTATTTGCCTCGACAAGTCACGGAGAAGAGTAACACCAGTAATTATCTACTTGACAGGTTTGCAACCTCCACTGATCTTCAACTATGGTTACCTCTTTGGTGATGAGTCTTTCTCCTGTGTGCTCTCCCTGGATTAATTAAATTGAAAAAAGGGGAAACGATATGAAAATGACTGTATCAGCTTTTCGTGACCCGGGACAAAAAAACACTGTGGTCGTAATCGTAGTAGTGCTAAAGTTAAAAATTCATATAAAATCCCAAATTTCATTTTGTAAGCTATTGAAAAACAAAAGGTACTATGCAAAAGTACTGCTGAAGAGGTTTCATTTGAATGGTAACACCATAGGATTTCGTCGACAGACTCAAAAGTTAGAACAAATGGAACCATGCTAAAGTACTGCTGAAGAGGTTTCATTTGAATGGTAACACCATAGGATTTCGTCGACAGACTCAAAAGTTAGAACTACACTACATGTCTCCACAATCGACTCTGATAGCATTTATCACGCAAACCGAACAACCTCAAACTGGATCGCGAAATAGAATGCGTTTTCAGAAATTTTAATACTGATTTGAGGAGTTTGTGCTAATTGTTTCACTTCCCTTCTCTTTCTATGTTTCCGACAGCAACTGTTAAGTTTTAATTGAACTTAGAGCAGTTTTCAATTGAGTATCGAAAGTAATTACACAATTGCTTTGGTTTTGCATTGCTACGCTTTATGATTGGCTAAAAAATCTCGCGCCCCTTTTACGACCAATCAGAAGTAAAACCAAAACCAATCGTGACTTGCTCGCACGCGTTTTCCCGCGCTTGGCGCCGCCGACATGCAATTGCTTCGAGCTCTGATTGGTTCATTGGATTGTTTACGACTGCTGTGATTGGTCAGAGTAATTACTTTGGTTTTGGTTTTACGACACTCAAATGAAAACTGCTCTTATAGCTGGGAAAAACCAATTTATAAACTAAAAAAAGGATATACCGACCGGTAGGAACCCTAGCCTGCAGGAGCTGACGTTTTTTTTTCCACGATAGCTACATGTACTAGAACACGTTTAGAAACTGTGGGAAGAAAAATCACAAATTCACAGGTCTCCACAACTGACTCTTCGAGTGAAAGGGCAAAAGTGCACCTAGGTGCACCTCATCCAGGTCCAATGAAATTAGAGGTTCCGAAGAGGTGCACCACTACGGGCGAGTGAAAAGGTACAAAGGGCCGTGGTCGTTCGTATCAGACGGAGTTCCATTGGAAACATCATTGGTTAAATAAGTAAATTTTTCTTACCACAATTAAAGGATTGATAAGCTCATAAGAAACAGATCCGCCATGTTCCTTGATCACTTGGAGAGCCATGAACCTTTGACGAACACACACAAAACAATGAATAAGATGGGTTAGTGAGAGTGAACCACTAAGTCCCATAACGGCCTGCACCTCTCTACAAGGCGGCCGGAAAGTTCTGTCCGAAAGTGGCCGTTGTAGAGAGGTTTGACAGTGCAAATGAACATGCCTGGTGTCATAAATCAATTTAAATCATGTAACTGATGCAATCTCGTACCCAGGGCGTTCTCTGCCTTTAAAATGGTGGAGCTTAAGCAACCACAACGGCGACGCAATTGTCCCTTTCGTAAACGGTCGATGCCATTTTAGCGACACTTAGAAATATTTTCCCCAATTTCCCCAAAGAAAAATGCAATTAATTACCTAGAATCGAACCCGGAACCTCTGCATGCTAGTATCTCCCCTTTACCACTAGACCACTGGGTTGATCCGGTAAACCCAATAAAAATTTAATTATGAAACATGCTTTTCTTAATATATATCAATAACGGGTCACCCTAACCCTAAATCTTACCTAACCGCGAATCAAGCTTAGATCTAATAATCGCTTTACCTAGGCCCAATTTTATCTAATAATGATAGCCTATTTTCGTCCCAATCCAGGCATAAACTAGAGAGAAATAGCATCGACCATTACAAAAGGCTTGGTTACTAATGAATGCTAATGATGGCATCGACCGTTAAAAATGGCATCGACCGTTTACGAAAGGGAAATCAACAACGGCGACGGCAGTGAAAACGGCACAAAACGAGAGGTTTAATAAGCGAAAACAATGCCTCTGCATTTTGGTATATTTCTTTACCGTTCCCTGCAAAACGACAAAGTCAAATGATCAAATTATAGGTTTTGTGGAAAACGTGAATGCAAGACGGTTAATTTTCCTGCGTTTTGCTTGAAGCCATTCCCACGAATAAAGCTCCTAGACAATTCAGTCACATTAGAAAAATTCAACAAACTGGATCAATTGCAAAGTAGTTTAAACGGGCGCGAAATCTGTTTTTAAGTGACGTTTTCCTTGGCGCTGCCGTCGTGATACCTTAAGCACCCTGGTCACACCTGGTTAACAACGAAGACAGCACAAAAGCTGATGGCATAAAACTGGATGGTCAACCAACACCGTTAGTAAATTGAAGCCAATCACAAGGGCCAAAATAAACCAATGCAAACTCGCGAGATATGGTAAGCGCGAGAAAAGTCAATAATACCCCGGTCATACCAATGCTTAAACATATACCTCTTAGCTTCCCGTAATATTTGGAGTGAAATCTATACTCATTAGAAGAAACTTTATTCACTTTTATTATTATTCCAGGTAGTTTTAGTCATATACTGTACATTTAAAAACGTTTAAGATACAGGCTAAAAACGTAGTTAAACTAAACAACATTTAAACATGTTTAACCGTTGGTGTGAACGGGGCTTAAGCTTTAATCAACTAATTTTGGTATTGATCTGATTTGCGAAAAAGAAAATGCCTTCATTATGATGATGAGATCTCTTCAACAGAACGTATTCCATACCTTAACTGCTCTCCAGTTGTGAACTTAAAGTTGCTCAGCCTTGCTTGGGACAAATTCATATTTCCTAAATTAACTGTCAAAAAACCAACATAACAAAAATAAGCTACACAAATTGCAGGTTACATCTTAAATTCTTTATGTGAGAATCTAACGTTCTAAAATAAAATTGGTTATTAAAGCATTCAATCTCTGTAAACACAAGATATCTGGTAAACGTTTTTTCCAATCAGATTTGTGGACTCTAGAGACGCTATTAATCATAGAATCAGATTTTTACTTAAAAAATTTGTGATTCAGTATTTATATTTGTTTGTAAATTCCACTCCAACATTGAGAGGGATTTTGCTGACGAAATAATTAAAATGTTTGATCCCGCTACCCACCGTCCCTTTTGCCGGTCCCTACCCCCCCTCGACCACCACGCTCAACTTGTTTAAAAACGTCAATCATCATCACGCTACTCTCATCCGAGAAAAACAACCTATAAGACATCTGTAGACATTGAACAACTGCGCAGAACGGTTTTCAATTGAGCGTCGAAAGTAATTTTGTAATTGTTTTGTTTTAGCATTGCTACGCTTTGTGATTGGCTAAAAAATTCTCGCGCATTTTCTCAACCAATCAGAAGTAAACCCAAAACTAATCGCGACTTGCTCGCACGCGTTTTCCCGCGCTTGGCGGCGGCTTCGAGTTCTGATTGGTTGATTGGATTGTCTGCGTCTGTTGTGATTGGTTGATTGGATTGTCTGCGTCTGTTGTGATTGGTTGATTGGATTGTCTGCGTCTGTTGTGATTGGTTGATTGGATTGTCTGCGTCTGTTGTGATTGGTTGATTGGATTGTCTGTGTCTGTTGTGATTGGTTCATTGGATTGTCTGCGTCTGTTGTGATTGGTTCATTGGATTGCCTGTGTCTGTTGTGATTGGCCAGAGTAATTAATTTGGTTTTGGTTTTATGACACTCAATCGAAAACTTCTCTATAGAAAGCAAGTATTTATACTTCTAAAAGCTTATCACGGCACCTTCACAGTCAGTTGAGTTAAATCTCTGGAGTGGAGTCCACCAAATGTTGACAGCAATGTTCCGAAAGAGAGACGTGACTTGATGAGCCCATCTGGAAGTCAAAAGTTTTAAAAAAAGTTCCCTTTATTAATTTTACTCTTGTAGTCAAGAACTTAAGACGTCACCAACATGCACTTTTGTGTTTTAAAAAGTCTCCGATGCACTTTCTCTAAACGATGGCTTTTTAGGACGATTTGTTTCGAAACCTTCGCCGGGGCCGGGACTCAAACCCGGGCCACATTGGTGGGAGGCGAGTGCTCTCACTCCCACACCACCCCTGCTCCCCTGCACCTCCACTCGTCGTTTTCTTTTAACCCAATACCCCCGAAAAGGAAGCCTGTTCATAGGCTAACAAATGAATGGGGTTAGTTTCTAGAGAAACTGTGGTGCTGCGTCGGTGGGGGTGAAGCACAAGAATTTGGTTTTATCGACTGAGTCGATAAGGTAAATTAGCCACCGTAAAAAGATTCGAGAATCTTTTTACGGTGGCTAATTTACCTTATCGACTCAGTCGATAAAACCAAATTCTTGTGTTCATAGGCTATACGAGTAGTATATAAAATTGACATTTCAATCAAGAAGGGCTAAGTCCGAACCGTCTGAAACATTTCTAATTTTTGGCACTTTCAACATTAACATTTTCCATTATTTACTGTGTCACAAGTGCCACGCAGTTTTTTTAACATTTTTGTTCAACTATTTTGCCTATACGAGTAGTCCCTTGTTACTCTTAGGGATAGTCCAGCGGGAAGTCAAGCAAGCGAGCGCAAAAAACGTCTCCCGCGAAGAGACGCGACGCCTACGCAAGGAGACGCATCTCCTTGCGGGAAGCGATTTTCTCGCTTGTTTGACTCTCCATGAGAGACTGCTCATATTCAAAGCAGATTCGTGTTTACACGACAGATTCTGATCCGTATCAGATGCGGATTCAGTAACGGTCTCAAACGGTGACATGTTAACCGGAGGTGTAACCGCATAGAAAGTCTTGCAATAACAGACGAAACCGCATTCGTAAATGCTGCCTCAGTATGCATTTTCCAACGAAAACGGGTAATTGTGACGGAGCCTATCCCAGGGTCCTCAAGCTTCTTGGTCAGCGGAGCGTCGCCTAGAGAAGCTCTGGGATAATGGAATTTTTATCCCAGAAAATCTGGGAATCCAGTTTTAGTGCGCATGCCTACGTTCAGAAACGGAAGTCAGATTTCTTCAATGTTATTGCTGGTGCGTTTCAAGACAAAACGGAAAAGGAAGAAAAAAAATGATGTTAACATTTCAAATCTCCCTCCAAATCAAAAGAAGGTAATAAGGCCGTTTCCGTTTGGAAAACTTCCGGTCGGACTTTTGTTGTTATGCCAACGACCAATGAAAAAAATCAATTTTTTCCATTATCCCAGCGTCTCTCCAGGCGACGCCCCGCTGACCAAAAAGCCTGAGGACTCAGGGTACGAGATTGGACAGAGCCTCAAGAGTGAAGATTTCAGAAAGAAACAACTCACCCATAAGGTATAAACATACAGTCTCCTGGCTCAAGATGCGCAGACCACCAGGGAAGGTTTTGCAAACTGGGGTACTTCAACATGTCAACTTTGTCAACATTCACACTACAATAATCACCTTCTCCATGATCCATATCAATCAACTTGCTGTGTTCCTTAAAATTATGAATAAATCATGAGCCTCTGAGTTAGCCTGCATGTAGGCTCACGCTCAAAATCTCATGTGCAATGCATTTTTTATGGTGCACCCTAGCCTCCTTGCCACCCTTCCAGCCACCTCGCTGGCTTTCTTACTCACTTCATTTTTGCACCAAACATGAACTATTATTTTGGGTAATCATTTATCATAATGTTGCGTTTTATTTTGTCTACTTTCCCGCTCCATAAAAAATTGTAAAAGAGGTCATTAGTTGTCATTAATTTCTTTAATAGAGAAACCAAACATGAACTTTCTCTGACTACTACCACAAACCTTCCCCATAGATGAGTGGCAGCGGGCCTGGAGAGACTGGGAATCTTGAAATTCATGCTTCCTGTAATGTAAACTTCCATTCCCACCCCAAGAAAAAGAGAGAAATATTTTTCACTTGGTTTTTGTCAATTGCAAACTATTATGCAATATTGGAAGATATTTTTGCTATCACCCTTGCTTCACACCTCCTTGGAAATCCCACTTCCCAACACCTCTTTTACCACAGGTCTCTTTCCAACTCCACCCCTTTCCCCTCCCCCCTCCCCCACTGAAAGGAGCTCAGAAAGGTTAATACCAGGTCTACTATAAACCATTCCTTGACTCCACTTATCATGCAGTTGATATTGTCCACTGTGTCCATATGAAGGAAAGATTTGGAGCCTCCACTGCTGTACCATAGCACTGCATCCTACAAACAGAAAAAGAGGCACATGTAGCATGCAGAGAGTGCTAGGTGGTCCAAAGAGTGACACTGTTAATAGGTTTTACAATTATGTTTACAGTCGAACCTCCACTGATGACCACCTCCCCATGACAGCCACCCTTCTACAACGATCAGTTTGCTTGTCCCAACTTCTTGTCTGTTTACTCAAATCCTCTTATTGAAAACCTCCCACAATAGTCACCTCTCTATCAATGGCCACCAGAAAAGATTGTCTGAGGGTGATCGCTGCAGACAGGTTCTGCCATATTTCTTAAAAGTAACCCATATACAACCCAATATCAGTCTACTAGTTAGATAGACTGCCAGCAATTTCTTTCTTTCCCATTCTTTTTGGTGCCAAAGTCCATGAACAAACGGAGTTGAGTTTTTAAGTTAATTTGCATAGTACTGTTATAAATTAGCTTGCACAGGTTTGAATCTTGGGAGAAAAGGGCAACTTCTTGTGTGCATAATAATGGCCCTTATCGTAGATGAGTACGCCACGCCAACATATCAGCGGTTTCTCGCTTTCTTGACCCTATAGTCTCATTTTGATGTTTACGAGAACCTCTGACAACGATGAGCGTAAACATCAAAACGAGACTGTAGGGTCAAGAAAGCGAGAAACCACTGATATGTTGGCGTGGCATACTTATCTAAGATAACAGCCATTCAGACAACTGCTGGAGGATGAGAGTGGGCGATAAAGTGTTTGCAGATGCCTACACTGCCATCAAATGACAATACTGATGACAATGCAGGGTTCTCCTTATCAGGCGGTAACCGGTAAAATTTACCGCTTGAAGCAGCACTTATTACTGCCTGTAACCGCTTGCCCCCGGAAAATTTTTAAGACACACAGTTTTCCCTTTACCGCTTAGCAAAAATCCCTTACCTGCTGAGCTAAAATTTAGGGAGAACCCTGCAATGACATCAATTATATTGAAATATTGCATAATCCAATGTCTTCCCGGGGCCTTTGATCTCTGCTCATGGCAAGCTGGGCATGGAAACCCCTGGACATGGCTGTCAAAATATTCCAAAAACCCTGTCCTATTTTGTTGTACTTCACTTCAACAATGGTTTCTGATTGCCAGAAAACAAACACGACAACCAATCACTGGAAATAACCTCCAAAAATGCCATTTCATCATGTGTCATGAGACAAATACTCCATGATTCTTAAAGAATTTTGGCAGCCGTGTCCATGGGTTTCCATGCCCTCCCTGCAATTTTTTAAGCATAGAATTTATTAACCCTGGTGATGAGGGTGATATTTAACTATTACAGCGTGAAAGCGCGCGTAATATCACCTAATTCTTAGCCAACAAGGCCCTAGGCCTCGTCAGCTAAAATTAGGCGATATCACGCAAGATTGAGCGCTGTAATAGTTTTATAATTCAACACATTGATAACAAAGCACAGTTTGAAGAAAAAATTATCGAGGACGGTCTGTCATTTTTGCATTCTCTTGTCAAAATGCGAAATTTACTGCCATCGTTTGATATATGTCATGTCGACATAGCATATATTGATAACTTTTTGACCATATTTGGACAGTGTATCAATGTGTTGAATTATAATTTTTCTATAACTGCCATGCATGTCTCACACATTATATGTGAGTCTCATGCCTACGGATCAAAAACATCAATCACATGCACACATGACAGCTCTCTCGGCAAGATTGCGCCAAGATTTCGAGCTTCGCAACACTTAGCAACCTGAACATCTTCGGGAATCTTGGACAATGTTCGGAAGTCGTTGGAGCATTTTCGGTAATGTTCAGAAGTTGTCAGAACATCTTTGGCGATGTTCAGAAGTCATTGTTAATTTTTCAGAAATTCTGGTAATATGGCTATGAAAATTTGACTTAGGAAATGTTGGCAAATATATAATTCTTGAAATAAAACTCAAAGGGATCTGGCAACATTTTGTAAAATCCAATGCAGAATATCTTTTACCTGTAACCTGGATGTAAATCCTCCGCACAGCAGACAGGTTGGAAGGGAAAACTCATGCCACATTTCCTTGGGTAGGGTATCAACTAAATAGCGGTCAGACTCATTGTAGATTGCTAAGAATTCTTTTAGTGCCAAGTTATCAGCAGGTCGAGCTCTGTTCTCCTTTTTGCCATAATCCACTCTTACAGTAACATCTCCATACTTTTGCCTAAAGATGTTTTCTGTTTGTTGAGTAAATTAGCAGTACATCCTGGGCTAGTTTTAGCCTTAGGCTAATTTTAGCTCAACGTCATGCCATAAGCCTGACAGGTAGGGCTGTTATTTACTTTTTAAAGCTTTGATCACTGGTCATTTTATGCAATTAAATCGTAACTACACTTCTAATACTCATTAATAATTCATGACGAAAACACAAAGGAAATCACTACAGTAACTGTGACGGAGGTTTGGATAACTGGTTTTAATTAGCATAGATTTTGGTGATTTTATTCCTTCGTTTTCTCTGCATTTAATGATCAGTTTAAGAAGCTGTATCAAACACTCGAAAGAGGCAGTGTTTCATCAGGAATGCAAAAGCCTCAAAGTGAGTTAAAAAACATGGCTGTGTCATGTTTTTTCAACCCACTTCTCGGTGTTTGGATATCCTGATCAAACACTCTTCCCCATGTTTGATACTGCACAATTAGTTGCTAAGCAAGTTTCAGTGACTTTAACAATGAGCAGGTGGTTTTTTACCTCCTGGACGTGACCTCTCTTTCTCTCTCTCAACACCATTGACTTTAACACTTGAGTTAATATTCAATTAGACATCTTCTTGTCTTGCTGAGTGAATTCAGTGATCACTCACCACACACATTTAGTAAAGCAACCCCCTCCCCCCTCCCCCTGAGGTATATACAGAAAAACTATTAAAATACATAAGGGTGAAAAGTATTTGGTATCAATTTGGATACAACATTATTCTTTTGATTTGCATTAGCTTATAAGGGATTTACAGACATTCAGTAAACTTTTTTTTTTATTTAGAGATTTCGGTAGGTACTTCTAGAATGTAGCAAAGAAAAAAAACAGCTGAAAAAGCTAAGAGATGCTACAGGCTAAACATGTTAAAGTCATTAAAAAAATAGCACCATCTCATTAACCATAAACATTAAAAGCAATTATTTAACAACAAAAAAACTCATTTGAAATAAACATTGTAATTTGAATATAAGAAAATATATTCATTAGTTACATCTATCCTAGTTACATCTATCCTAATTGGGGGATAGATGTAACTAGTTGGGGGGGGGGGGGTACTCAGGTAAATTGTTAGACCCAAAAAAAGTCCTATCAGGCTAAAACCGGACCCAAAAAAAAGACCAACGGCCCAGAACATAACCCAAAAAAAGTCCATTTTTTTCACATCAAGAGAGTTCCAGACGGTTTTTGCATCCACCTTTCTTTATTCATCATGCACCTGTCACAAACTTTAGACAGACTGCAGTCTTTCTTTGAAAGTGAGGAGCAATACATGTGTGACATGAAAATGAGAAGCCTGGGCTTCGCTTTTAGTCAACCCCCCCAAAAAAGTCCTTATCCAAATCTTTCACCCAAAAAAAATCACCACTTTTTTCTAACCCCAAAAAAGTCCTCAGATCGCTAATTTCAAACCCAAAAAAGGTCTTCGCACCTCCCCGTCACTAATATACATGAGTACCCCCCCCCCCCCCGCCCCCCTGGGATCCTCGGATGTCATTAGTTCTTGAGTCAATCAATTATCAATGTCACGAAAGTAAATATTTTGGTGGCCGCTGTTTTTTGGGTAGTGCTTTGTTTCCATACTGTATTAAAAATTTAAAGCCAATACGTGTCTCACTAAATTTTATTTAACGGAACAAGTGTATCAAGTATCTAAACAAATACAACAGGTTAAACCAAATCGATACCTTACCTCAAATAACTATCGGTCCAAAGATCAAATCCTGGGGATAACTTAGCAGCTCCTTTGAAGATAACTGGCTGTCCCTTCAGGACGTATTCATCGTAGAAGGTTTGAGGAGGTGGTAGATGTTGTATTGATTTTATCGCGCCCTCTGACGGCCTATGAGATCCCAAAGGTTGAAGGTGACCAGCGGGAAATGTTTCCTGATTGCAGGAAACGAAAAATTGACACAGCAAGAGAAATCTAAACATTGCTTTTGTTTTAGTTTGTGTAGTGTCACCCGCAAACACTGCAATGAATTTCTTTGTTGATCGTGAGAAAACTGAGCAAAACGCGCACAAAATGTACCAGGCTTTGATGTCCTCTTCCCGGTTTCCGCTCGGGTTAATTCGACGGAGGACACCCTGGGAACCAGAGCGAGTGGCAAAATGGCGGATGAGTGCAAGGGAAATACTCGGAAGAGAAATCTAAAATGTGCCAGTAAAATATGAAAAATTTAAACTCTGTTAGCCTCATTTACGAGTACAACTATGGTTTAATTGTTTGAAAGACTTGAATATGTCAGACGATGACTCCAGTAGCGAAGACGACTTCAAGAATGATCAACGAAAAAAGAACTTTGAAGGAATTAGACAAGTTGAGTCTGAAGTAGTAGATTTTCTTCCCGCCTCGAGGGTTCCAGATGACGATGATCAGGAAACTGATGAGAAAAACAGTTTTTCAAAAATGAAGGAAGAGTATTCCGATCAAGAACTTATACCGTCACCGAAAGCCATGCTGTCATCGTGTGAAAATGGAATAGTTGATCATGTCGTGCAAATATTAGATAAAGAACCGGCACTTCTCAGCTGTAGAGATGAAGATGGCTATTCACCGCTTCACAGAGCTTGTTATAATGGACATACAAATGTTGTAAGAGTTCTTTTACAAAGAGGAGCAGATGTGCAAGCTAAGACAGAAGATGGATGGCAGCCTTTGCATTGTGCATGTAGATGGGGTGAATATCTTGATAATATTGGTACCTTCTAGATGCAAACAATCCCTGTTTAGATTTCAAGTGTGGAATGCAGAGTGTGCATTATCTCTCTATTTCCACATGCTTTGCCATGGTTAACCACAGTTGACTGCATTTTACCATAATGTAGACACCCCCCACCAACACCTATCTACCCACAGGTGAGAGGGGAGCTCCCATATAAAAGTGGTAGAGGTGATCACTGGAAATATGAAAAGGGAACCCTAAAGCATCCTCAATTTTCCTTCAATTTTCACCTTTGGCCCTTTTAAACCTCCTCCCCCCCTCCCCCCCCCTCCCCCCTCCCCCCTCTCCCCTCCCCCCTCCCCCCTCATAAATTCCAAGGTCAGTTACCTGAATGCATTCAAATCAGAAACTCATCTAAAAAGCTAAACTAGCAATCACTTAGGGCTGGTTCCCACTAGCGACATAAGCAGAATCAGAATCGCAAGAACCTTACCATCTAATGGAAATCAAAACAACGTAAGCAGATAGTAAGAGATGGAAGCAGAAGAGGGAACGTGAGAAAAAGGAAACCTTCTGATCCTTCAAATTCCGATTCTGTCAAGCTTCCGATTCCGTTTGTGACTCCGTTCTTTGATTTACACTAGAACGTAAGACTCCTTACGTTCTACTCCAACTCCGCCTCCGATAATGTCGCTAGTGGGAACCAGCCCTTAACAGATGGCTCACATGGCTGGAGCTTGAGCCAGTCTCTGTAACAGAAAGCAACTAGGTGTATCTTCAACCTCATCGACAGGCAAAAAAAGGTCTGGGATGGATGTTGGGAGTATTACAACAGTGGAACCTCGATTTAACGAAGTGCCAATGGACTGGGGAAATTGGTTCGTTAAATCAAGGTTTCATTATATCGAAAACCTTGTTACAACAAATTTGCGGAAAAACAACCAAAATGTTTGTTATATCAAGGTATAGTTAATAATAGTTTTGTAATGGTGTTACGTATTTCCCGATCTTAAAAATTAACAGTTGCACTTTAGTGCCTGTATGAAGCTAACTGTTAACATAACTATGACACTGGAAAACTGTACAGGTTATACCTTTGCCCTATAGCACACACTGTTGGTCTGTTCTGCATTCATCTTTTGTCACGCATTGACATTTTATTCGTTATATCGGGGTAGATTTTACGTTTGGCCTGCCGGATTGTGTTCGTTATAACGAGGATTTGTTATATCGAGGTTCATTATATTGAGGTTCTGTTCCGTACATTTCACTTGTAATTTTGCCAGTCTGAAGAATATCATCTGTTAAACCGAGGATTTTGTTATATAGAGGTTCGTTAAATTGAGGTTCCATTGTACACTCTAATGATTTCCCAGCCCTCCAAAATATGGCCATTTTAGGCACCATGGCCACTAAAATTTTGGCACCGGTGACCTGATTAAAAAAAGACTTGCTATCCTGGCAGCTGAATCTAAAGAGTCAGTCACCAAATGGCCACCAGGGCTGTGCTCTTGCAGTGCCCGGGTGCCGCAGGTGACTAACGTTTGTTTTTGGGCGACAAGAAAAAATTAGTTTTTGGACATAGCTTTACTGCTCGGCACCCTAAATTATAAAGTTGGACTCCCTTTGGGCTCTATATGATAACTCTTAGGGCACAGCCTTGGCCACTAAAGAACAAATTCAACTTAGAAGGGAGGGACTCCCATATAAAAATGACAGGGGTGCTCGTCGTACCTTTTAGGGTTCAAAATTTGCAGATTGGTACCACTTAGGGTACTTAAATGTAAAATGACCATAGTAAGAATTATCACGGTACCTTTTAGGGTATAAAGCTGAAAAAAATGACAGAATATGACGTGTTGTTTAAGAAGTGGTACCTCAGGTGTAAAAATTCATTTGAGCCACACCCATCAAACAAGATTCTAGTACCTTTTAAGGGTGTTTTTTTAAATTTTCCGAAGAGCACCCCTGTCATTTTTATATGGGAGTCCCCCCCCCCCCCCCCGGGTTGCTAAGTCCATCACATGGTTGTCTCCAGCATTATGTTTGCTGAAACCCGTTTGTTCCTGGGTTTAGGAAGAGGATATAGAGCAAAATTTTAATTTGTCTAAGGAAACAACATGACAACAGATCAAAAGTCCAATGTGCTCATCACTTTACCACCAATTGCCTCCACAAGAAACTCACCTATTCATATTCTTGTTAACAGGCAAGACAGATGTTGCATCTTTGCTCTTACAGAATGGTGCTGACATTAATGCACAGACCAATGGAAAGCAGACGCCACTCCATTTTGCTGCCAGTGCAGTTGGTGGAACCGCAACGTTGCAGTTATTATTATGTAACAGATGGCTTGATGCCAGTATTGTTAACATGCAGAGTGAAACAGCACATGACATTGCGAAGCGGAGTGGAAAACACCATGAATTGTTTGAAATTGTCGAAGATTCTATCAAAGTAAAATAAAGCAAAAATAATTTGTAATCTATCGAGTAAAAAAATATGGGGTTCTTAAAGTACCCATAAAATGTTTTGTTTCCTTCATGTATCTGGTCTCCTACGCAGCCGTTAGTGTCGAGGAGTGTTGTGTAACAATCAAATTAACGGCTGTATGTATAGGAGACTATCATGTATCACCCTCTCATGAGAGTGCCAAGGAAGCTTGGATATTCTGCAGGTTCAGAAAAGAAAAGAAAAAAAAACAAAGCAAAACAAAGTTTGAAATGCGGGAGGTTTAAATGTAGGAGCTTCCTCTCAACTGAAATAATTGTGCAATTGAGATATAATTTCATTAAGGTTTCTGCAGTTCAATCAGGAACTTTCTTTTCAAGTTAATTTTCACTTTTTCAAACAAATACCCGCCGACTTTTTCCGAGTGACAGGCGTGAGAATTCCTTCGTGGGAGTGCCAGGATTTCCGAAGGTGACCCGACCAAATCCGAAGAGAACCCGATCTATCCCGAAGATGTCCGAAGATATTCCGAAGAATTCAGAAGTTTCCATGGACCTCAGACCTCTGTAATTGTAATGTTCAGAATGATAAAAACCTACAAAAAAGTGCCATATTTTCATGAACGTAACTATATTTTTAATTGGATCATGCGATCACTTAAGGCTGATTGCTCAAATCTGTAAGTCAGGCGTGAGAAGTTGCTCCACAAGCGGAGAAGGCATGAGATCGGAGTTTTGGACTCCAGGCGCGAGACTCACGCCTAAGGCGTGAGACTTGGCAGGTCTAGCAATATTGGGTTGGTCAAGCAGTATGGGAAATGAGATATTTTTAGTTAGGGATCTCAGGGGATGGGGTTGCTCAGGTAATGGGGAGGTATGAATGAAGCCAAATATTACAATACCCAAAATCTCTTTGGCCAGAACTAGATGCAAAAAATCCTGATGGCCAAAATGTGTCCAAAAAAGGCCCTGTGCATTAATTTTCTGGTATCTCCTCTGCACCTTCCTGCCAGTTTTCTGAAATTCAAGTACCTCTACCCTTGGGATCTAGGGCAGGGGCGCAGACCCACAAACTTGTTTATTGTAAGCTATTTTCACTATCCCCCCCCCCCCCCCCCCCCACCTCCGCCCCTCCATCCATTTTTACATTATCACATTATTGGGATGGCCTACAGCTAAAAAAAAAACATAAAACACAAGATGACAGGAACTTTATATTACCCCAAGCTCCGGCAAAAGACAAAAGTTGCCAAAATTTTGGTTGCCAAACATTCTGAAGTTATGTGAGATAGATCTCTTGTCCCCAAAAGTTTAACCCCAGTTTATTGTCAAGGCAAACATATGTCCTGGTACCCCTGGTACCCGTTAATTTTCTCCGGTATTTAATTCAGTGTATCATATACAAAGTATATGGATCACAAAGATAGCTTCGAAAATCGCGGGCTCGCAATTTTCTTCAAAATGGCGGCCAGTGTTCGCAGTTTAGTCATTGACCTGTTTGAAAGCCCGAATGGAACGGTTTATGGAATTCTTATTGCCACTTTTATTGTCCTTCTAACTACAGGTCTGTATACTTAATATTTCCATTAATGCAGATGATAATTATCCAAGATATTTTGTAAATTCAGTGGCTCTTTTTGATATCGTTTCGATGACGTGTTTAAGCGGGACGTAACGCATCGATCGAAATCGATCATCGGAAACCTAATCGATAAATCGATATTACTCGATTTTAATCGATAATAATCAATCGATTAAGCAAATTAATCGATCAAAATCGATAATCACAGTAGTTTAAGCATCGGGTATCGATTTCTATCGATTTTGAGTAACTGTCAGGATACCGCGACAAAACACCCGCTAATAATATACTCAGGAAGCCAATTTGATCGAAACAATAGTGTCGAGAGTGTCAGTGATATCAAGGCATCAGGAATACTGTATACCAGTCACGAATAGGGGACACTGACTTATTACAGGCTAAGCTTGTTAACCGTCGCTTCTTACCTTACATTGGTGACCTCAAGCGTAAAACTCTAGCTTAGGAAACACATTTCGTAAGCAGGCACAAGCTATGATTCTCGGCAAAAATATAATTTTCATTAAAAACGGATCCATTCATTACGTTACGAAAATGTAGTCGCTCGTCCACCAGGCTAGTGCACCTTTATCAGTTTCATGGCCGAAGCTACTATGGCGTGGAGCAGCCAAAACAGTTTGCATCCGAATGAAAAATACTGTATCGGGCGCGAGCGAGGCGCCATATGAAAAGGAGAGGATACTGGGGAGAGGGTCATTTAAATTTCATTTTTTTCTTCATACAGGTACCTTGATTCTATTGGGCTGCTTCAAAACTTGTTATTATTCTTTTTATGCTTGTGTTTTGTCTGCTTTGTTGCACAGTCTCAGATGCATTATGCCAGATTATGCTGCAGGCGTGAATGGACAAAAAAGTTTGAAAGTTGATACTAAAAAGTAAAGATGAGTCACAACTAAGTCGTTTGTCACATTTTATTGCTGTTGTTGAGCATCAGCGCCACCAGCGTCACCGTTTCCAGCATGAAGTTATAAGTAATTAACGTCAAGTTTTAAAGCAGTTAGCATACATACTTACCAACTTTCTTAAAGTATCTCACAGTGTTAAAGAGTTTAAAACCAACTAAATATTGTTGAACAAACTTCATTGAAGGCTTTTAGCGGCTAACCGGTTGATTTGCCCACAAGTTGTGTCGCTAACCGCTTGCTACCGAACGTCTTAGGTTAGTTCGCAAACGTGTATTCTTCGCGGAGTGATGGTGTTATATTCTTTGTTCTAAAATCAATGTTAGCGAACTGATCTGACTGACCGTTAGCGAAACAACTGGGAGGCGAAGCGACTGCAATTCTTTCAGCGTCACATGTCAGGATTGATTGAAAGTTGCTTTTCCTCAGTCCCCGATATAATCGATCAAAATCGATACTAATCGAACCTTAATTAACGAAATCGATCAAAATCGATCATCACAAAGAACCTGGCCATCGATTTTGATCGATTTCCGATATTAATCGATTAATTATTATCGATGTTTATCGATTTTGATCGATTTTGATCGAGTATCGGAATTATCGATGTGTTACGTCCTGGTTTAAGCTTGCCATCCATATTGAATTGAAAACTCTGTTAAAAACGTATTTCACAAGTGAAATAAGGTAGCTTAATAACCATACTTAGAGATTTCTTGCTGTATAATTTCCCTCCATGTACACTTACATGTAAGTATATAAGAAACGCAAGGGCTAGACTTTACAATACCCGGCCACTTATTTTCATCTTTTGTTTTCATATGGCTAGTTCTAGCAAAGATTAAGGGATATGTAAATAAGTGGCCGGGTATTGTAAAGTCGCTCCCCTGTCATCTACAATGGATTTAAGTGAGCGCACGCATGCCAGCAGTTACGAATAAATATTAAATTGAAAAACAAACTTGGTGATCAAATGATAAAACAATTATTGAACGTGACTATCACAAAATATTGTGATTTGTCAGTGTCTCGTAGATCAATTATTGATCTGCTTGCCACTGACAAATCACGATATTTTACTCAACCTCATCCAATAATAATATTGATAAATATTTGCAGCAGAATGGTATGAATATTTACAATGGATTACTTGTGGCTTGCCATTTTAAATGTTGATACAGTTCTGTTGCTCATATTAACCCTATTCGGCCTGGGCTTTTTTTGAGTTCCTGAGCCTGGGGGGGGGCACATTGTGCCCCCCCCCCCTACGTAACTTCAAGAACATTAAGGCTACGACAATGAAACTTAGAGGGTACATAGTACGTCTGAAACTGTCTCCTTTGCGGTCCGCACGATGGAATGATGACGTCATATGACGTAGTTATTAGGCAATTAGTTATACGGCCGCCATCTTGGATCCGCCATCTTGGATTTCTGAAATTTTTTAAAACCTCTTAAAAACCGTCCAAATTGACTCAAAATTAATCAAAACCAATAAATAAACACCAAATGACGTAAAAATATAAAAGTTATACCAATAAACATTGTTTTTCTTCATTCAAAGGTACAAATATGCAAATTTCAAAAAACATGGCTGTCAAAATCTTGTTGCCATGGAAACATCAAGTCACGTGATCAAAAAATTGTCATACAAAATTGTTGCCAGATAAATTTTAGGAAAAGTCACAAAGTTTGATGGCGTTTGAATACATATTAAAGAAGATATGAACGTTCAAAGTTAGCGCGGGCACTTTGTGCCCCCCCCCCAGGCCGAATAGGGTTAATTATCTATTACTTACGAGCAGTAATATTTGTATTTATGTATTTGTTGCAGTCCTGTATCTTTTGTTTGGAAGAAGTCAATCTAGGGGGCACAGTATCATCATGGTTGGCCTGACAGACTCAGGAAAAACACTTCTGTTCAGCAGAGTAAGCTGGTTTTAGTTTTTTATTTCATCTTGCACAGTGTTTGGTGGCAAAATGTACCAAGGTTCAAATGCATAAAATGATATTATGTCTCGAATGAATGAGGGGACAACACATGTTTGGTTTATATAGTATTTACAGTGAGATCAGAAGTCAGCTCATTGGGTCAGCATTGAAAAATTACAGTAGCTTGTACAAGCACCAAAGCAAGCCATGTCATTTAATGAACTTATCCTACCCACCCAGAGGTCAATAAGAATTGAGGTAGATGACTGGCCAAGGTATGATAGTCGGCTGTGACAGATAAGGGGCCGTAAGGCCCCATCCCACTAGGGGGGTCCTGTCCCCCCCAGAAAATTTTAAAATCTAGAGGCTCAGAAATGCAATTTCCAGCATTCTGAGCATGAAATTGAGTGAAACATAAGACAGTTGTTTGTTGTCAGTAACCGGCAGTGAGGCGAAGTAGGCGGCCGTACAGCACCGGTAGCTGGCTTCTTTTGAAACCCCTGCCCACCCATGAATGAATGAGAATAGGACATACCACAACAATGGCACCACATCAAGCACAACATTGGCATTATGTTGAGGACTTTTTTTTGAACTTCTTACTAGTTTTATTAAAGTCTTCATCACCAGCCAGTGACACAATCCATCTGAAAACAAGAAGCTGCACATAGCTTGAACTTGTGGCGTCTTTAACCCATTGCAGTATTGATTACTGAGTGTTTTGAGTGCTTTTACGGAGAAACATAAATTACCGTAGAGTTCCGAAAGTAGCGGCCCCCCTAAAGTAGCGGCCCCCCGAAAGTAACGTTCATTTTTGGACCTTTCTAGTAATACCCAAAAGTAACAGCCCACCCGAAAGTAATGTTAATTTTTGGACCTTTCTAGTAATTTCCGAAAGTAGCTGCGCACCAGAAAGTAACAGCTACCCGAAAGTAACGTTCATTTTTGGACCTTTCTAATAATTCCTGAAAGTAAAGGCCCACCCGAAAGTAATGGGCTACCCGAAAGTAACTTCTCTCAGAAAATCATGTGATAGTTGAGGAGGGCAAAGCCCTCATCAACTATCCATAGAAACGTCATAGAAATGGTGCAATCGAAAATACCATAGTGACATCTCCATGCAGATGGAATAGCTTGGTGTTTTACTGTAGAAGAATGTCCAAGAATTAATGCCGAAGAATCAATGGAAAAGAGAGAATTAAAGTGACATGATGCTTACCAGTATTCCGCAGATGTGTTTACCATCATTTCTTACATCAATTACCGCACATATTTTAGCTGCCCAAAAGTAGCTAATTCCGAAAGTAATGTGGGCCGCTACTTTCAGAACTCTACAGTATGTTTAAGAAGTAGGACTACACTACATTCACTACATGTACATTCAGTAGCCAACACTCAAAATATTGATCACTAAGCAAGGCAAATATTGAGTTATATAAAGCACAAAACTTGCTGGAACAAAAATCCCACAGCAATAAGGGGTGAACAGAATATCAAATGGCCTTATCCATCCATGAACACCTTGCACTGTCTTGAAAACTTGTACTCTGTAATTCTTCCTCTTGCAGTGCTCAACCTTAACTTTTTGGCTTACTAGTCCTTAGGCTAGTGGGGTCTAAAATTCACTAGCCAACAGGCATCATCTGGTAGCCAAACGAGTAGTCCATTGACTAGTGGTTCTCCAATTTTACTAGCCCAAACCCATTTTTACTAGTCCTGGACTAGTGGACTACCGCTAAGGTCGAGCTCTGCTCTTGCTTCTCAAGTTAACACACACAGAGATTTTTCTGCCATCTTGAAATCGAGAGTGAAATTACAATGTCGTGTGTCAACCAATCAGACCAGTGAAACTAAAATATGCATGAATAAATTTGCATGTGCAAATATGTGACACACACACACAAAAAGAAAAGTCAGAGGCGAATCTACATCTCGTCAGCTGCGGCACGAGTAATAAATGATACAACATTCCTTAAGCTTTTTGAACAGTGATGTGGGTTCAAGTTCTTTAACTTTCCCATCCATTCTTACAAGGGGTTGGAGACAAGACCAACGGCTTTGTATCACTACCCTATGACGTGATCATATGAACTAAGACAAGGTGTTTAGAGAGCACAATCTTTCCAGTTTTGGGCTCCCACAATGCAGTCTGATACTCGACCAACTGAGCTGACCAGGAGTGTGATACAATAATTCTCAGACTTTTCAACTTCTCTTTCAGCTTTCTAGTGGAAAATATGTGATGACCCACACATCAATAAAAGAAAACAAAGATCAATATAAAGTTAAAGGAAGCAAGGTAATCAATAAATGTGTCTTTTCTTAAACTGTGTGTCTAAGAAAGAGAATGTCAGATGAATACTGTAGACTGAGGTGACTATTGGGTGTAAGTTTACTATGGCAATAATATTGCAATAATTGGAGCACTAATGCAATATTATAGCAATAGTTGGATCAGTATTGCAATAGTATTGTGATAGTAAAAAGTACAAACCAGACTTATGAAGACTCACTTTTTTGTCCGCCATGATTGTTTTGGTGCACCTCCTGATCTCATTGAGTAGCTCCCCATCTAGGGAATTTATTTTGTATGATGTAAAAACGAAAATAGTGCTGATAGAGTTGCTGATGGATTGCATTGTCCTCACCTTATAGCAAATTATGTACAACACAGACAGACAATTTTATTTTATTCATTACCGGTATATATTTCAATCAAGGATACAATAAGTACATGTAGTGCCGGCAAACTGCATTCATTTTTTTGCCCACTATTGAAACTATCAATAGTCATGCGAAACTATCGCGATTGTTATTGATAGTCAATTTTACTATCGATAGCTCAGTATTGCGGCACCAACTACCACGATACATCGATAGTTTGATGTATCATTACACCCCTAATGATGAAAGCAACAAAATCTGTAGTGTACCCTAAAGAGACATGTAATTTTGATTTCTGGACTGCCCCACTTGAAATCAAATCCACTTGTAATCCTGCACTTTTCCCCAAACTACTAAGGTAAGTTTTGTTTTGGTCAGTAGAACCTTTAGTTGAACATTGGTTGTATCTTTGGTGGCAAAATGCTGATATTTTGGCTGGACACTGTCCCTTTCACCCTTTAATTCGCAAGCAGTATCATGCAAACGTATTGCTGAAGAGATTTCATTTGAATGGTCACATCATAGGATTTCATTGATAGACTCAAAAGTAAGAACTAGACGTGTACATTACACATTTCCATAGTTATTGACTCTGGTAGTGAAAGTGTTTAACATGGTCCATAGAATATCTGCCCATGTTAAGGGAGGTCCCATACTCATTTGCAAGAAGAGGTAAAAAGGCTTAGTGTTGGACTATATAGTTATTTGCATCACTGCTTCAGTCATAACTTAGAAATCTTAAATAGCATGTTTTGTTTTCCCTGTTAACGATGATTTTTTTATGATTTTGTTCCACACACAGAGTGGTAAGATATTAGATTTGATAGATCTGCCTGGTCATGAGAGAGTAAGAGGAAGATTTCTAGAGCAATACAATAACCAAGCAAGGTCAGTAGAACTTAATTCTTGTCTGACTAGAACAACTACAAACTTGGCCTGCATAGCAGGCATCGCGGAGAGGGGAACTGGAGAGAGATGGAAAGGACACCTGCAATAAAGACCCCCTTTTGTTCATTTCTGCGGACCCTGGTAGCAGCAAAATTCCAATTAGCTAATTCATGCTGGGAAGTAAACATAGTTAATTCCCACATGAAGTCAGCCATACGTAAAAGTGCAGTCCAGTTTCCGATTGGTGAACAAATTGACAGTTGACATAATCCTTGGGGGGGGGGGGGGACTCAACAAAGTTTTGTACGGGGATGCTCCGCCCCGAGGTCCAAACCCTTACCCTTTCATGTACCGTTTTTGACAGAAAAGGTACCCCTTTCATATACTTTTCATTGAAAATGGTACCCCTTTCATATACCTTTCCTTGAAAATGGTTCCCCTTTCATATAGCGTTTACGTACGTCTGTTTCATATATTTTGAAAGGCCCTTTTTATAATACTTAAATTGCAGTTTTCCCTACCTTTTTTATACTTCAACTTGTGTTTTCGCTACCCTTTCCTATTCGTCGTGAAATCCCGACCCTTTCATATACTTCAAATCGTGAAATCCCGACCCTTTCATATACCTCCAGCTTCAAAAAGGTACCCCTTTCGGGCGGAGCATCCCCATATAGTCCATTATAGGGAGTACCCCTTGGACATAATTTGATTACCAGGATATTGGTGAGTACACTGTGAATAGCCCAGTTCTTTTAGTAGGCTCCCCTTCTCCTTTTTTGTGCCCCCTCCCCCTCCCTGTTTATGCCTGCCAAGCAGGCTACTACACACCCCCACTAATTTACCCTTTCACTCCAAAAAGTGTTCAATATTTAAACATGCAAAAAAAGCAAAGATAATGTAAAAGAAATATTAAGAAGTCAAACAGCATCAAATAAAAGTATCGTAGATCAGAGTAGCTTTCATTTGAATGATCACATTTTGAGATTTAACTTGCAGACTCAAAAGTAACTGCGAACTACTTTGTACAGCATAATTAACAGCATCACGGCAATATACTGTTCAATGGCTCACAAGATTATCAGTATTTGAATGGTCACATTTTGGCACACATGTACACTGTATACTCAAAAGTTAGAACCACCTTAGGTAAACGATTTTTTTCAGTGACTCCATCGTGAGACAAACGAAAAAATCGTTTACCTATCTTACACACCACGATGAACAACAACCACATTTTAAGTAACATAGAACCACCTTGTACAGCTTAATAAACAGTACCACAGGAAGGTACTGCTCTGTAGCTTTCATTTGAATGGTCACACTTAGGGATTTCATCCACAGACTCAAAAGTTAGAACCACCTTGTACAGCTTAATAAACACTACCACAGGAAGGTACTGCTCAGTAGCTTTCATTTGAATGGTCACACTTTAGGATTTCATCCACAGACTCAAAAGTTAGAACCACCTTGTACAGCTTAATAAACAGCACCACAGGAAGGTACTGCTCAGTAGCTTTTATTAATTTTAAATAGTCACACTGGCCTTAGAGTAAGAACCGCATTGTAAATCATAATAAACAGCAGCACAGCACAGTGCTACGGAAACACTTTAGGATTTTATCTGATCCACAAACTTCAATGTTCATACTTTAGGATTTCAGGATCCACAGACTGAAAAGTTAGAACCAGCTAGCTTGTGCAACATAATAAGCAGTACCACCCCTACCCCAACCCCACCCCCACCCCCTCCCTCACTCCTGACTCCATCCCACCCACCCCACCCCCAGATACTTAGTTGTAATCTCTTTCAGGCATTTGGATAGCCAGAGTGTCTATTCAATCTATTAAGAGATCTGATATTTTTGTGAATCACCTTGTAGCTGCACGGTCATAAAATATTTCTTCTTTTTTTAGGGGAATCTTGTTTGTTGTTGACAGTGTCAATTTTCCTCGAGAACAACGAGATGTGGCTGAGTGAGTATGACTGATGTTTTTATTACTGCTTTGTTGTAACTATATAACTAAAGATGAATAATATCTGTGTGGCTGAAAATGATTGGTGTTTTAGATGTTTTACTGTTTTGTTTGTAACCAAAGATGAATTTGTGTTGCCCTTCATAGGATCATGTATGACATCCTTGGCGACAAGCGTTTTTCCAAATCCGCATTGTCCATCCTGGTCGTTTGTAATAAACAAGGTTAGTTCATGAAGAAAAATATCTACATAGGAAATAAAGTATGTTTGCCGATTACAACAAACAAATGACAGTTTTAGATACAGACATTGTTCATCTGTATTAGGTGGACTCTAATGCAGAATTATTGGTAAAATCAAGCAACTAACAATATGTCTATATTTCCCTGGAAGGGATGTGTGGTCTGTGAAGGGTCCCTCTTTCCATTGGCTGTGATTCCCAAGCATTAGCTAGTACCCATTGGAATTTATATAGAGCAGTATTCAATTGAGAGTCATAAAAATCAAAACCAAAGTAGTCACTCTGGCCAATCACAACAGACGCAGACAATCCGATGAACCAATCAGAACTAAGGGCAAATACATGTAGCCGGCGCCAAGCGCGGGAAAACACATGCAAGCAAGTCACGATTGGTTAAGAAAGTGGCGTGATCACAAAACATAGCAATGCAAAACCAAAGCAATTATGAAATTACCTTTGATAGCCATTTGAAAGCAGCACTAATAAAGATTAGGAAATTTAATAGATAGGAATTTATTTAAGTAATGATCCACATAAGAAGGATAGCGCTGAACGGCTATGCACGATGGAATGTCAACTTTTTTCATCGTTACAACTAGTGATCTCATTGGCCTAGACTCAAAAACTGCTCAAAAGTTAAGGTTCAAGGTGCATTTTGTCGAATTATTTTAAGGTTTCAAGTAATTTGAGACCCAATCGCACAACATGCAAGTTTTAACAGATTGTATTTCGGGAACTTCATCAATGAAGTTTACCATAGTTCTTATGTGGAGCATTATTACTTATAGACCATTACCCAATTTCAATAAATGCTCACCAGTTTATCCGTTCTGATTTACAATGAGTTGTCTCTTTGTTTCCAGACCTTACAATGGCCAAGTCACAGAGTGTTGTTAAGTCTCAGCTGGAAAAGGAAATGTAAGAAAGGATTGGAAATGTTCCTTTGATTTTTGAAGAACATAAAGCAAGATTAGTTTATAGTAATCCCTAACCCCAAACTTGAGTCGTGTAATGTGGATGAAATCCTATTGAAAGCTACTGAAAAATTTTGTGCTGTTTATTATGGTATACAAGGTCATGGTTCTAACTTTTGAGTCTGTGGATGAAATCCTGAAGTGTGACTATTCAAATGAAAGCTACTGAGCAGTACTTTCCTGTGGTACTGTTTATTATGCTGTACAAGGCGGTTCTTACTTTTCACTCCTTGGATGAAATCTTTAAGTGTGACCATTCAAATGAAAGCTACTGAGCAGTACTTTCCTGTGGTACTGTTTATTATGGCTGCACAAGGTGGTTCTAACTTTTGAATCTGTGGATGAAATCCTACAGTGTGACCATTCAAATGAAAGCTACTGAGCATGCTGTACAAGGTGGTTCTAACGTTTGAGTCTTCAACCGAAAAAAACTCAATCCTCCAATCAAGGAACGCCAAACTCATTAATGAGAATAGCAGGACTCCTTCTATTCCCAAACTACGTGTAATTCTAACCAGTTGTGTATTGGTATTGTTTTACAGTAACACTCTGCGCGTCACACGCGCCGCTGCCCTGCAAGGTCAAGATGGAGGCTCAACTAATACCGCTGCGTATGTCGGGAAAAAAGGCAAGGATTTTGAGTTCGGTCACGTGTTACCCGTGAAGGTGGAGTTTACCGAGTGCAGTGCAAAAGGACAAGCAGGTGGCGAGGCTGATCTGTCTGCAGTAGAAAAATGGCTTGAAAAGATTGCTTAAAATACCCAAAGTATTGTGAAGAAGAACAGAAGGCTGTGAAGAACAAAAAATAAAGTACTATATTAAATTATTTCAGTGTTTATCTTGGTATGGTTTTAATTTCTGTGTGGAAGAAAAAATAACATGAATACGATTTGGCAAGCGGGAGCCGCCTGCTTTTTAGTCACGTTATCACCGGGCGGTTACCATTTGTTAGAACTGGCCAGTCAGACCTGTCAGTTCATTGCGTCGACGAAGGAGACGCTTCCTAATCTTGTCGGCTAGGCGGAACGAATCGAGAAAAGTGTCGGTACCAAATCTGCGCCATCTTGAAACGTCACAATAGTATCCAGCATTCCCAGCGCGTGGAAATCTGGGGTTCCGAAACAAAATGTCACATGTGAATAATCTATTTGTCTTGATTTAGTATCGGATATTTTCCCGATTTTGAAATCGTACGGCTCAATATTTCAATGCCTACTAAAAGTACGCAGTGGAAAAATTGGACGAAGGTTCTTCTCCGGACCAAATAAGTTGTTGGGTCTCTTTGGAATCAAGCAAGAAGTTATCGGATTTTCCTCGCTACCGTTCTGGTATGTTTTGAATGTTCTATCTTGATTTTGCTGTGGTTCTCTGCCTGATTTGGGAAGCTTTCACCTAAATACCGACGTCGTTCTTCGCGATGTTCTACGGTACGGTGCAATTCGCTGTATGTCTTGTAGCAATAATTCACTGACCGGCCGCGCCAGGCGAACGCAGATTAACTTTACAGTGCTCGAAATTGCGCCTGTATCGGGCGCATTTGTGACTAAAGATTTCGCAGTTTTGTGACAAAAATTTGTCCAGCTAATAAAGGAATTATATTTAACAGTCTTGTGTCTAACTTGCAACTGGTAGTTGTAATTTATCCGAAAAATCCTGCGAAATTCACGTTGAATGTTGCGTGACTTAATCGTCGATTTCATGCTCCATTGACGCGGTGTCCAAGAAGTTTATCATGGCACAGGCTTCCCAAGTAACATACGTGGCATATGCGACAGCTTGTGTATACAGAGAAATGTATGGGAAAATCACGGATTCTCTAAAATTGGATAAATAACTATCTATTTTGAAATAAAGTTTACCTACCTCAAATGTGTCGTTTACTTGTGTCTTGTACCGAATTTGAAGCCATTCCGACGCCATTTAGCGAAGTTATTCGAAGTCGTTGTCTCCCCTTCTAAAATGAAGCACAGGGGGCCCACACAAACAGTGTGGCCGTTGTTCGTATTTTTAAATTTAGAGGAAATGTATGGGAATATCGAAAAGGTTCACTTATCGTAATATACTGCGATGAATATTTGCATACAAGATCAAACTAAACGTATTTTTACCTGAAATGTTGCGTGGTGTCATTCTTGTAGCTGAAAGCGACGAATTTTAGCGATTTGAAGGGTTTTGCATCGGACGTTTACCTGAGCGTATAGTAGAGAGACAAGGGAGGAAAGCTCGATTTTGGACCTCTCTAGCGCCGAGCCGATTTTCATCAAGAAATTCCCATCGCACGGCCTCCAAACCCCGCACCAGGCAAGCTGAAACCCAGAGGTTTCTTCTCGTACCATTACATTTAAAATCCGTCCAAAACTCGAAGCGCTAGACCCCAAATAATATCGAGAAATCCAGTATTCCAAGCTCGAAAACACCGCGGCTGGTAAAATGTGTGCGGCCTCCAACAGTCACGCCATTTGCTCCTTTCTGATTGGATGATAACAAACAATGCCCTTTCCTTCTTTTTAGAAGGGGAGACAACGACTTCGAATAACTTCGCTAAATGGCGTCGGAATGGCTTCAAATTCGGTACAAGACACAAGTAAACGACACATTTGAGGTAGGTAAACTTTATTTCAAAATAGATAGTTTTTTACCCAATTTTAGAGAATCCGTGATTTTCCCATACATTTCTCTGTATACACAAGCTGTCGTATACACCACGTATGTAGCTTGGGAAGCCTGTGATCACGGGAGCACTTTTACAGGCTTTCTCAGAAATTTCTCATTTCCGGTTCCGGTATTAGTACATGTACTGAGGAGTATGATTTCAGAATCGGAGAAATAACCGAAATGAAATCAAGACAAATATACTATTTATATGTCGGAAAAATCTGAGACCTTTCGGAGTACACAGCACGGCAGGATTTTGCCCGATCGCACGGTGATAGCGTGAATTGAATTTGTTTGATGTCGGCCCGACGTTTTTGCCTGCGTGACATATCTCGGGACATAGCCCTTTTAAACAGTGGCTGAATTAATTCATGAAACTGAGGTACTAGGTCAAGACCAGGTGGCACGGGATAAGGAGACGCACTATAATCTATGATTACTACTAGTAAATAGAAGTAGCAGTAATCACAGATTATGGAGGCGCGTTCGAAGGAATTTCCGGCGGAAATGAGCCCCTGAAAAAAACCAATAGGGGCGGCCATTTGGAAGACCGGACACCAAAATATCTCAAATTTTACTGCACATAAACCACAGGACAACCAACACGAAATTAGGATTGCGTTCTTCGAACGCGATAAGCCTTCTTATGTCCATCAAAATGGCGCATACTGTTCATAAATTGACCCCAGTCTGGTCGCTAAGTTCCGAGAAATAGTGGCATGACATTTAGCAATTTACCGTTTCCGTTGATACAAAAGTGCAGATAAGGTGTCCCTGAATAAGGTTTAATTTTGAAATAACGAGATGGCCAGCGACGAAATGACAGGCTAATAAGCATTTTGTTGGTCGTGGTCGATGTGATATCATCCGTAAAATGTGCGCGATATTTAATTTTAATTGCCATGTATAAAGCTATATTGTTTTAAAACAATATCTTATGACGGGTGATTAGGCGAAATCTTAAAAGAAAAGGATTGTTGTTAAATTTAGCATTCTGATTACACCTGTTGTCGTGGCAACCTCTGCCTTAATTGGCCCATTTACATTTGAAAGAAAATTCAATAAAAAATTCAATACAAACAGTGGTTTTTGCAAACAATGAGCAACCTAAATGGTTATGTTAACTAGGAAAAACGCTTTGCTTTCATTTAACAATATTACGTATAACATCAGAAGATTGGTGAAAAATCATGAGCGAAAATGCGACGCCTGATCCAGGACAACTGACGGAAGACTTCGACAAAATTCACGATGCTGTTGGTGTTTTCAAAAGCAGCGAAAATGAAAAGCACGAGGGCTTAATCGCACGCGAAACAAATGATGTGAACACGGGAGAAATTATTTCGGGTTGTACAGCAGCGGAAAATGTAGTTGACTCCGAGGTTTCTGCGAATCAGAGTGAGGTCGATGCGCAGTTTCAGCCCAGAGCTGAGAGCGTATCGTTTGTTTCGGACTCCACGGAAAGTAGTTTCGTGACTGAGGAGGTCAAATACGATTATTTACCGGCTGAGAATTTTAACATAGATACAGCCGCTGGGAGAAGCGAAGAGCAGGAGATACCAGTAACCGAGACCGATCCATTCATTCAGTCTGTGAAATATTTGGAAAAGCACCAGATTTTAAGACTCTTTCAGGTGAGACTTGAAAAGACAATTTTATAAAACTTAATTTATTGCAAAATTTAATTTCCATTCAGTCTAGAATGTTTACTTAATAAAACCGTCAGTACAAGATTAAGTAGTAATTTTTTATTGGTTTAATTTCGCCAATATTGTATGATAATCATGAAACTTCTCTCCAACTGGGTTCTTTTTTATTGTTATCAGTGTTCGAGTTCACGGTTTGTAAACGGCCATTAAGAAGAGCAACACGAAAGTCGATCGGACTTAAGTTATTCGTTATTGCATTTCACGTTTAATAATTAGAGAAATCGCGTGTCACATATTTTTTCTTTGCTGTTAACTGCGGCATCGTGACAACAAACCTACAACTCTCAATTTATCTCAAATAACCGACGTTCAATGACAACACTACAGAAATAATTGAGCGAGCGAATTGAAGTCAGTGAAACACGCTGTGCGCCTATGAATCATCGGGCTTTATACCACGACGTAGCTTGACATGCCGAGGTCTGTCTACTCGTAGTTGGTGGCGCCACCGACTAGCACTGATTGTTCGCATTTTAACTTCAATTCAAGAATTTAGTAGTCATTGTTCACATAGACCAATTTGAAAGAAACAATGCTCAGCTATATATTAAATGCAAATGTGGACTTTCGGTCTTATTGTTTTATCGTTATTCTCCGCCTTCCTAACAACAATCAGGATAAAGTTAAAAGATTTTTTTAACCTGTTAGACCTGTTAATACGCTGTTTTAGCTTACTTTATTATATCGACACATACCAAAGTTTTAGCCATCAACATAATTTAACTGTCAATCAAAAGGTTGCTGTGAACAAGTGCCCACCAGATAACAACTTTGGAATGACGAACTTGTCGACTAGGTCAACGGTTTACTTTCAGTTTCAACCTTCTCACTGACACTACTCGGCATGCCAACTAAATGACCGGCTGATAGACTGATCCACATATTGGCTAACATGCTGACTGAATGGCCAGCTCACTGACTAATTGACTGAATGACTGACTGTCAAACTGACTGATTGACTGCTTGACTGATTGATTGACTGAAAGGCTGATTAGCTGACTGACAGGCTGGTTGACTGGCTAACTGATTGACTAGCTGACTTAATGACTGACTGACTGATTGGCTCATTGACTGACTGACTGACTGACTGACTGACTGACTGACTGACTGACTGACTGACTGGCTGGCTGACTGGCTAACTGACTGACGGACTGGCTGATTGAATGACTGGCTGACTGACTGACTGATTGACTGACTGACTGACTGATTGACTGCCTGACTGGCTAACTGACTGACTGACTGACTGACTGACTGACTGGCTAACTGACTGACTGGCTGGCTGACTGACTGGCTAACTGACTGGCTGATTGACTGCCTGACTTCCTGACTGACTGGCTGGCTGACTGACTGGCTGGCTGACTGACTGGCTGGCTGACTGACTGGCTAACTGACTGGCTGGCTGATTGACTGACTGACTGACTAACTGACTGGCTGGTTGATTGACTGAATGACTGACTAGCTGGCTGACTGATTGACTCGCTGACTGGCTAAATGACTGACTGACTGGCTGGCTAACTGACTGATTGACTGACTGACTGGCTGACTGACTGACTGACTGACTGACTGACTGATTGTTTGACTGACTGACTGGCTGGCTGGCTGATTGACTGGCTAACTGACTGGCTGATTGACTGACTGACTGGCTGGCTGACTGACTGACTGACTTACTGACTGGTTGACTGACTGGCTGACTGACTGACTGACTTCAGTGATACCAGCAGAAAATCAAAGCATTAACTCTGGTAAATTTTAGTGCTGAGAACAACCCATAAACTTCCTTCTGAGCGTTGGAAATGGGGACCACTCGAGGTAAAGAAAAAATTATTGACCTCGGTGGGATTCGAACCTAGAACCTCCGCATTACATCTTACGGAGCGGATCGGATTCGAATCCCACCGAGGTCAACCGTGTAACCGACCGACTGACTGACTGACTGGCTGGCTGACGGACTGACTGACCGATTGGCAGGCTGATTGACAGCTGATTTCCTCTTTGATTGACTGAATCTCTGACTGACTAGCTGACTGACTGATTGACTGACTGACTGACTGACTGACTGCAGTGACTGACTGACTGACTAACTGGATGACTGGTTGACTGCCGTCTAGCTGGTGACTGACTGACTGACTGGCTCTCTCGTCTTACATAAAGAACACGATCCATCTTGACTGACTGACTCGTTACTAACAGACCAAAAGAAGCAACTTAGCTAACGCTTTTTTCGGTTGTTTCCATGCAGAATTTTGCTGCCCAAATCGTGTACAAGAGACCTGAAAATCCACTACAGTATTTGGTCGAGGAGTTGGAGAGAAGGCGAGGAGAGACGATAGATAGCCCCACAGAAACTCAAGACTCCGGATTACTCTCTTGACAACCGGTGATCAGTTATCAATTGAGGCGAGCCCGCTGTCTGCCGAAAAATACACAGTTGGGTACAAAAGCACTGCGACACTCAATATTCCTCCCATCTGCTAAACTGTGTCATGGTCTACGGTCTGATAATACTCACACCAGAGCAGTACGGAGAATATACGGGAGAATATAAAATAACTGTTTCACATTTGATATGCAGACTTTGGGTCGTCATATATTTAGTGTGAAACTCGAGAACACGCAGACAGTGTATAGTCTGTAGATTGAGATATAAACTGACCGTATATTTCTATTTATTTAGTAAACACGCGCGTCTTTAGTCATGAAACTCTGTAGAGACATGGTAATCTTTTCATGGCTTATGTTCTAGTGAATTAGGAAATATTTTGGTTTTAAAATTTACAGACTCGAGTAAAACCTGAGTAAACGGTTGGGAAATCATAAAACAGCACTCGGCGGAAAATACCTTCCATGACAGTTCCTTATTTTCCCAAATCTCTTTTAATAATTCAGCTTTCCTTTGTTTCTCTGTTTCGACGCTACTTTAGCCTCCCCGTCCGACTATTCTTTTGTTCTTTTCAGGGGAAAACTGGGCGGGAACTGGTATCTACTTTGGCCTCGCTCCTTGAACGTTTTCACATAACTTCTTTTGTGCGAACGCATTTCACTACAGGTTTTACTTCAATGTTGAAAAACATCCAGTACCAGGCCCCTAACGGTAAAATACATAGGAATTGGGGAAGGCCTCCCTGGATGGCTTACATTTGATAGGGTTCACACTGTATGATTTTATCCACAACATCAAAACTTACAAAACTGAATGCAAGGCTGGCACTACGGCAAAGAGCAGATTTATTAATGGACAATATTTCGACTAATAGTATTAGTCTTCCTCAGGGTCTGGCAGGGCTCTGGCCCTGAGGAAGACTAATACTGTTAGTCGAAATATTGGCCATTAATAAATCTGCCCTTTGCCGTAGTGCCAGCCTTGCATTCAGTTTTGTATTTTCACATTCAAGTGACGCCTGGCACGAGATCTTTCACAAGGAAGATCCGGCAACTATACCAGCACGTTTAATTTCTGCGTCGTATGGACCTCTGCATTCAAAGGTTTTTCTATCAAAACTTTGACCACCGTTGTACGAGTCAAGGTTTGACCCTGCCAGTGAACAGTTAAATTACACATGAAACTGACTGCAAGGAATGTTCATGCTAAGTGAATCAGCCATATTTTCGCATAGGATCTATGTAAAGATCTCTTATATTAAAGGAACAAGGCATTTCCTCATAGATTAATATATTTCTTTTTTGTTTTGTTTTGTTTTTATTTTGTTCCTCCTTATATTGTGTAGTATGTATATTTAATAACAAAAAATGTAAATATCCTAGAAACTCACAGACTTAGAAAAACCTTATCTTTATCGGATTTTTCTTGTCTTTTTTTTTTACGTGTTTCTGTCCGCCGTTATTCTCGAAATTTTTAACGTGACACCGGATTGTTGCAATCGTTATCTTTGAATTTATGCACGGGAAATTTTTGCGGCCGTCCAACTGAGAATGAAGATATTGCGCATGCTCACGGTTTTGATAACGCGCCGAGAAGCAATCTCGTTCCCAGAGGCCGCGTTCTTTTTGGTCAGCACCACGGGTATGTACTTGGTGTATCCCTTATTATTTTGTATTTAAACACTTAGTTTTTATTTCAGTAGAAAAAGAAGATAAAAACAGCGGAATGGGGAATCGAACCCGGGCCGTATCATCTACTCCATGCACACTACCCACTGTACCACCGTGGACTAGCTGCCGGAAATTGTAATTTTTAAGGGATATAAGATAATATGCTGCCAGACCAGACCATATATAAGAACTAACCCTTTCGATACACTGGAAATACTGGAATCAGTGCTTAACCCTAAATACTAAAATCAGTGCTTCAACACTAGATACTGTAATCCGATCCTAAATTACACTGCAATATATCTAAATACATTACAATAAGGGATACATGAAGTACCATACATTATGATCAGGGATACACCAAGTACCTAGGGCACCACGGTCTCCGCTGACCTGAAACGTGCGGGCTCTGGGGACGAGATTGGCCGAGAAGGACTGGAAACCAGACTAGTTGAATTGAATAGGTAAAGACTTGATTCCATAACTCAAAAGGAGGTCGCGGTGCTCAGCGGTTTTAGTGAAAACAAGGTTTGGGTAGGGGTGCTCAGTCTCGCGGGCTCAAAAACCTCCTTTTGAGCTATAGAATCTAGCCATTTCCAATTGAATATGATCACTAAATTTCGCGCATACTAAATTTCGCGATTTTCGCGTTTTGGAAAAAATCGCGAAAAATAATACTCGCGAAAAAAAAGAGAGCGCGAAAATTAAAATCGCGAAATTTAATACCATATTATACTGTATAAGAAAACAACGCATAAATTATTAAAACGATTTGATAAAAAAGCAAGGATGGTAAACGGTACGGAAACGACTATATTTGTAAAATATCCAATACTTAGAAAGGCACAGCCTTTCTTCTTCAGGGTCTTACAGATAAATTATTAAGTCGTTGAGGAGATCACGGCGCCTTGACTCAGGAACCTCAACGTTGACGACGCCTTGTAAAAGTAGAAAGGGCGTAACTCTTGATATTTCTATATAGCTATTTTGTGAAAATTCTTTTAGGTCTTGGGAGATTTAAGACATGGAAAAATCGCGAAATTAAATAGCCTTTTGTTTACTTTTTTCCTGGAATCACGAAAATTTATGCTCGCGAAATACAGCTCCCGAAGTTTCGCGAAATTAAGTACGCGCGAAAATAAGTAAGAATAAGATAAAAACATATATAATAAACTTTTAATAAATTATTCATTTATTATGGTTTAATTACTGTTAGCTATTTATCACAACCGTTAACTAACCTCTCTGCGATACCAACAAATGAATATACATCTTAATGTAGTATAACAGACACATCAGTTTACCATATAAACTGTAACCACACAAACTATAACCACATAAATTGTAACCACGGCACACAAAAATATATAAGGTAATTTTGGCGAACTGGAAGGTTGAAATCTCTCGAATGTTTTTATTTTGAAACAGTTTGCTTTATTTCTTTTCAAAAGCTTTTCACTGTTTCGTTTTCTTTTGTATTATCTATGTATGACATGCCGGCTCCAGGAGATATGACCAGATATGGGTCATGATCGGTCATATGCAAATTTGTGGTAGATAGCAATTGTCCGCAAATTTGAATATTTGTATCTCATTAAGAACACGCGCGATATCGCTATCTAAAACTGCGCGTCTCAGTTCTGTTCAAGAACTTTTCTCTAAATTGCCGGTGTTGAAAGACATCGACTTCACTCAACCGAGCCGGGACCGAAGCGCGCTAAATCGCACGGTAGCCGGCTTCTGTGAACAGAATTTATTGAGTTACACACCGAGAGACCATTGAAGAAATCGGCACGAGGCCCGCCAACTCATCGACTTCAGACTTTGTTGACGAGAACTTGTTTAAATATCTTCGTCTACAGTTCACTATAAGTGAAAAACTCACAAAGCGCTGATAATCAACGGTATTCTAATCATCAGCAGGTTGTTTTGTGCTGTGATCGCGTTTCTGATCGTACACTAACCGACACAGGACATCAACTGAAGAGAACGCGACGAGGTTTGCGAAACTGACTCATGGCGGAATTGTTAATTAGTGGTCACACAAGCTACGTGCCTGAGGATGGTATGAGCGCGAATCAGTTATTTAACAGTGAAGGCTTGACCTACGATGACTTCCTTATTTTACCAGGATTCATTAATTTCACGGCGGATGCTGTTGACTTGGCATCTGCTCTCACCAAAAAAATATCCCTCAAAACCCCGCTGGTGAGTTCGCCAATGGACACTGTGACAGAATCCAAGATGGCGATCGCTATGGCTCTTCATGGGGGTATAGGTAATGTTGATTACAAATAATTTTATCCTTGTAAGGTGCTCCTTGAATTGTACAAGTAAAGTGCATGAACTAGTCGTCTCCAGAGAAAACAGTGAGAAGCCCGTAAGCAGTATAAATCAAACAGACCTTTTGCTCTAAAGCATCCCGCTACAAACTTTTTATTGTTTGTGTTCTTTTTAAATACAACTGAATCGCAACTAGACTTAATTAATTGCACAATTACAGGAAGACAACCGTCGAATGAAAAAAATAACAACAGCCCGACATAATCCAAACTATGATTTTAATTAAGGTCAGGAAGCCAGTTCCTGTCAACAAATCCGCTATAATCTGTTCTTTAATAGTTTTCATTAGTAGTTTTATTTGGCCCTTATTAATAGAGTGGCAAACAAACGAAACACATATTAAGTTTATATATTTTCTAACTTAGTGTTTCGTTTGTGATAGTTGACCCGCAAATCTAAATCGCGTGACATGTTTTCACCCGGACGCGTGCAAAAACCACATGCGACCATAAATACAGTATACCCATGTGACTTGTGTGGTTCGTAAAAGAGGCCAAAGTCGCAAGTCAATTCTTCGATTTACCATTTCCTGTTGTAGAAAAATGAATTAAATGCTTGGCAAATGGACATTACACGGGGACATTTATCCACATCTTGGCTTTAGGCATTCTCCGTCTCCAAAGCCCGGTTGCATAACAACCGTAAGTGACCTTGATACCACAGGCTTTTTTCGCGCGATTTCGCAAACGAGTATAACAAATAAACACTGAGAGAGCACAAGAAAATTTTCTGGCAAGGAGCCCTGAAGCATCGATAACAATAATTATATTTATAAATGCTTGCCTGCGCACAACAGTATTATAAAGTAATAAAACCTCCGTAATTATCATTTATTAGTTTTAATTTAATGCAAACGGAGTCCAGATCAGTCTGATAATTTTAATTATTGCTTTCTATTGATCTAGGAACAGTGTTCTTATCTTTGTTGACTGTAGCATGTCTATTGTTTCGCAAAGGACTCAGGTACAAAGAAAATATCAATGAATAAGAGACAATTAATCCCAACTATTCTAGTTTGTTTTAGATTTAACCGAGACTGTCTCGTCTGCCTTAGTGTCTGTTCTCGCGGGTTTAATTTTTCTCAGTGTTTTTGGCTCTTATTTTCCCCCCAGGAATAATCCATCATAACTGTAGCGTGGAATTCCAAGCTAATGAGGTACTCAAGGTAAAGAAGTTTAAACAAGGATTTATCAGCGATCCCATCGTCCTTAGCCCGAATCATACTGTTCGTGACGTCATGGACATCAAGAAGAAGAGTGGTTTCTCTGGCATACCACTGACCGGTAAGTAATGGGTACACCTAAGCCAATCGTCCAAATTCTTGTGATTCGACGAGCCTTGGAAACCAATAAACGTAGACTGTTCACAGTACCTTATTTTCCCGTGTGTGTGTGTTCGTCGAGTTCGATCGTTCAATTAGTTCAGCCGCCATGTCACGGCACGATAAAATCTAGCTGGGGAGAGTACAAAAACTGATCAGGGGGGCGGTGATGATAGCCCCTCCGCCCCTTGGCCATTGTTTTTACTCTACTGACAAACTATAAGTGCAAAAAGCACACTACACCATCACCTCGGTATGGCCAGTGCCTGGCTATGCCTTAACCGCGGTCAAACGAGAGACATTTGCAAAAGTTAAGCAAAGTACTTAAAAGTTAAGGTTGTCATTTTCACTGTTTAAAGTTTAATATATTGCCAATATACGGTAAATTTACCAAATGTTTTGAAAGTTTACCAAAAAAGTTCTAAGCGTTTAAAAACTATGAACTGCAGAATTGTCGGCACCATTTGCCAACACAATTTTGATCAGGCGCAAAGAGTTTTGATCAGTTTTCACTGAAAAAAGGTCATCATTTTGAGAAAAATTAAAAGATAGTAAAGTCAACTAATTTTGTTTATACATCCTTGCCCATATTTTCATTTAATATTAAATAAAATCCCACTAAATAAAACGAAAAACACCTCGGACGTTTGACCGCGGTGGAGTCTATGCCATGCTGATGAGTCCTAACTTGGACGAAACAGCTGTCCACGGCTGCCACATTCTCGTCCCCAGAGCTCCACGGTTTTTTTTTTAATTGCGTCTCGTGTAGCTCTGGTAACGGACAAAAATTTGAATTTTTTGATTGACTGTTTAAAAATGAATGCGCAACAAGGTAAAAAAAATTACGCTTCTACGCATAAGGTTTTACTTCCGGTTGAATTTCAAATGTTGAAGTCCGACGACCACATCAACAAAACCAACGTTTTAATTTCAACGTTGCCTAGTTCCTGTACGGCTTTCTCCCAGTCCTTCACGGTCAATTCGTTTCGGTGCCGTATCCGAGACGAACTGCCGGGGATACCCGTGAATGCGAAATGCCAACGGTAACGCAATATTGCGGGGTTCAGTTTTTTGGAAATTAATTGTAACGATTTTTGACGAACGCAAATGAACAAAAAGCCCGGTAATTTTAAGTTCGAAAAAAAAAATTACAAGAGGCTAGCTGGTAGCCTGTACTCATGCGCTTGCATAAGAATGTTTTATGGTTTATTTTAACTGGGTCACGCACCCCTTCCCTCTCAACGAATTTTGCGTGACATGTAAGTCTTGTTTTGTTTACATATTATCAGATATCATTATTACGACTGAATTTACAACTGAATAGCCCTTATCGTAGATGAGTACGCCACGCCAACATATCAGCGGTTTCTCGCTTTCTTGACCCTATAGTCTCGTTTTGATGTTTACGCTCATCGTCGTCAGAGGTTCTCGTAAACATCAAAACGAGACTATAGGGTCAAGAAGCGAGAAACCGCTGATATGTTGGCGTGGCGTACTCATCTACGATAAGGGCCATTTAAACACGTTTTATAAGCATTTCTCTAAATCTAGCGACAACACAAAGAAAAATTCAATCACAAATTGATATCAACATAAATTCCCATCGAAAAATGTAATTTCTTTTCTGGTGAAGACCAAATGCCAGTGGCTTGACTCGGCTATTTTGAAAACTACGGGCACGGCGAAATCACGAGGTCGCATGTGAACCAATCAGACCAGTGAAAGTCCTCCCGCGGGATATGGGAAACTTTAAAAAAACAAGGCGATTTGTGACTACAAAAGCGGGACGAAAGCTAAAAATGGAAACAAGGAAACCTTACCGAAACCTTGACTCATGCCGCTATGCGCATGAGTAAAAAATAAATCCGTCCCGGGAGAGGATCGAACTCGCTTCCTTCGGTTGCTTCCGGCTCTACTGCCCAATTACTTATCCAATACGCTACCTGGGATTTGGCTAATTACTAATGTCAATTTTTGTCATTTCAACGTAGATATGCCGAAAAAGTTTACATCTGAGTGAGTGATGGATCGAGTGAGTGCGGGTTTTTTCTTCGTTTGCGTTCGTCAAAAATCGTTACATATAATATAAAAAAAAAAAAACCTCGATATTGCGTTACCGTTGGCATTTCGCATTCACGGGTTGGCTCGAAGGAGCCTTGATTTATTTTTCTAGCCTGTGAAGATCGAAGGGGGCTCTGCTCGCAGGGTATAAAGCAGATTATAAATAAGAAAAATTGCGAGAATTAAGATAATATTTCTGCTTTCCTTTATTTGAATTTTTTTCAAATATCAAGAGACCAAATGTTTGTAAAGTAACATGCCGCGACCCCTACGTATTAAAAATCTACGTAGTTTATCGAGGTAAATCAATATTTTATGTTCACAGCTTCGGTACTCGTTCAGTTTTACACACAGTCCGCTTCTTATACCGAGTCCATCATTCTCAGTCCTCGTTTTATACCCTAGTCCGTGCTTTATACCCAGTCCGTAGTCCGCAGTCCGTGTTTTATACTGACCGATAAACACACAGCTCTCAAACGAAAGAAATCGGTTGACTTATCGAGGATTTTCTAAAACCATTAGGCAAAATACAAAGACAATATTTCTTCTAAATAACAGCAGCACGTGAAGCTTTTCTTCTTTCTTTTTCAGCGCGATGTTTTCCTGTTAAGTCTTGTACAGTCCTTTCGAACGCCATTCCACACACAGAGCATTCTCGTCTCCAGAGCTCAACCAAACGAAACGAGGGCTCTGGGGTCGAGAATGCACACACAAAAGGTTTTTTTATTTCCGATTTCTGGCATTGAGCAAGCGCAGTAGTACATTAATGCATTAGGCATGCGCTAACAGATGAAAGATGAACGCATCAAGTCGTCCCCATTGTAATGGTGTTAGTTGTTTCAGCTGTTTTGGTCCAAAATTTGGTATAGAATTTGCCATTAATGGTAATCCGCCGTGACAGACCTACAAATGGCAGGTTTGGTGGCGGTGTATGTTTTTACATTCGATCGAATATAAACTATTCTGTCCGCAAAGATTTGGACAATCAGCTCCTGGAAATTATATCAATTGAAATTTGTAAACCTAACTCAAAACCATTTGTCGTTACTTCATGGTATAGACCTCCTAATTCACCCCAAGAACTTTTCTCGCACCTTGACACATTGTTAGGTAAATTAGATTCAGATAATGTTGAACATTTTCTCATGGGGGATCTGAATTGTGATTTGCAATCCAAAGACAATGTTCATGCAAAGGCTCTCCTAAATGTCACAGATATCTATGGTTTGAAACAACTCATTAATGAATCTACTCGAATTACACTTTCGACAAGTACTTTAATTGATTTGATATTCACTAATCGACCTGAAAATGTGTATTGTTCTGGGGTGTCTCATGTTGCCATTAGTGACCATAGCTTAGTATATGTTTATCGAAAAATTTCAATTCCCACTTCCTCTAAAGGAATTAACTTGATAAGTTATAGACAGTTTAAACACTTTAACAGCGCCAATTTTCGAACTGAGATTTTAGCACAACCTTGGGATGACATCAAGCAATTTTACGATCCCAATGACATGTGGAAGAAATGGAAAGATTTATTTTTAACTGTCTGCGAAAAACATGCACCAATGAAGACCAAACGGACGCGTAATTCAAAATCAACGTGGATTACTACTATTTTAAAAAAGCGGATGAATTACAGAGACCGCCTTAAAAGAAAAGCTATTAAAACAAATGATCCATCTATTTGGAAACAATTTCGAATGGTGAGAAATCAAGTAAATCGGGAAATTAACAGCGCCAAACAGGCTTACTATAAAAATGCCTTCAGTAATTGCTCGGGAGATCAACGCAAAACATGGAAAACTATTAACGAACTGACCTCGCGTAAGTCGAATAAAACCGTTATCAATGAAATGGAATACAATGGGTTAAATTCTAAAGACCAAACAGATGTTGCAGAAATGTTAAATTCCTTTTTTACGGAAATTGGGCCAAATCTTAGTAGACATGTATTTGAAGTTGATAAATCCTTCGAAGAATTTATTACTGAAACTGATAAAGAATTCATATTTGAAAAAACAACACCAACACACGTTTTTACACTACTATCAAAACTTTGTAAGTCAAAGGCAACTGGATTAGATAATATTTCAGCGAAACTTTTAAGGGAATGCCCCGATTTACTAGCAGAACCTCTCTCTCATATATTTAATCAATCCTTAATAACCGGCATCTTCCCTGATGAATGGAAATCTGCTAGAGTCACTCCGTTGTATAAAAATTCCGGGAAGCGTTCTGATCCGACAAATTACCGACCGATATCAATAATTCCAGTCGTGGCCAAAGTTTTCGAACGGATAATCTACGACCAATTATATCAGTATCTAACTAGGAATAGCTTTCTTACTGGTCATCAATCTGGTTTTCGTTCCTTGCACTCCACACTTACGGCACTAATTGAAGCTACTGATAGTTGGGCCATGAACATTGATCGTGGTTTTGTCAACGCTGTCGTCTTTCTGGACCTCAAAAAGGCCTTTGATACAGTTGATCACGATATTTTGTTAAAGAAATTGCAATACTATGGGATTCGTCGGTCCAGTTATAAATGGTTTGCTTCTTACTTAGATAATAGAACTCAAATTTGTCACATCAACTCCTGTAAGTCAACCCCGAAATTGTTGAGATGCGGTGTTCCTCAAGGAACAATTTTAGGACCTCTTCTGTTTTTGTTATATATTAACGACTTACCAAATTGCCTGATGTATTCACAAACCAGGATGTACGCTGATGATACCAGCTTGACGTTTGCTAGTGCAGACGTTAAGCATATAAATGATTGCCTTAATTATGACTTAAGTAATGTATACACATGGTTATCGGCTAACAAGCTTACCCTGAATTTGACAAAAACTGAGTTTATACTTATTGCATCAAGGCAGAAGTTGTCACAATTTTCAGAAAGCCCTTCTCTTACTATAAATAATAACGCTGTAGAACAAGTAGCATCGGCTAAATCCCTTGGAGTCTACATCGACCAAACCTTAAACTGGGAATGCCATATTGAAAATGTCTGTAAAAAGGTTGCTTCCGTCATTGGTGCAATTAAACGGATACGGCATCTTATCCCATTTAACATTTTAATCAAAGTTTATAATAGCCTTGTTCAGCCTCACTTTGATTATTGCAGTGTGGTGTGGGGAAACTGTAACAAGGGCCTTTCTGAAAAGCTTCAAAGGCTTCAAAATCGCGCAGCCCGCATTTTAATGTCTGCGAGCTACGATAGTAATTTGGATGATGTGTTCCGGGCATTAGGATGGCGTAAACTATGTCATCAAAGATTAGAAATGAAATCTATCATGATGTATAAGACCCTACATGGGATGACACCAGATTATCTACTATCAAGATTTGTTTATCGCGATAACGCGAATGCTTATCGTTTAAGGAATACCGAAAACAAACTAGTTCTTCCACAACCTCGCACTGATTATCTGAAAAGAAGTTTTTCATACAGTGGAGCTCAGTTGTGGAACAACTTACCCACAGAATTAAGACTAGCGTCTTCCTTAAGCGAATTTAAGACAAAACTAAGTCGCCATAGTTTTTAAGTAAAGTTTTAAATAATATTTTTGAACACGGCCTCCATGAAAAGCAGTTTTTATTTTTTATATTGTACCTCTTATTTGTAGTTAGGAAGTTAGGTAGTTAGCTGATTATGATAATTTAAGCTGATGGAAATACCGTGTATAAATAAAGTTATCTTATCTTATCTTATCTACCATAATGGTGGGCCATAATACACAGCTGTGCAAATTCTTGAATTCGCTGCCTCTAAATATCAGCTTACAGTATATAATGTAGCACAATTCTTTTACAGTGGTAACTAAGGGGCCTGCTAAGAGGTGAGATCGGATGTCAGCATAAACGGCGCAGATGACAGCCGCTACCGGTCCATTCATGATCTCACCCTATCCTCCCGACCCATGAATGTGAATGTGAATGTGAATAGGATAGACCAGTCTTTCCGAACGGCGATATGGGTCCTTTAACGTCCCCTACCATTAACGCCCCCCCCCCCGGGGGGGGGGGGGGCGACTCTGTATATATATATATTCTAGACCAAAACTCTCTGATTTCTATACCCTATCCCAGACTAAACTGCTTGAAAACCATACCCTTCACAGCGGCACAAACCCATATAGCTTATATATCAGAGTACCCCCCCACCTCCCCCCCCCACCCCGCCCGCATTAATGTAACCGCCCAATGACGCGATCATCTGAACTGAGCATGAGACAAGGTGTTTGAACGCAGCCAGCATGATCTAACTAGGCGTCAACAGCCTCCTCGATCAATAATCCTGTCTCTTTTGTTTTTTAGACAATGGTTGCCTCGGTGGTGTTCTAGTTGGAATTGTTACGTCACGTGACATTGATTTCCTGGATCACTCTCAGTTTGACATGAAGCTGGATAAAGTGATGACACCGCTGGATCAGCTTATTGTGGCTCAATCAGGATGCACGCTGAGAGAAGCAAATCAGATCTTACAGAAAAGTAAAAAGGTATGTTGGCGATACAGTGAATACAGTTAGTGTTGTACGTCTAACACAAACGCGTCTCTGAGGAGGGACTCCAATTCTCAGCCAAAAGTGAACGCCTCTCTAGAGCCTGGATTTCGCTAGCGACATCAGAAGCATAACAGTGCTCACGTCCAGTGAAGCATAGAGCAGTTTTCAATTGAGTGTCGTAAAACCAAAACCATCACAAAGTAATTACTCTGACCAATCACAGCAGTCGTAAACAATCCAATGAACCAATCAGAGCTCGAAGCAATTACATGTCGGCGGCGTCAAGCGCGGGAAAACGCGTGCGAGCAAGTCACGATTGGTTTTGGTTTTACTTCTGATTGGTCGAGAAAGTGGCGCGAGATTTTTTTAGCCAATCACAAAGCGTAGCAATGCAAAACCAAAGCAATTGCGAAATTACTTTCGACACTCAATTGAAAACTGCTCTAAGCATAAGGATCAATCTTATGCTTATGTCAATGTTGGTTTTCACTTGACGCAAATTCGTATGCTTCCTCTTATGCTTATACTTATACTTATACACTTGCCGCTAGTGAAAACAAGGCTTAAAGCAACAAGAGGCTACGCGTAGCCTATACTCGTGCCGGTAATATAGCAACAACAGGCAAATAAAACCAAAAATAGTTTCGCTTCTGCTTGCATGCGTGCGTATTCTCGTACCCAGATTTAATGCGATGCACAAATGAGAGACGAAAACACGAAGAATAAAAAGAAAAACGGAGGGCAAACCTTACCTCGTTGCCGTATCCGGCACGAGTAAACAGCAACAAACAAAAACCAAATTTGTTTCGCTTCTGCTTGCATCACACCAAATCCCAAGTATCATGTGCTCAAAATTTTATCGCAAGGCATGCGTGCGTATTCTCGTACCCAGATCTAGAGCGATGCGCAGAAGTAGATACGAAAACACGAAGAAAAAGAAAAAGAAACACGGAGGGCAAACCTTAACTCGCTGCCGTACCGGCACGAGTAAAAACACTCAGCTAAAACCGAACGCCACTCTTAGGTGGACACATTTCCAAAGACAGATTCCTATGTCAGTCAAAACGAATGCCTCGCTAAAGCGGGCCCATCTCCAAAGTGAATGCTTCAGCGCCAACGACTCCCTTAATTGAACGTCTTTCTAAGGAGCGGACACAACTCTCTGAGGACAGACTACTATCTCAGTCAAAAATGACGCCACTCCAAAGTGGATAACTCTAAAACGACTGCCTCTCTAAATCAAACACCCCTATAAAACGGACAACCCTTATATAAAGCGGACACATATCAGTCTAGAGTGGGCACTTTCATAAATCGAACACCTGTGTAAAGCGGAAACAACTTTAGGGGCGAGCTCCTGTATCAGTCTAAAATGGAATCCTCTAGTGAGCAGGCAGATAACTTTTTTGCATAGACTACATGATTGTCGTAAACGTACATTAGTTGATCAGGTCCGGGTTGTTCAAAATGTGGATAGCGCTATCCACCGAATAAATCACCATCCAGTGGATAAGTATTCACAAAATCCTGTGTTATCCGCTGGATATTGATTTATCCGATGGATAGAGCTATCCACCTTTTGAACAACTGGGTCCAGTCTTTTGTGATGAGACATATTACGTAAAACATTACTGATACGACTTGTATGCCTTTTTTAAAAGGCATTGACATAATCAAAATTGAGACAAAACGAAAATTTAAGAAAAGTTCCACAATTCATAATCCACAAACTCAAAAGTTAAAACAACATTACATGTCTATAGGTTTTACTCTAGCAGTGAAAAGATTTATAACTATTAATAGTAAATTAAGTGACTGCGTGCAATTTTGGGCGTTAAGTTGGACTGTTACCAAAGTCTGTTCCAAAACCGGGGAGCAGCTAAAACCGGCGCGTGAACTGGCGAGGAAAACGAACGAACACTGGGGAGAGAGTTCGCGCCTGTCCGCCTCCGACACATGCATTATTTTTCTGTCGCACGCCGCGTATCCTTCGCTCCCCATTATCTGAGCGCCTGCAACAGGATACTGTTACCATTACATTAAACGCTTAATGAATGGTCCCGAGGGAAACAATGAATTTTGTTTACCGCGAATCTCGATGTTTCCCGGGGAATCAGTCATTAAGTGAGTTGTTTTTATAGCAACACAAGGCATCATAATCATGCCACCTTTTGTCACGGTCTGATCACGTGCGGACGGATGGACTAGCGGACAACAGTGCACTGTTACCCTCTGACGTCAAAAATGTTGCCTGCTTTCGCAAGTGTTGTCCGCTCATGGTCGTTTGGCGGGAAACAGTTTGTTTGTTAGATGTCATGTGACCATGAATCGACCAATGAACGCGCGCGTTGTATTGAGAAAAACTCCAGCTATATAATAATAAATGTTTTCATTTGCTTGCCAACAGCTTAGCCTTCATTGCTACATCTGCGAAATTAACCTTGCATCTTTTTTACATACAGGCCAAGCTGCCCATTGTCAACGAAAAAGGAGAACTTGTGTCACTTATAGCGCACACAGATCTCAAGAAAAACCGCGAGTATCCGCTGGCCTCCAAGGATGGCAAAAAACAGCTTCTAGTTGGAGCTGCAGTCAGCACGCGCGAGGAAGATAAACATAGAATAGAGGCTCTGGTGCACGCTGGTGTTGACGTGGTAGTGCTGGACTCGTCCCAGGGAAACTCGGTATTTCAGGTCAATCTCATCAAGTACATTAAAGAGAAGTTCCCGGATCTGCAGGTGCGCAGTGTTTTTTGCGTCATTATACAATAGCCCTTTTGTATGTTTACGTCAGACCAGCTAATTTCACCCCCAATCCTCGCTTTCGAAGTGTAAACCTGTGACAATCTCATCAATGTAGCAAAGTAATCAAGGGAGCAAAGTTGAAAAGAACACCCACTCAAAGATAACGCGAACTTGTCAAAGATTTGCAAAGAATTTCGTGCAAACGAGGCTTGGTGGTAAATTTTAAGCTGGTGACGTCATCATGCATAAGGCCTATTACAAGCGATTAGAGTCGGACAAAATAGGACTCGTTGACACTTATTCGTTTCGTGGGTGGAGGGGGGGGGTTGGACCAAGATACAACTGTTGGGGGGGGGGGGGGGGTGATCATCAGAAATGTTGCAAGGGAGCCCTAAAAGGTGCCAGAAACCCGTTTGGTGGCTCACATCAGTTTTAACCTTTAAGAGGTACCAATTATTTCTGAAAAGTTGGTCCTGTCAACACATTTTGAATTTTTCTAGCTTAAGGCGGGGGTAAACCTGAATTTTAATGAAATTTTAAGAGGTTTTAAGAAGGGATAGGAGAAAGAAAATGATTTTTGGAACACCAACAGACAGTTGATACCCACGCAAGAGCACCCCAGGTTGCTAGTGGACTAACTAGGCATCCGTCTATTAATTATTAACTACAAATTCTAATTTTAAAAATTTACTAAATCTTCAATATTTTTTTCTCTAAATTTTACCAATCCTTTGAGAAAAACTATTTCCTCCCAAACATACCCAAAAATCACCCAAAAATTTACAAAACATCCCATAACATAGTTTTCTGTCATAAGCAGAGGGTTTTTTGGATTGCTTGAAACGTGAACGAGATATTCCCATTAAAGCCATGTTAAGTGACAGAAAAAATGGCATTCAGGTAGACCCCCGCCTTGATACCCTAAAAGGAATCAGACTATAATACCCTAAAAGGAATCAGACTAATATATACATAGCCCAAGCCTAACAGCGTCGCACTTTGAACAAGCTTAACTAAGGTGAAACTTAACTAAGGTGAAACTTAACTAAGGTGAAAGGTTGGAAGCACAAGAATTAAGATTGACGAACGGGCTATTTTCAATTTTAGCAATTCTCAAAAACAGTATTACGCGACCGTCTGCACAGTACATTTTTATAGACCGTACAAAAGTTCACAAAAACAACTTTTCTCTGTCTAGAATAAATAGTACCACTAGTTTCCGAATAAAATACAGTTTATGTTTGTCAAAAATTGCCCGAGAAACTGATTTGAAAATCAAAAATTGCAAAAATACACAAACATATTTGCATAAGGCGATGCGAGTGAAGATAGAACTGTACTATAAAATCAAAGTCTCGTTTTGTTTACATAAAATCGCTTTTCAATCTATCTAATGAATGAACAAACACATAAAAATGGACAACACAATTTTCTTTCGAAAAAATTTATTCAAATCTCCATTAGTTTACGTTTAAAAGCAAAACGCGTACCATTTAATTGTAGCTCATCGAGTTCAAGCTTTCTTCGATGAAATTCAAGAGATCGATACAACTAAATTTAGCACGTTTTAAAATCAATTCTCCAAAACTAACAATAACACTAATAAAAAGTCACTCACAGATTGATATCAAGATAAATTCTCATCGAAAACTGTAATCTGTTTTACCTTTAAGTTCCTCGCTTGCTCTGGAAATTCAAATCTCCGCTTCTGGTTCTGAAATCCGTAGAAAACAAACATCTCCCGCATTGATAAAAACGTAATACATGAAGTTTCTCGAAGCAAGATATTATCCCTGAAAGCTCGTCTTTTTCCACTAAAGCGGCTTCTGAGTATACCTTAATTAGTATCCCTGTCTTGAGTAGCAAACCGCGAAAAAATGCAGGAAAATAACGAGTTTAATTCTCCGCTAGACACAACAAAACAACTAAAGTGTTTACCGAGCTCACAGCTGTGTGGCCGCGCGAAAAACAAAATTGCTAAGATCCCGGATGTTGTCCAACACGGGCGGGCACACACGCGCCCGCGAAACATTCCGCTAGCCATGACCATGAAAAATCACGGCACAGGTTCTATGAGTATGGAGCTGCGCAGCCAGGCCGTCGGCCTGGCAAGTGCTCCGCTATAATACCCTAAAAGGAATCAGACTAACTCTAACGGTGGTTGTGGTTGTGCTTAGTTGTGCCAAACCATGAATTTTAACGACTAATAGATAAGAAGATCTCCCCCGTCACTTTTATACAGGAGTCCTCCACTGGTTTCTCCTACACTAAAACGATAGAAAACGCTGATCCTGCTGATGAAAACGGACACTTTAACTTTCAAACACAGTTTCAAAAGTGGGAACTGAAAACGCATTGTTTTTATCGTGGACGGGCGGCAAAAGAAAGCTTTTAAAAAAGAGAAAGTGTGTGAAATAGTGAACGATCGACGGAAACGCATAAAAAAGCTTGCGTTCTCAAGCGAAAACTCCTATTATATATGTGTGGAAATTAAGGTGAAAATGATAAGACAACGCCTCGAATGTGCGAACTATTCGCTAGGATTTTGATGGAAATTGCCTTTCAAAAAGGCACGTATTAGTGTGGACAGCGTCTTACTTAAGGTGAAGGCTGAACTCGATAAGGAATAACTATCAAAATAATTGTAGGGATAACCTAGTTTTAAAAACTAATAGTTTTAGGGTTAATTGCCGACTTTACAGTCTGAAGTGTGGGAGAGAAAGCCGCTGTAGAGCTTTTAGAGAAATGATAACGGACTTCAAAATAAGAGACAATCCAACCCACTGAACCCAACCCAAACAAACTTCTCCTATGTTTCTTTATGGTTTGTTTTCACCTCTTTGCCGGTTTTTTATTTATTATTTATTTACGTTTTTGCTTTACTGAGTGACCCTGATAGGCGTTTTAGGGATTAGGGATAACTTGAGAAACAATTTTAGGAATAAGGGATTACTATCGAACAAGAGAAAATGAGGTATCAAAATAGTTATAGGTATTAGGGATAAGTCAGTATCATTTAAGAATAGTTTCAGACATAATTATGAGTTAGGCTATTTTTAGTGTTCTACGGATAAGGGATGACAGTCTCTAAAACATAGGGACTAAAATACTTCGTCTGAGGCTAAGTTAACTTGTAACATAATTCTGATAATATTGCCAAGCCCCTCTTCGGCTTTGCGGGCGACAAGAAATTATGGGATCGGGCGTTGTCGGGAATTGGTATATTTTTCGCGATGTTTCGAAAACTTTGGTTTCTCAGCTGTTGTATTTGGTTGTAGTGTGTGGGTATTGTTTAGCGTATTTACGAATCTTTTAGGGTTTTTTTATAGATTCTCTCCTCGATTAGATGCTATTAGTTCATCGCAGATCAGAAAAAGACCCCATTACAAAGAATGGCTTTACCCGGGAGATCCCCATATAAAAGAGACGGGAAGGCTCGTCGGAAATTTTGAAAAGAAACCCCAAAAGCTACTGGGATCTCTTAATGAGGGCGTGGCACCTACTTTATTGTACTCCTCAGCTAAGGGGTACCAAAAAAAGATATTATTTTGTCTGTGTTTATCGGCAATAAAATCGGTTCAATTGTCAAAGTTCTACTTGCACTGAGACTTTGAAAATAATTCCATAGATCTCTATATTTTCTTTACCTTAAAAGGTACCATAACAATTACAACTCAGGACATTTTAACATTGAACACCCTAAAAGATGCGACGATGTATGATTCTCGTCATTTTTATATGGCAGTCCCTCCTGGGGCCCGTTGCTCGAAACTCCCGGTAACTTTTCGGGCTCGAAGCCAAATATTGAAATCAAAATCTAAAGAATAAAAGCGCGGGTCCTAGCGAACAAACCAGTCCATTTTGTTTTGCTAACTGATAGTTTTATCGTTTTATCTGCAAAACTTTTGAAACCTCGATCTTCAATGAAAATAAAACAGCTTTCCGGGCCCGGTAACTACCGGGTCTTTCGAGAAACGGCCCCCTGGACCGCTACAGCGAGACGACCGTCATAAGTTGTACTCTTTTTCTTTGCAGATCATAGCTGGGAATGTTGTTACCGCTGCCCAGGCTAAGAACCTTATAGATGCAGGCGCAGATGCACTGCGCGTGGGAATGGGCAGCGGTTCTATTTGCATTACACAAGAAGTGATGGCAGTCGGTCGTCCCCAGGCTACCGCTGTGTTTCGAGTCGCGGAATATGCACGCAGGTTTGGTGTTCCTGTGGTAGCTGATGGCGGGATAAGATCTGTTGGTCATATCATCAAGGCGCTTGCTCTCGGCGCCTCCACAGTTATGATGGGCTCACTTTTGGCGGGAACCACAGAGACACCAGGAGAGTTTTTCTTCTCAGATGGAGTCCGGCTAAAGAAATATCGAGGTAATAACGGTTCCAGACTGTTTATATCAAACCAAAATGGTAAAATTCGATACACATTTTAGCTTATACAGGGGACTATCCTCCACCCACCCGCTCACTGATACAGTCGAACATCCAGGCCATAGGCAACTACCTTCCCAGAGCGACCACTTTCCCAAATTACCAAGACTTTTCAATTCAAATCTTTACAATTGAATTCTGTCGTAAATAACCTCGACCACTCTCAAATGCTGGTAGTTTTGAATTTTGTTTCCTGTTCTAATTTTTTAACTTCTGATAAGCGAGCACCCGCCCATATTCTGATGTCACTGCAACCGCAAATTGGACGATTGACCACCCCAATAAAACAAAACAACAACAACAACCTTTATTCAAAGCTGACCCCCCCCCCCCCCCCTTCGTAAACGACCACCTACCGCGAGTATGCGACAATCCTGGTTAAGTAAGCATGTAGGGTGGGTTGCGTAGGCGAACTAAACAAGTTCGACTGCAATAACTACATGTAGGTTGTTTCAGCTTCAGCTTTGCTTTTGTCGTTACACTTCAGTTGTCTATTTTTTAGCATTTTGGTCGAGGAAATATCTACAGGTTGTAATACGTTGGTTTTGCTTGATTAGATTCCCGTTGTTTTGCTATTTATCCAGGTTTTGTTTTAAATAATGAGTTGGCCGTAAAGAGAGGTTCCACTCTCCTATCCCGCACCCTGCATCCCGTATCCCGCATCTCACATAATGATTTTGCTGCGCTTTTTCAATAATAATTAGATTTAATTGCCACCCTTTGATTCCCAATGTATTTCTGCAACAATTTCAAATATTTTAACTTAAAATTTCGCTGCCCTTTCGTTTGTTACGAGAGTGAAAAAGGCACCCCTTTCTGGCGGACCCTCCCCGCAGTAGCCCACTATATAGAGTACCCGCCCCAGGGTCATTTTTACGGCCACATGCACACTCCTCAGACCTGTCAAAACTATGTTGGACTCTCATTTTTCCAACGCCGCAAAAGGTCAAAACTGGAAAAACCAAATATCATTTTGCGCCTGATATATTGAAAAAAATATATATGAAAGTAATGCTCAGAAGCTCTTTACAAACATATTACTGGACTCATTTGAATTACACTTAAGCACTTAAGTGAAATTAGCACTATTTCGCATCGGATATCTCTTAATTACGGGCGTTGCATGGATAAAGTACTTTCTTAATGGAATTTAATCTGCATTTCCGTATTAGTGTAAATCTATAGGTGCGGTGTTGCGATGCTTGGGGTCTGAATGCTGTTTTCTCGTACTCTGTCCTTTGACGGGGATGGCAATTTGCTATAGCTATTCGGGTGTGTACATCGGTATCACCAACACACTGATGTGGCAGATGACCTAAGAAAATGCCATGTTTAATCTTGCACGATCACGTGTATCGGAGTCAGTCAACCGGAGCATCAAGCGAAACCGGAGATGACAACTCGGCCTTTAAGCTTTTTATACTCAAAGATATTGCAAAGCGGCATGTCACATATTGGTATCTGAGTGGGAATCCAAACAAAATGGTTCCGTTTTGTTTAAAATCATTCTACTAGGGCTCTTATAGCAAAAATATTATTAAAGTCTCTTGGGCAGGATGGAAATCAATTGTGTCTTGCCCATTTTTTTCAAGTTTATTGCTCGTGTCTTGGAGCCCGCGAAACTCTGCTTATAGTTTATTCTTTCTTTGAAAACTAACTTGATATCTTCCTTTTAGTGTTCTATAAGCATTTCAATTCGTGTACGACAAAGGTACTTAGTTTTACTCACTTTTACGACCAGACTGCATGTGGTCGGCATATACCGTGATTTCCAATGTTTGTTTAGGGGCTATTTTGATTAAATTATCATCCATCTGTCAAGACCATACGAGCATTTAATTGCACGGAAACATGGCCATTTATCAACTTTTAAGAAACATTGTTTATTCCTTTTTGAGGTTTTTATCTAATCTGTGTCCTTGATGAAGCCAGAAAGTTTAGAAAAGTGAAGAAATAATTTGTTTGAGTTGCATGCGAGCGAGCAGCAAGGCATTTTCCTTGTCGCAGATCCGAAAATTAGATTTTAACTGGGGCCCATTAAAGATAAGCTAATCTCATCTCAAGATTGCACGAAAATCAAGGGAGGGCAGAAAATTAATGGCTCTAACAATAGATCACGGATTGTGGGTTTTAATACATAAGTAAATAAGTTCAACTCCCCGGGAGGCAAAGGCTGGGATCTTCCAAATTTCCCCACGGCATGAAAGCTTCTTACAACTCGACCTTTTGCCATGCATTCAGTGTAGAGAAACATACGTTGTAAACTGTGAATAGTTCTTTCTAATCTGTATAGTTAAAGCTGACTTTTTTTATTGCAATAATCACTCTTGAATTTTAATTTAATACTATATGAATTTTGTGAACTATTAATAGATATGTAATTCAGCCTCGGACAATGAGTTGGTTGCTAATTTATGATACAGGTTGTATTTATCTTCTTTCAACCCAAAAGCTAAGTTAAACCTGTGTAGTTCTTGTCGTACAGTAGTTTTAATTTTCTAATACTTTTGATGAAAGCCTGCGGTACTTTACAGGGTTGTCAGTTCTATTTATTTATCTATTTTAATCTTTTTTAAGCCTGTGGTCTGTGTGGTTCACATCCTAAAATGTGATCACTACAAAACTGCATAATAAAACTTTCCTGTTCTGTTATTTGTTATTTTGTAGAATGTTGTTTTTACTTTAGAGTCTGTGGATGAAATCATTGAAATAAAGCTACTGAGCAGTACTTTCCTGTAGTAATGTCTATTATGCTGTATAAAGTGGTTCTAACTTTTGAGTAAGTGAATCGGAAATCCTAAAGTGTAACCATTCAAAGCCACTGAGCAGTACTTTTCTGTCATGCTGTTTATTACACTGTACAAGGTGGTTCTAATTTTTGAGTTTGTGAACGAAATCCTTAAGTGTGCCGGACCATATATTTCATTAAAGCTGTTAAGCACTGAGAACCGTTCTTATAGACGGATACCATTTAAATCTTCTTTATTCCTTCTTTTTTTCTAAACTCACGACGTTCATTAGTTCTATTTTTTTAAGACTATTGATGAAAATCAGCGGTACTGTACAAGGCGGTCTATTTATTTATCTATTTTAATCTTTTTTAAGCCTGTGGTGTGATCTGCAGTGAAAGCTACGGAACAATACTTTTCTGTTCTGTCAGTTGTTTGTTTTACTGTAGAATGTTGTTTTAACTTTTGCGTCTCGGTGGATATAAAAATCGGCCAAAAGTGTGGCCATCGAAATGAAAGCTACAGAACAATACTTTCCTGTTCTGTCAGTTGTTTGTTTTACTGTAGAATGCTGTTTTAACTTTTGCGTCTCGGTGGCGGATACTGAAATCGGCCAAAAGTGTGGCCATTGCAAGGTGGTTCTAATTTTTGAGCTTGTGAACAAGTCATGATGTGTAACAATTTATATTAAAGCTACGGAGCACAACATTCTTGTCGAGCTGGCCTTTAAATCTTCTTTTTTCTTTTTTTTTTCTTTACTCGTGGCGTACGAGGTTTAAATTTTTTTAAGACTTTTGATGAAAACCTGCCGTACTGTACAAGGTGGTTTTCGTTTATTTATCTTTTTTTAATCCTTTTAAAGCCTGTGTTTGATGTCCTAAAGTGTAATGATCACCAATACTTTCCTGTTCTGTTGTTGTATGCTGAGGTTGTTCTAACATTTAACTCCATGGATAAAATCCTAAAGTGTGACCATTCAAATGAAAGCTATTTATCGAGCAGCACTTTCCTGTTGTACTGTTTTTTATGCTGTACAAGGTGGTTCTAACTTTTGAGTCCGTGGATGAAATCCTAAAGTGTGACCATTCAAATGAAAGCTACTGGACAGTACTTTCCTGTGGAACTGTTTATTATGCTGCACAAGGTGGTTCGAACTTTTGAGTCTGTGGTACTGTAGTACTGTTTTTTTTATGCTGTACAAGGTGATTCTAACTTTTTGAGTCTGTGGATGAATTCCTAAAGTGTGACCATTCAAATGAAAGCTACTGAGCAGTACTTTCCTGTGGTACTGTTTATTATGCTGTTCAAGGTGGTTCTAACTTTTTGAGTCGGTGGATTAAATCCTAAAGTGTGACCATTCAAATGAAAGCTGTTGAGCAGTACTTTTCTGTAGCGCTGATTATGCTGTACAAGGTGGTTCTAATTTTTGAAAAGTGTGACCATTTAAATTGAGCTGTTGGGCAAAACATTCTTTTGTGATACCATTTAAATCTTCTTTATTCTTTTTTTTTTAACTACAATGGCCACGGTTAAGAGTCGAAGGCTTAAGCTTAATATTTTCTTTGTTATTATAGGAATGGGGTCGCTAGACGCTCTAGAACACGGATCAAGTCAGAGCCGGTATTTTGTAGAAAGCCATAGAATGAAAGTCGCGCAAGGTGTGTCGGGAACTGTGCCAGATAAAGGCAGCATTCACCGGTTCCTCCCATACCTCTATGCGGGCGTGCAACACGGCTGTCAGGATATGGGAACACAAAGTCTCTCCGCAACGCGGTCTATGATGTACAACGGTCAACTTAAGTTTGAAAAGAGGTCTGCCTCAGCCCAAGTGGAAGGCGGCGTTCATGGTTTACACTCGTACGAGAAGAGGCTGTATTAGAAGAAGGCAAAATTAAAGTGTCTGTGGATGAAATCCTGTGTGATCAGCTGTACAAGGTGGTTCTAACTTTTGAGTCTGTGAATGAAATCGTTAAGTGTGACCATTCAAATGAAAGCTATTGAGCAGTTCTTTTCTGTGGTACTGTTTATTATGCTGTACAAGGTGTTTCTAACTTTTGAGTCTGTGAATGAAATCGTTAAGTGTGACCATTCAAATGAAAGCTATTGAGCAGTACTTTCCTGTGGTACTGTTTATTATGCTGTACAAGGTGGTTCTAACTTTTGAGTCTGTGAATGAAATCGTTAAGTGTGACCATTTAAATGAAAGCTATTGAGCAGTACTTTTCTGTGGTGCTGTTTATTAAGCTGTTCAAGGTGGCTCTAACTTGAGTTTGTGGACAAAATCCTAAAGTGTGACCATTAATATGAAAGCTATATTGAGCAGTACTGTAGTACTGTTTATTATGCTGCACAAGGTATGTTAGTTTTAGTTTTCGTCTGTGGATGATGGATTTCTTTTTGTACATTTATCGAGTGGTACTTTTACTCGCGAGAGTTAAAGGTAATGAATATATAAATCATGTTTCTCTGATCGAGACAATGCTGAAACTATTTAACGACTGGTGTTGCGCGCTGGAGTGAATACAACCCGCTGGTCGGTGTGGCTCTTGAAACATGTTGAAAGAGTTGTGTGAAAAAAACATTAAATGAAATGAAGTAGTGTGATGTTGTATAAGTGTAAGAATTTGCTTCTGCGAAAGCGCAAATGTGGTCTCCTTGTTAACGTTTGTTAAACACTGCATCACCCTTCGTAAAACAGTATAAATTATAGAACCAGGCGTGAAACGTGTTTTGAAATTAACAACGTGGTTTATCTTCCCGGGGGAGGGGGGGGGGGGGGGGGAGTACTCCCATATATGAGCTACATAGGTATGTGCCGCTGTAAAGGGTATGGTTTTCTGGCAGTTTAGTCTAGGAAAGGGTATAGTTATCAGAGATTTTTGGTCTAGAATAGGGTATCATTTCCCGCGAAACTGATCACTTGCGTGAAGAATTTAGTCTAGCCAAGGTTTACTGGCAAAATAAGGTACCGGCATTTTTACTGACTCCTGTTAACTAATAACTGTGATAGTGAACGAGTTTCTGGAAAATAACGAGTCTGGAATAGGTCTAGGATAGAATAGGGTTTTTCGGTGTTTAGTCTAGTATAGGGTTGCAAAATGCAGCTTAAATGGTCTAGTATAGGTTAAGGGTCTCAGAGTCCCAGCGGCACACCCCCACCCAAAAATTTGCCGAGTACCTCCCCCCCCCCCCCGGGTTTATCTCTAACTATGTTTCGGTGCCAGTGATGTGAACAGAGCGTAAGTTTATGCCAGTGATTACCTTGCGAGCAGAGCCTCTTTCGATGATAGGTTGGGTGAAAATATTTGAATGGAATGAGTTTTATTTTTATTGATGTGAATATTAACTTGTGGCTCATACTGAAGATATTTTATCATTAAAAATATTGCTTGACGCTTGCTGGTTACTCGTCTCCTGGTTTCTTTTATGCCTCATTTAAGTGTCAGTCAATTTTAAAAGGGATCATTCCCTCCCCACGAAAATCCCTGGGCATTTGACAAATTCCGCACTGTGTGGGAAACGTTAGCGGTCAAATGTCCTCCTGGTCGGAACCTCACAAAGCGTCATCTTTCCCACTTTTTGGACGAACTGGTAAAGCAATTTCAAGGTTTTGAAGATTTAAATTTAAATACAGTCGAACCTCCCATAAGCGGACACCCTCGGGACCGCCCTCGGGACCGCCCTCGGGACCACCCTCGGGCCCAAGTTAAGTGTCCACTTACGGGGGGTGTCCGCTTTCGGGAAGTTGAAAAAAAATAGTGCATTAGAGGGAGTATACTATAATGCACCCGTTTTAAAGCTTTTAAGACCACTTGTTATTGTATCATCCATCACAGGATCATCACAGGGTAGTTGGATGTTGCTTTTTATATCACACAAAAATTTAACACTAATTTAAAAACTACGGTTCAAGATAAAAAGATTTTCTGCTAAATAAATGCACATATCTTTAAAGCTCTCGTATTGTCGTCGCACGAACTGATGTAAGCCATATAAAAACAGTAACATCGCCAATGCACCATGTTTCGGAGGTGAAGAGAACAAGGACATATTTTATGTACATTGCATGTAGTCAGTATTTTCTAAAACGCAAAGTGCCCTTAGGTACGTAAAAAGAAACTATCGATGAGTGTCTGCTTCGGCGTGCTTTCCTGATCCGGGAGATAGCTGACACCTTGGAATCGAAATAACTAGTTACCTACATCTAACTGTACTGTTCAGACTCACACTTCGCTTTTGTTTAGGTCAAGTACAATTAAAACCATTAAAACCGAACCTATTTTGTTAAAAATGTTCTTTATATCGTTTACTGTCCGCTTATGGGAGGTTATTTTAGACCATGTGGGCTCTAGCAGCTCTCCGAAACCTCTATTTTCATTGGCCTTGTAAAACAGCTTCTATTGTTTTTAGGTCTAGAGCCCATTGTTGGGTTGTTTGTTTTATTGTTCTCCGAACCAATGGTGTGAGACCTTACGAGAGCTGCTACATGACCCTCCGTGTCCGCTTACGGGAGGTCTCCGCTTATGGGAGGTTAAAAATGTAGTGTTGGAGGGGACAAATCGCCGGGACCGTGGTTTGGCGTCCAGTTAAGGGAGGTGTCCGCTTACGGGAAGTGTCCATTAGTGGAGGTTCGACTGTAGTAGAGTTACACTACCCGCTATAATTACCGAGATCATTTGTGTGGGGCCCCGGGAGGGGGGAGTACTCCCATAAATTATATGAGCTATATAGGCATGTGCCGCTGTGAGGGGTATGGTTTTCAAGCAGTTTAGTCTGGGATAGGGTATAGTTATCAGAGAATTTTTGTCTAGAATAGGGTATCATTTTCCGCAAAACTTATCAGTTGCGTGAAGAATTTAGTCTAGACAAGGCATTTGTAAATTAGAACGGCGGGCAGTGGGGCATTTTTACTGGCCCCTGGTAACTAATAACAACGAAAGCGTTCAAAAATTTGGTCTAGGATAGGGTAGGGATTTTTGATGTTTAGTCCACTAGGGTTACAAAATGCAGCTAAAATGGTCTAGCATAGGGCAAGGGTCTCAGAGTCCCAGTGGCACACCCCCGCCCAAGAATTTACAGAGTACGTCCCCCGGGTGTGGGGCACACATGGGGGTTAAGAATAGAGCGTTTTCACATGACGTCATAAAAATTCAAAAATCTAAAGTATACATCCTACAAAGCTGTTTCTAACATGGTATATGGATACCAGTGTTATAATCTTTCACAAAAAGTTTCAGGTTTTAACGATGTTTTGCTTCCGATTTATAAAGGTTTTAAACGTGTCACGCAATCCGTCACGCTATTTCAAATAAGCCGTGAAAATCAACAAAATTGAACCAGTTGAAAGTTATTTTTGAATTATAGATGCTTATGAGCCGATTTAATGGCACTTATAGTGAATACAATATTTTGTGATGAGATTGTTGGTGTAATTAAGGCTTTGAATTTTTGGCCGCCATGTTGGTGTACCAAAGTGGTACACCAAGATGGCCGCTCCATACATTCCTTACTAAAATGTCCAACACTCGTTCGCCTATAACTCTTGAACTAAATGCTCTTGCGCTTCAAAATTTGGCCCACATGTGTAGTTTTACACTCTCTACAATTCCATAAACATTTTGGAATCGAAAACGGCTTCTGAATTTTGAAATGACGTCAGTGAAAACGCTCTATTGCTATCATGGAGCGTTCTGCAGACATACTCAAACGGCTTCGACCCTCCAACTACGGCACCGTGGTCAAATTCGCTATCATTAAACATTAAAACATTATTGAATCTCCCAATCAGGGTTTTTCAGACCCAACGTACATAAACATATAAATAATTCATAAGGTAAGTGAAACATTGAATAAAAATGTCAAACATTAAAATTGTAATAATAGCTAAAAACATCAATAGGTAACTCTCCTAGCTAACAAGAAATGATTCGAAAAGTAATTCTCTAAGTTTCTTTTTGAAAGCACGCAGGCTGTCTGCAGCAGTAATCGCACGTTGCAATGAGTTCCAGAGTTTAATTGCTCTATATAAAAAAGTTCGCTGACCTGCAGCCGATTGATAAGCTGGAATATTAAGGTAGTACTTATTTCTTGTGTTGCGATCATGAACAGTAGATCTTGTCACAAAACGATCACTCAAGTAACCAGGTGCTAGCCCTTTCACACACTTAAACGCAAGAACGCCCACCGTATACATCAGATAATAACTCACAAGGAGCCAGCGTAACTCCTGAAGAACCATGTGGAGACAACCTCACTAGTCAGGTTGGTGCACCATATACCAGGTCCCGAGTTACGTCGCCAAGAACACAATACAATGACAACGGTATAGATTTGGTATAGAACAACATCTCAATAGAACATCACAATAGACTTGGTATTCGGAGCATCACTCTCACGATAAATGTGGGATACGCCCACCCGGGTTGAAGGGGGGGGGGGGGGGGGGGGGGTTGATTGCGACAGAGTCACCTGGTGCAGACTGGACAATACATAACCCATTGTATAGTTGTGTTACCCAGGAAGCGAGGCTTATTGAAGTTCTTTTTGTTTGATATAGATCTTACTGTTTTTTTTTTTTCATGCTTGGGGCCGGTTTCTCAAAATTGAAGTCCCGATAACTTTTTAGGCCGGGAGCTATGTTTTAAAATCAGAATCTATAGAGTGGTGGCCTATTTTCCAGCCCACAAACCAGTCAGGCTTGTTTCGTCAACTTTGAAATTTTATTTCCTAGCTTTCAAAACAACAACATGCTTCCACTCAAAAGCCAAGGCACTAAGCTCGTTCTTATCACGTGACAATCCATTTACTGTTGACGTGATCCTGTCCAATGAATATCAAAGGAAAACTTCACAGCAGACATAAGAAACAACATGGTATCAATACATCTATTTTTTTGTTTATTTTTTTCTTTTTTGACACACTTTAATTTCTAATGTCAACATTACGAATTTCTATTTTGCGGTAACCTGCACCGGATAAAACGCAAAGGCTTATTTAAAACAACAAACCCTTACGAACACGGGGTTACATCACCCCCTTTAACACTTCAACTTTTGCTTTTTACAACAATCTCAAAATTAAATCGCACAAAATAAAATTAAATTATAAATATTTCTCACTATTTCAAGCGCACGCCAGGCGCATAACTTTGTTATAGACATGATGTCTCTAAATATCTACATAAAAAAGAAAAGCGTTTTTAACGCTTTGATTTTATTCAACGTATTTGTATTAATCTTTTTTATCTAAAATTCACATATTCACAAAGATTGTCCTGACTAATCCGAGCAAGAAAGAAATTGAATGCGCACTCAGCTTAACTGGACAAATGACTTCTTCCAAAAAAGCGAAGCATACTATAGCTCATTCCTGTGCTTTTCGAAGTAGGACCTTTTTTGAAAAACGAAACTGGAAACACAACCTTTTTCACACTTGTACAAAACACCTAATTTAGATTTAACCCCGAAAAATGAAATTTCTTGAAATCGTTTCGATGTTAAATCCTATTCCCCCGTGTTATATTACACGTAAAAGCAAACATCCACTTTTTTTACACTCAAATAACTGTTTGCTTCCATATCAAATATTGACATAATCGTACACTTGTACGTGATGTGGCGAATTGCACGAAGACTGCGAACGGAAATTCCGTTGAAGATTTGGCGAGTGTCCTTGACCTGAAAACGGGGAAGCCAAGCTGAGTAGCTGACGGATCAAAATTGGCACAACACCTGGAACTATCAGAAACAAGCAAATGGAATATACTATAATGCTCCAAGCGAACCACATTTTCAAGAAGTTCTGGTAATTCTGGACATTTTCGGTTAAGCAAACCTAAACACTATTCCATCTGCACACCAACAAATAACTTGGAATCTTTTGTACTCGGCAACTTTGTACTGTAATTGTAACCGCGTCTGATGGAATGTTCTTTTACGCAGATAAGAAAATTAATCGAGGATTGTCCTCACGTACGTAGAAGAAGTGATGATAAAAGGCGGAAATTATAATAAGAAATACGCGGTCCAACATTTCCGCCAGGTCATGTTACTGCGAGGCGACGACATGCGTCAGACGAACCGCGTTGTCGTAAAGGTGGAGAGACAATTCATACCATGAAAGCCTTAGCTTAAGTTCTTTGAATAAGTAAACGTACGAAGATAGGATTAAGTTACAAGAAAACGGGATTATACGAAACACGTCATTTTAACCCTTTCAGTCCCAGAGTCTAACTTTTGAGTCTATGGACAAAATCCTGGTGTGACCATTCAAATGAAATCTCCACGGCTGCACTTTTGCAGGGTACCATTTGTTTTTCTATATTGTACAAAATGAAATTTGGGATTTTTCTTGAATTTTTATTTTTGGAACACTTGGGAGTGAAAAGGTTAATTTGAGCTGTTTTCTTCGATTTCTAAATTCTCGGTGAGTTTCTTGATTTGCGCAGTGATTTTAAGGGCGGGCCCAAGCCTTATTGCCATCCTGTTCAATAAGTGATCTTCTTGCATTAAAACAAGTGAATGTCCGTCTATATGTTCCTCCCTGAACGCATGCGCGATATCCGGGGAGCCAGTGAGAGAGGACACGAAGTGGCACACGTCATCAACACTCCATTCCAGGACATTCTCGTTCAAATCCGGTCGAAAGCGTGGCACTAGTTTATGAGGTGATACTCGCGGCTGCGGATCTTTCCCACTCGGCGAAGCTTTCAGTGTAGCGAATGGACTTTGTCTCTCGTTTGAACTCGTAGAAAGATCGGGACTTCTTCGGGTCACAAAATCACGATCGGAAACCGATGGATGAGAGTTGTGGTTGTAGTTATCTGCTTCGGTTTCTTTGGTGCGATCTCGATCCTCTGCTTCGTGTTTTTCACCTTCCGCGTGCGTTGTTCGAGTCTTTGTCAGGGTTTTATTTTCATCTACGTCTCCGTTCACCATTGTAGTGTTTTTCGGCGATGATGGTCTAGAGGAGCGGTGCATTGACAATGCAGCATGCGTGACAGGGATGCCCTGGAGACCAGCTCGAGCTGCGGCGGCGGCGGCCGCGAAAGAGGATGGGAGCGGAATGTTCTGTGCCAGTGGACTGTGCGGATTCGGGGGTGTGAGTAGTCTATAGTGCATTAAACTTTGGTGCAAAGCAGCTGACGGCACTCCAGACAAGCTGCTTCTCAACGCTTGATGATAAATGCTTGGACCATGCGGTGAAGTTAATAACAGCGGATCGGATAACAGTCTTGGGTTGGAATGCGTAGGGCTAATAAGGGGGGATGGACTAGGGAGTTGAGTAAATGGGATGAATGACGTAGGTTGGCAGTTGACTGATTGTGGTTTTTGCTGTTGTTTAGAGTTCTTTACGGATCGTGAGGCAAGCTCTCGCTGAAGGGCTTCAGCGTTTACATGGTTTTCAGCTGCTATTTCATTATGCGAATTCAATGCATCTGTAGAAATAATAAATAATAATCATTAACCCTTTCACTCCCAGAGTCAATTATGGAGACATGTAGTGTTGTTCTAACTTTTGAGTCTGTTGACGAAATCCTATGGTGTGATAGTCTCCCACGCAGCCGTTACTTGTCTCGTCACGCAACGCTCCTCCCCACTAACGGCTGCGTGGTAGACTAATGGTGTGACCATAAAAAGATTTTGAGCATTACTTTCCTGTGGTACTATTTATTATGCTGTACAAGGTGGTTCAAACTTTTGAGTCTGCCGACGATATCGTACGGTGTGACCATTCAAATGAAACTTCTTCAGCAGTACTTTTGTATGGTACCAATTGTTTTTCAATATTTCATAAAAATAAATAAAATTTGGATTTTTTTCTTGAATTTTTATTTTTGACACGTTTGGGAGTGAAAGGTTAACAGCCAGCACGTAACCTACTTGGAAGCGATTTAGACTTTAAGCGAGCTACCAAATAAGAGTACAATCCAGATTAAAAAATCATCAACATCCGTCTCTTCTATTGAAGAATCGGGCTGGGTTCAAAAATAGTAATATTAGAGAGCTTTAGATTAGAGTACGAGTACGAGATTGAGTACGAGTACGACTTTTGAATTTAAAGCCAGTCCCGTCCCCAGAGCTGTCGGTCCTTCCCGTTGCAAACCAGAAGACTCTAGGTATAAAATTTGCGTGGTAAATGGTTATTTAGAGCACGCGAACTAAGTTTTAAAAGCCGTACTCGTACTCAATCTCGTACTGGTCGTCCGATCTAAAGTCCCCTAATATAAACGATATTTTGCAAATTCAGAGTGATTGGAAAACAAACAGAACCTAGGAAAGTACCTCTTAATAGCTTTTATTTAAATAATCACACGAAAATTTCATCCACAGACTGAAAAGCCGAAACCAAATTGGACACCATAAAAAAACCCAGCACCATTGGAAACTACTGTTCAGAAGCTTTCATTTGAATAGTCACACTTGAGGACTTCATCCGCGGACTTAAAAGTGGCAATCAAGTTTATTGACTTAAAGTTTGATTTTTGCAGAAAATAGTTATTTGGTTGCAAAGATGATGAAGCTAGCAGTATGGATGACGAGCCTTGCAGTATGGATGCATGCAGTGTTTTGAGACTAAATTCGTAAAAAAAATGCCTCAAACTCTGTGATGTGTGGCAGCAGTTGAAAAACCAACTGATTCTATGCGCTCCTGTTGATGTGTGTGCAAATGGTGACTCACCTTGATGCACCGCTCTGAAAGCGCTCCTGTTCCCTGGGGGACCACCGGGGGATCCTCCCGATTCCTGGGGGCGATGATGATTAGCCAAGTCAAGTGAAGCAGAATCTTTTCGCCCCTGCTTAGAAGTCTCTACACCCGAGGTAGACATGTAGTCCGAAGGGAGATCTCTAAAGAAAAAAGTGTTCCTTGGGTCAAACTGGAACCGTTCAGCTGTTGAAGGACAGGATAAATTAATTAAATGACTGTTATAGAGAAGTCCAATTCCAAAGTTAGTAAATCATAATAAGCGTGTATTGTTAAAACAGTCGAACTTCTCTACCACAGCCACACTTCGACAAAATTTTGGTCGTTGTATAGAGGTGAGCATTTTGAGGAGGCTTTCAATAAGACGATTTTAGGGTGAATAAATAAGAAGTCAGGACATGAAATCATGAGAGGTGGTCGTGAGTAGAGGTGTGCGTGAGTACTCAAGCAGTTTAAGGCCTGGGTTTAAAGTGTGTTCGGAAAATATGGTTGACACTTAATATCTTCACCGAGAAAACCTAGATCAAAATGAAATTTTCCCTGAATGTTAATCTTGATGTTTTCTTTTGCCTTAATGCAAAAGTTTGGTCACGTGACATGTCACGTGATCAAAATTTTAAAAACACGTAAATCGGCGAATTGGTAGCGAATTTCCTTTGCATAGTTAAATAAATTAGCTTTTCCGATGGAGGTTTAACATATTTATCCTTCTACGTTTGGAATGATTGTCCTCGAGTCTTTAAATTGCAGTTATAAATAATTATAGGTTGAATTTTGGACTGAAAAATGACCTTTGTCCTCATAATTTTTTTAAAGAGATTAATGGACACTCATTCCAAACGTGAAGGGCTGGAGATATTTAATCTGCATCAGAAAAGCATTTTTATTCGATGTTTTCTCTTAAACCCGTCACCAATTCGTCAAATATTTGCTATTTTAAGAAAAATGGGCACGTGACATGTCACGTGACCTATGCCAAAGCTTATTATACTTAAAAATGTTAAGGACGATAATATCTTTCTATGTGCCAAATTTCGATTCACTTCCATTCCGTTTGCAAAAGTTATTGCGAATAAACAGTTTTTTCCTGGTCAAACCCCTTGACCCAGGCCTTAAACTACTTGAGTAGAGGTGTGACTGCATCTAAGACAAGAGAGCTTATCCCTCCCAATATCCTTATGATCACCTTGCAAGCCGATGATCTACCATCTGTTCGATTCACATCTAAAAAAACGATTTTTGTCTATATAGCAAACCGCCAAAAAAAAGATTGCTGGTCTGAAATCTCAACCGTTATAGCGCTAATAGTGGCTATCGGTAAACTGTTCCCTGTAATATCAATGCTTAATGGGTCCTTAATCAATCAAGAGTGGCCATGAGAATTAAGGATGTGATCACCCAAGATAACAACTTATTCCCACACTATTTCTATAAGAAATGAATGGAGACAAGAAGGAGAATTTGGATTTAGACGTTGGGGAATGAAGGGTTTATTAAATGCGAATCATTTCGGCAACAGAATAACAGTTACATCGCGAACACGTTGGCTTAACGAAACAAGAAAAAATATATATATCATTTTGTAGAATATCGTGAGACCTTGAAATAACACTAAAAGAAATTAACGCTCAAGAGTTTTCATTTGAATGGTCACTGCCCTTTCGGCTTACAGCCACAGACTCAAAAGTTAGAACCACCTTGTACAGCATAATAAACAGTACCACAGGAAAGTACTGCTCAGTAGCTTTCATTTGAATAGTCGCACTTTAGGATTTCATCCACAGACTCGCAAAAGTTAGAACCACCTTGTACAGCATAATAAACAGTACCACAGGAATATAGTGCTCAGTAGCTTTCATTTGAATGGTCACACTTAAGGATTTTATCCACAGACTCAAAAGTTAGAACCACCTTGTACAGCATAATAAACAGTACCACAGGAAAGTACTGCTCAGTAGCTTTCATTTGAATGGTTACACTTTAGGATTTCATCGGCCATAAAATGAAAAGTTAGAATCATCTTGTACAGCACAATAAACAATATCACAGGAAAGTGCTGCTCAATAGCTATCATTTGAATGGTCACACTTAAGGATTTCATCCACAGAAATCAAAAGCTATTGTACAGCACGGTTGAAACGCAACGTTCCTCTAACGCTCTTTCACCGTCTCCTAAACTGCGTAGGAGACTAAGGAAAACTCTTCTCGAGGTTTTATTTGATTGAACACACTTTAGGGTTGCAGAAACAGACTCAAAAATGAACCACGCTTCATGAACCATAGGGCTGCTAATGACCACTATTATCTTAACGATATATTATATCGGTTTATTGTCATGTATATGTTGTCATAGCGACAAATCTGCGCTGAAGAACAAAGCCTCTTTCATTCCATAGGACTTCACTGAATCGATACCTTGATTTTTCTTGTTTTTGACGAAACCTTTTCAATATATAAACCTTGGAAAAAATTAAAATTAATAACGTTTTATTTATGGCCGCCGAAAATGCGAGAACCTGGCTATTGCCCAATACAGATCGATTTTTCCGAGCTAACTTCCTGCGGGCTGTGTGGTGCGCAGGATATTGATGGAGGGCGGGAGCCGGCTCAACATTGCACGGAAAAATAAACTACCAGACACCGCGCTTTTCCTTATATGCCTCCAGCGCCTCAGCGAAGCTCAATGGTTTTTGCATTTCTTTAGAGCACAGTAATTCAAAAGGAAACAAAAGGAAACATTTACGCTTTGCATGCAAGCTCCAAGCTATTTTGTTCTCAGTGGCATGTAAAACGAATTTCCGTGCTCAGAGTACATCCGGAAAACGGTGTTAAGTTGGCAACCAGCAGCGAACAGTTAATCTTAAAAGCGCACGAAAAGATGTTCCAAAATAAGTTATACATTTTTTTATTTTGCAAACCCTAAGCCAGACCTTTAAAACAGTAGGAGCTAGACTATTTTTTTGCGTGCTGTGACGTCATAAATTTTCTCACGTACTAGCAAATGCATCTTCACTGGCTTTTTTGGTGAACTAAACTACACAATGACAATTAGTTTTTATCTGTGGCCTCGAATGTTCTTTAGTTGCAGGCATAAGCTATATAAAAGAAAAACAAACAAGCATATCTCAGCTTGAACAGGTTAACAGAACCGGTGTTTTTGTTGAATTTGACGCTTTCCTACAAGCAAAAAAGAAAATGCTAGTAAATGAACTTCTTGTCATTTAAACAAAGAACAAGCTTCGTTTTGCACCTTAATGGAATGATTTTACACGCAGCGTTTGCACAAAATAAACTCGACAACAAAAACAATAATATTGTTTTAAAACCACAATGGGCAAAACGATGTTTAAAGTTTTGTTTAACTGTGCTGAAGTTGACAGCAGTGCGGCTCTGTCTGTTCATATCCACGTTTCGTTAATTACTAAATATTTTACACGCAAAGTGCTTATATCTTTCGCGACGATAATAATATATTAAAATAAACTCTTTTTCTCGTGTCAATAGCACACGGCGAATAATAACGCGTCATATGAAAAAAAACTCACAAGGCCGGAAAAGCTAAGGCTCTTTTAAGTGCACTAACGCTGACAATTTATAAACCGTTTCCAAATTTCGTTTTATACTTTATCGATCAAGTAACAGCACCACAAGAAACCCGTATTACTCGTTAGCTTTCATGAAGTGTCACACCTTGGACTGATTTCGTCCACACACTCAAGAGTTAGAATTATACAATTAATTAGATTCAAATTAGCGAAAGGACGAAAGCGATTGCAAAATAATACCTTGGCCAGTTTTACCTAAGAACCGATGGTAAAAAAAAGCAAAATGTCTTTGCGGAAAAATCACAGAAGTATACAGAGTAAACACACGGAAAATAAGACTAAACCATAGAATCAATATTATTTGCTAGAAAAGAAATTCAGTGGGTATATCCGATTTCCTTTGAAACCTTGGAGGTAAAGAAAAGTACAGACTTGAAGCACGAAATCCATTTTCACGTTCCGGAAAGTGAAAAATAATACTGCTTTTCTAAATGCACTTTTTAAATAAAAATTAGCATTTTTTTCTGATAAAACTTGCTTTGACTTGATTTTGTGCTAAAATTGAAGTGATCTGCGCCCTGGTTTGATTGGCATTTCGATCACAAGATATAAAGTATTTTGTCAGAAGAAATTATCTGAAAAAATGCATGATTGCTCGCACGGCCGCTCTGAGCGTGCATAAGTAAACACGCGTTTTTTTTTATCTCTTTGTTTCACTTCGATTTTTAAAAATGCCTTAGATAGAAATTCAGTTCAAGACAAATATACCAGAATTGATATTAGATTTAAAAAAGGGCCACTTTGCACAATATTTTACTCTTTCCCATCATCTTAAAAAAATGAGATTATTAATAAAGAATGACAGTGACAAAACAGCGAAGGGCGAGAAAGATCCCTTAGGCCAAATCGATGCCAATTTATAAATTTGGTCCAGCACTGATTCCAGAAATGTTATCTTTAATGTTTACTGATGGGCTTTTAATCATTTATAAGGATTAGAATTGGAAATTTTTCAAAACGACCACAGTTAAATCCCGCTACATTTTTCCACCTCAAAATAGTGTACCCCTCATTCCAACAGCTGTGAATTTCATATCAGTTTAAACATTAGTAGCAGAAGCACGGTATTTTTTTCCACCCGTGCAGTACATTTTCGTCCATGTGGCGATGAATATTTTGTCTGTGTAACACCTCAGAGCAGCTGCGAGAGGTTGTTATTTTGTTTCCCATCGAATTAAAAAGAAGATATGAGATTGTCTCATGCGGTCACCGAAACGACAAACACTAGAGAAGGTATATTGTGCAATAGAACCCACTTACTTGCCCTTCTTTTCATGCTGACCGGTTTCGCCGAGTTTTCAGGCGAGAGGCTTCGTGCTCGTTTCGGCTCAGTCGCGGGTGGATCGAATGGACAGTCGTCTACAGACTCGGAACAGTCGGAAGCAGTGGAAGAGTTTGATTCAGCAGGAGATGCTCTCAGATCAACACCGTTTCTCACTACAGACGTACTCATACAGTTGTTGACTTCCGAAGACGAGTTTTGTCTTGCACCAGCAAAAGCCAGCCCGGCTTCAAAACCATCTTGTCTCCACGCGGGTTTACAAGACTCCTTTCTTTTCCTGGTTGGAGAGGGTGGCGAAGAGACGCTGCATTTGCTGGCTAATCGTCCGCGGTTCTGTTTGCAGGATAAAACAATGTCAAGATTTAGTCAAGTTCAACACAATATATAAAGCGCTGCTAGCGAGGCTGAAGAGCTATTATCGCTAATCTGACTGCTGCACAGCCCGGTGGAAATCTGTGGTTGGGATAATAAATTAACACCTTCTGTGGATCAGATTTTAAACTCTGTGTCTTACAGCCGTTACTCGTTACGAAAGTAAACGTTTCAACTTAAATACTCACTTCTATAAACATGGTGGTACGGCGGTGTTTATAGTTATGTAGCGCAAACAATTGATAAGCCGCATGATCAGTATTACATGACGTACTAACTGGGTTGTAGAGTGATATAGGCAAAGGTCCCTAGAAACAATTCCAAAGGCTAATTATTTCCCGATTCCACCGCCATTATTTGAAGAGACATGTACACTTGCTGAAGAGGCAAATAAGTGCTAGGATAATCCCTAAAATGGGTTAAAAGGATATTAACGATGTTCCACGTCAATAAAAATTCCATTCACCTTTTTCGCGAGGGGCTCACCATGTCTGGAAGGCAGAAAATGCTAAAATCGCTGCGTACGTGATAAAATGCGTACGACGTCTCGGATGCACAAAAGGTACTCGAGAAAAGCCGTGTTTGATCCTGACATTTGACCTGAGCTAATCACTCTAGGGACTATCTGCTTCCTTTCGCTCTTAAAACATGTGCTACGGAACATTCGGAAACAAGTGTCAAGATTATAAACGGCGTTCGATAAACACAGAACAAAAACGAAGGACAGGAAATTTACGCAGGTGCGGGTTTTAAAAATATTGATTATTCGAGGCAATATGTTTTAATATTTCACTGGTCTTTAGTATGCGCGTGTGTTTTTTGAGCACGATTGCGTGGATACACGTACAACCAGTGATGTCCTTTATCCCAGCTAGCGCTCGGCTGCCTGCGCAACACGACACATCTTTAGATTTCGTATTTCCAGTTTTTGCCGGAAATGATTTGATTCGCTCAAACCCAAGAGTATTGTCAGGGCCTGTCCGTCAAGCTCTTCATCTGTCAGAGGTAGGGGGCTTTGCTCGTATAAAAGAACAATGCCTTTTACGCTTATTAAAAAAAAATTTGCTGAGCGCAAAGTGCGCCAGCGTTTTGTGACGAAATGCACTCACATAAAGAAAATCGGACCCAGTGTGCCGTTTGCATCTTCGAAGAGAAAAAAGAAGCTTTAGAATATTTCGTCAATGATATCAATATATATTCAATGCAAAGTATAATGATTCAACAATAGAACAATAGATTGCATTAACAAATCACTTACAGACATTGCCTCGATCTCTTTAATCCCATGCAAAACGTACTCCCGCTAGTGAATGAAATATTTCTTTTGCTCAAAATCGTTCAAGCCTGGCCCTCATGCTCACCACACGGTAAAATTTGAGAAGTGTTGATGTTAGCTGATAAAACATCTAAACTGTGAAACACTTTCAAGGGCCATTGTTGCTACTCAACTGTCAATTTTATCACCATGATGGCCCGCCTTTCCCGTCACGTTTGATAGTATTCGCAAACATAATCCCAAGATCGAGAAAGTGCGCCATTTCAAACACGTCAATGCGCAGAACAAATCTTATCATTATAAAGCTCCAGCAAAGGAATATTGTTATTTTGTGAAAATATAATCTTCTTAGCGTCAGTGTTTGGAGATTGTCATTGAATTTTCTAGTGTCATTTGTTGTAAACTGCGAAAGTTGTTATGCCGTAATGAGTCAACCGAGAGAGGGATAATAGTCGCTTTTTTAACGTTAATGGATTCGTCGGTCGGGACTGATTGATGATATTGTAGCTGGAGATGGAATATAAACGTCTAGAGCTGCACAATCATGTTTTAAAATAACAAAACCACACCGAGTGAACTGTCAAAAAATTGTAATGAAACATGCAATATCTAGCCGTAAAACCTCAGCTGTGAGAATGAGCAAAGAATGCTATTCCAAGTGTAGTGGCTCTTGATAATTTTATCTGGAAGGCCACACAAGTTTAACTGCTGAATAAAACACTATTTTTATCATTCAGTGATTTTTTGTACAAATATAAGAAAGTTCAGTTCTTACCACAGGTGATGAAATTCTGCATCCCAGACAATCACATATTGGCGGGTGAACTTTAATCAATCCTCGGGCAATCAAGCTTTTAAGAGACTTTCCTTTGTAGCGGATACTTCTTTTCCAGTCTTTAGCAGTTTCCCGTCCGCTGATGTACTGCAGTTCATTGGGAGTCAGCCATTCCCCTTGAAATAAAATACACGGACCTTTGCTTCCTTGACACAACTTCGAGACGTAAAGCAACGCAGCGTTCTCTCCGCATTGTATTTCCAACGGCTCCTCCGTAACAAGTCCATCAGCCGGCGTACGCTCGCCGCTGTTAACGTCAAAGCGAAGTGGTTCGCCGATATTTTTTTGGCCTGCATCGCTTGGTTCTATTTTCACGCCGAAGTTGACGTGAGCTGGCCCGGCTACGCCGGTAGAATTTGGCTGACTCGGGTTCAAAGGAGGCATCTGAACGGAGTTGCCGCAGTTGGTGTTTAATTCGTGCGAATCGTCACGTTTAATATATCCGGAGCCAAGGTTTTCTTGGAGTGTCTTAAGTTCATTAGCATGCGGCAACCCGTTGGTCGTTTCTAACGAAGCCGCTTGTTTCACGGGCTCACTCGCAGACATGTTCACATTCTCGCGGCCAGACAGATTGCAGATCCACGAAAATAACAGTGTAGTGCTCGCGAAATTTCTCGGAAGTAATCATGTGTTCAAAAGTTGCGCCTTGTTTCTGTTTTCATGGGGCGACACCGGCGGCCAGCCAACTGCCGTCTGTCGCCGACTCGCTTGTCGCTCTTTATTTGACAAGATACCTGGCTGGGATCCCACGCTTCTGATTGGCTAACGACCTGTCGAGTGGAAGCGCTAATCGTTTAGTCGACCAATAAAAAGCAAGCATACGAGTAAATAGCGAGTCTACTATTACGGCATTTCATTGTCCTGTCATCAGCACTAAACTCTTGTCTGCCAGCAAATTTTCTTTCTGGGAAAATAGAATTAAAATTTATCCATCAGTTTGATCGCTGGGGCGTGAAAACTAACAGGAAAAAACTCGGTTAATGTTATGCTGTATGCTGTCAAAAATAAAACCTTTTGGGCTGCGGAGATTATGAAAATAGTATTACGTCAATATAATACCGCATTTGTAAGTGACATAGAAGACATATTGCCGATACGAATCAGAGCATTTTAAATTTTCACTTTCTTATGCCCAATTTTTTTTGTCCGCCAGCAGCTGAGCAGAATATTATTTTCGCCATTTGTGGCACGTTTGTTGTGTGTTATCATCTGAATAATTCATGCACACGTACGACAAAGCGATTCATAATCAAACCATTGTGCCCTCCGAGGGTAATGTCGTCATTCGCAACCCACGCATATTATCGAGACAAAACATTGAAAATAACCAACGATGTGATAAAATTGCTTCCACTTCTAAATAATGAATCCACCAAGCATTGCAAAAACAGTGGTTAGAAAAAGAGCGCGATAGCAATTCGTTCGTCTGTGTGGAGCAGCGAAAGAGATCGCAAGATTTTACGAGAAACATTGTTGTAATTCCTGACAAGTCAATCCTTGATGCCAACCCGAGCATTTTGAGCGATTTCGCAATTGCACCGAAGCGGCGGCCCGTAAATTAATACCGCAATTACTTGGCGAAAACTGATGCAGAATAAATAAGGTTTAGTTCTGCATATTTCATATCAAAGGAAATTATTTACCGAAGAATTAGCAAGGTCCTTTCAGAGACCATATTTAATTGAGTGAAATTTTAGTCACGTTACTATCGCTGTAAGCACGCGACAGGCTATAAATATTCTAACCGTGGAGTTTTCGTGGGTTTCGCTTCCTGCTTCAAGCGATATCAAAACTGAATATATCAAAGCTTCTGTGGTTTCGCTGTAACGCCAAGGTCGTTAAGGACATGTTGCCTTATTCCCATTTAGTGGGACTTTGGGTTTTGGCCAGAAATTATTCGAACGAGTTGAACAGTTTTCTTCAGTGCCCTGGAGACTTAACGGAAAATACTGAACTGCCTTGTCACGTCGGGAGGGACAAATATCGACATATTCAATAAACTATATTGCTTGCATTAGATGTACAAAACTTCCAGATCAGCTTTTGATTTTCAATGTCACCTTGAACCGTTTTATCTGTGCGTACTTGGTAGTGTCCGCCGGGGTATCATTTCTCGGCTGTTAAGACCTGTTAAGACTCTTAACCCAGGAAATCCTTTGGAACCTTCATTTCGCTATCTCCGGATATCCTAGAAATTTAGATGGCTCCTTAAATACACCGAGCGCAAGTACAACTGATCATATTAGCGCTTGAACCAAAATAGCCAGAGGCAAATACGTGAAAACGCTCATGAAGAAAGCGTTGGACTGAAAACCATCACCGCGGAAGTGATAAGGAGGTCTGCGCTTATTTCAAGAAGCAATACACAAAAGCAAACAAGCAATATTCGCATCGCCGAAAACTCTTGTTGTACGATAATTGCAAATTTAGAGGATTTCGCCTTTTCACTTCCACATGAAGCCCAGCGATCGAAAAATTAAAAAGAACTACCCTGTGCCCCCAAAAAATACCAAATTTCATATTGTACAAAATCAAGATACAAAAAGCTGAACATAAAGTTATATTCAAAGGTAGTTCGTCACGCTTTGATATTTTTTCCATGAATTCAAAAGCTAGAGCTTTAATTAAGCGGAAGTTCAAAAGGGTAGTTAAAAAAATTGCATTTTCTGAGTTCTATGGCCTGCATGCATCGAATGAGTTTCACCACAAATTCACTACAACCGACCTTGAATAGAGTGAAGGTTGTAAAAAAAATGCGACCTTTACCTATCGCTGAATTGAAATGTCAGATTATAAAAGTTGACCCATTGTATTCAGCTTCTAGGAAATTTCACTTACACATTAAATGTTCATTCATCCGCTGTGAACAAGACTGATTTAAAAAGATGTGCAAGATAAAATGATCTATGTAACTTTTTGTCTTTTTGGTGATCTAGAATCGAATGAGATGAATAAACTGTTGAAGTTTAGCCGTAAGTTGGTATATCTACTGCCATATAATGATAAAGATTTGTTTTAGAATAAGCTTACAAGAAAAAGCAGTTTAATATCAGTCCAAAAACCCTGAGGGGCAAAACTGATGCTAATAAATTGTAGGAAAATATTTATCTACTATTCATCTGTAAAAACATCGACGAAACATCGATGTTTTATCCTGCGAGTGCTGATAATAATAATAATATTATTATTATTGCAGAGGGCAAAACTTGTTCATGTGTGGCAAGGTTTAAACTATAAACTCAACAGCCTGAAATATCATTCTCCGAGAACTAACTGTTTGCACATTTATTTCAGATGATTATTGTGACAGCTGAATTAACCCGTTCATGGATTAACCGGCTTTCACTCCCAGAGTCAACTATGAAGACATGTGATATAGTTCACTTCTAGCTTTTGAGTCTGTGTATCATTTATTTTTCGATATTTTACAACTGAAATGAAATTTGGGATTATACTTTTGACACTTCGCACTCTTGGAAGTTGAAATAGTTAACACAGGGTGTGTTAGCCTTGTGAGCCTACAGATGGATGTTGAAATCTGTTTTACATTTGACCCAGCTGAAAATGCAGCCTGTTTATCTATATTTTTTCTCAATCATGACAATCCCAAATCAAAATAAGAGAAAAATCTCAAATTCTATGCTGTAAAAGTTAGGAATAAACTATCCGTGCAGTGTGCTGACTGCTTGTTATTGCTTTGAATGTTGGGTCACACCATGGGTATAGTTTAAGAGAACCACATGCCATTTAACAAATGTCTTCAGCTTTGATTGTGAAAAGAAAAAGATTACTCAATACCAAAAGCAGAATATGCACAAGAAAACCATCCAACTTTAAGGCTGAAGGAAAGGCTTCTATAACTTTTGGGCCTGAAGGACTGATAAGCCACAATTGAGAAAGAAACAATGATTGCTCAATAGGGCACAAAGGTTGCTCAATAACCTATTATAAAAAGACATAGGTAGGGTTTGACAGTGGACTGAGTTAAACTCTTAAGAAATACATATATCAATATCAGATTTGTTTGTTTTTAAGAAGAGTTTGTGCAAGCAAAACACCGACCTTCACCGACCGGTATACAGCTGGAGGGAAGGTTTCCTATCTGCGTAGATAAGCCACATGCGAGCAAGAAACAATGAAGATTGCACAATACTCATAAACAAAGATTATTGCTCAATAATCGAAACATGATTACACAATCGCTCTTGTCATGCGTAGTATTGAACTTGGCGGGATTGCAGTGAGTCTTATTTTAGAATTTCCCAGATATAAAAAGATTGTGACCTGCTAGCTTTTCATTCCCCAAAAGGTTAGATGACAAAGATCCTATCGGTTAGCACAACCAAAACGACTTTTCATTGCAATATTAAATTAACCTTTAAAAACTGTCGATATAGAATCCCTATGACACGGAACAATCTACCCCATTTTAATGGAAAAACTGTAAAGAATAAAGATTCACTCATGAGAGCTGAGATATAATGTTAAGAACCAAATATGGGTGATAAAAATGCAACAGGCTAGATATGGATATGGTGCTGCTACTGAAATCTGACAAATTTGCCAAGCACCTTTCACAAGCTAACGTAAAATTCGATGTCTTGCTGCCTTGTTCACTGAAATAGCTACCGAAAACAGCTGCAAACTTGACGTTGCATGTTATATTCTTAGTTCACAGATTGTTCTCTACGAGCGCTTTTTTTTCACAGCTCATCACCTCATTGCTAAGCCTGCTAACATCACGTACATGTCTACAGTTTTCTATATCACCTTCCCCTCCCTCCCTTCACGACGTATCTGAATTTTTTTATTTCAGTCTTAGACTGACAGTAGACAGCCACGTTTTTTTTTCTGTGTCAAATGACATCAATTTATGAACGGTTCCTAGAATTTTTTAATCGTGAACTTTGAACAGCATATCCTGCATTACAAGTAGCCATTAAATGTTGACCATAAATATTTTGTTTTCGACAAAAGACCACAATGCATGCACTCTTTCCCTTTTCGATCACTTCAGTTTTGTTCAAGACACAGTTAAGACAGTTAAGGTCAGTAAATGTAACCTTTTTACAATTTTTTAGACTTCTTTAGCGATCCCATTTCGCGTTCACTATGCTCGTAAGTGACTTCGAGATTGAAACGTGGGAATACACATAATTGTCACGATAGACAAATATTATCAAATCTAAACATGCCTCTATTGTTAGAGGTCGGCGAGTTTATAGTTTTGGCTTGCCAACACACATCCTGCAGTGCTCTCAACGTTAGCTAACGTTGTTTTCATCTCGCGCGTCGATTCCTTCTTTGCCGACAATACAATATGCGGAAAGGAATACTCCTTAGTTCATTTATATCTGCATATCATTGTATTGTTTCCCGTCTAAAAATCCCTTCCAAGGTCTCAATTTAATTTTGCGATGTCGATAGCAAAGAGTAATGCTCTAACCATATTCTCATATTTTCCATCCTTATTTATTATCCAAGCGGGGCAAAGTTAAAGGTGTTATCGCGACCTATAGTTACAAAATAACGTAAAATTTGGCAGTTTGCTCCAAGTCGAATCGGGTTATCCATCACCGACAGATAAGTAAACGTTCTACCGCTCTCGAATTCTGCTATTGCAGATAACATTGCTTCACACCTAGGATTCCATACAAAACGAAAACCCAATTAGCGCCCTCAAGAACTCATTTATCTTTCATAATAAGAGGTTTATGCAGTTGTTTTAAATGCTCTTTTGCTTTAAAACTAAAGTTAGTTACATCAGGACATTTCGGTTTTAACAAATCGGGGCGTTGTCAATATCAAATGCTTTCTAAAGTTGTTTTTAGAAACGTCTGCGGTGGATGAAATCCCCAAAGTGTCTCATGTCAGCAGAACTTACTTCCCGCGGTGCTGTTTGTTATGCTGTACTTGAACAGTTGAAGGTGGCTCTGTCCTTAGAGATTTGAATCTACAATTGTATAATCACTAAAGTGCGACTATTCAAATGCAACCTACAGTCAGTAATACTTCTCTGTGTTGCTTTCTTTTGAATTGGATGAAATTGTGACTATGACTTTTCAAGAAACTGACCGAATGAGCAGAACTTTCCTGCCTGACTCTGTGGATGAAGTTCTGACCATGACCATTCAAGAAAGCTAACGAGCAGTACCTTCCTGTCTGAATCTGTAGATGAAAACCTACAGTGGGACTCAACTTGTAGCAGTTCTTTCGAATTCCTGTGGGGCGCGCATTCAGGTGAGGAGTGAGGTGAGGCTTGAGGTGGCTCTAAACTATGCTTATTCAAGAAAGCTACTGAGCAGTTCTTTTCTATGGTGCTGTTTATTACGCTGTACACGGTGGTTCTAAGGTTCTAACTTTCGGTCTACCGATGAAATCCTGCTAAAGTTTAACATTCGAATGAAAGCTATTAAGGAGAGCTAGAGTTTGCTGTGGCCGTGTTCACAAAGTCAGTTATACACTTCTTCAAGATTGTCTAGCTCCTGGAGATCTTTTAAATCTTTGGATGAAAAATACCCAAAGGATCCACATCAAATGCTTTCCTGTGGTGTTGATCGCTTGGCTCTATAAGTACAATTGGCTGTAACCTTTGAAATAAAATGATATGTGGATGAATGCCTAAAGTGTGACCATGGAAGCTTAATAAATATTCGGGATTTGAGCAGTTATTTCCTCTGGGGCCCTTCCCCTCTTTGCTGTTCACAGTGGCTCAAACCGGCTTTGAAATTATCTCTGGATAAAATCCGAAATTGTGATGATTCAAATAAAAGTTATCAAGCACTTGGGCCGTACTTATCATTCTAGATATTTTGAAAAACTATCATTTAGCTTTCCTTTTCAGTTTTTAAATTGGGGCTGAACTGGGCATTCTTAACTTGCATGGTAGGGTGATCACAAATAAATTCACAATACCGCGATCAAGAATAATTCAGTCCTAAATATAAAACGAGCTCGTTATAGAGCGAGGTATGTGTTGGTAAAGTCCGAGATAACATTAAGCCTGTATCAAATTGAATGCAGAAACCGGGCACCGATATTGCCTGCATATGCATCAGTTTTGAACAAAGCTTAAACACAATTTAGTTAGGTAAAATTGCAACTGTAGATACTGATTCGTTCAGGGAACATCTTGACACAAGAGTTGGTGTTTCAGTCTATAACAGATATCCCAAGGTGGTTGTAACTTTCGAGTCTGTGAATGAAATCCTGAAGTGTGACAAATAAATGAAAGTTTGAGCAGTACTTTCATGTGGTGACGTTTCAGATTATATACAATGCAAGGTTGTTCTACTAACTTTTGAGTCCTGCGGACATCCTACATGCAGTGTGACCATTTAAATGAAAGCTCCTTGCTAGCACTTTCCTATGGTACTGTTTGTCAGTTTTCAGTTTTTAATAACATGACATTTCGTATTTTTCTTGAATTTCACGTAATTTTGGGCCATTAGAAAATTTAACTTTTGCAGTTTGGATTGAAAGACAATGCACTATAGCCCTTCTAATGTTACCCTGCGTGCAATTAAACTTATGATTTCCTTCTCAGGCAAAATTAAAAACACCAAAAAACACGTACTCCAGCAAAGCAATTCGTTGAGTATGTAGACCAAGTTCCAATTAATTTGCATAAATATTTGAAATTAATCTGCAGCAAATTATAAAGCGATTGGCGAAACTAGATACCGCATTTCAAGCGCGGTAGGTTTGGTCACTGCAGTAAAATTGAATCAGTTACACAGTATCTATTATTTTGCTCCAATATGGCGAGAAATTCTTCCCGGTAAATTTCAATCCAACAGCTTACAACTTGTATTCACGGCTAATCTGACTGACGTTTCGTTAAAGACAGCGCGAAGAAACAAATTTATGCTGACTTTACAAGGGGATATTAGACGGTACACGATGGTTGCTTAAAATTCAGTATGTTTTACCATTACTAATAGCAATTTGCAGTTTTTCTTTTTGTGGCGTTTAAATCGACCCACTTCGCGGACTAAACGTTGCCTGCTTTGAAAAGCCAACTAATCAAAGATAATATTTTTACAACATACAGAGTTGCAAATTTGCGTGTGTCTGCAACAAGCTTCGATAAGGGGATCAAAACCACCATTTACATGACAATACCTGAAGGAAACTTCTTTATCCTCTCAAATCCTTTCCAACTGTCTTGCTATCTGCTATACCTTGTCGGTTAATTCATGGAGACTCGTGTCGCTAAAGGCGCCAAGAACAAAAATTAAGATATTGTTCTGGAATTAAGACAGAATCATCCGCCGAGATCTGCACCGGTTAGCGTGAGTCGGTGTATGCTTTGTCGACATTACGAATGCGCCGTAAGGGCGGAAAAAACAATAGCTGGTCGGCTCAAGAATATGCTAGGTTGAAAAATTAAAAATCAGTTTGAATGGCTAGAGCTGAATACTGAATTGAAAGCATTGTACCATTCTAACCAATGGGTTATATCGCAGTTGAGTATTTTTGAAAAAACGTGCATTTCAATCGGTTGCTAGATTTGGATAAACTGATGTTGTCGTATTAATTTAAACTCATTAAACGCTTTGCATCCGTGGTTTTCAATGCCCAACAGCAGACGCAACATCACCATGATTAATGAACGTTCAGTAACGTATATAAATATATCAGATGCAATAAAGAGGGCTGCGACCTGTGAGAAAATATTAAATATCGCCTCTCGGAGAAGCCGATTAATTTCAAGTCTAAACAGTTGCCAGTTCACTTGGCCTAATGTTCCAGGACTGGAATGGTTTGATAAAATTCTCAAACCATTTTCTGAATATCCAGAGCTAAATTAGCAAATATGTAACCAGATTTTTTATGCTGACCAAAGCGTCGTTGCTCCCCTGTATTTATTTTCATTGCAAGAAGAGATCGCCATCAGCTCAAATAAAATTTTTCCTTCTGCTTCGGCTTGGCGCATGGTCATTATACATAAAACGTGAAAATATAAATTCTACGAACCTGGTGTGGAGTGAGCCAAAGAATCTAAACGCGATTGCTGGATGTCAGATCTGTCTTGACGACGAAGCTGCGAAAAAAATTAATCCAACGATTACCATGAAAAGAATCTGACGAACATTGCGCAACCAGGACCAGGGCCGCCTTTTGTAGGCTAATCAAATATCGAGGAGATTTTTTAAATCAATTCATATCTAATGTCACACCGTGAACGGGGCGCGTGAAGGAATGAGACGGCGGCGTGACCTAGAGTCGACCTACACATGGCCGCATTCAGCATGGTTCACTCGCAACGACAATTGACGTCATCGTTGCTTTGTAATGTCCTTACAAAAAACAATGGCTCCGCGACGCAGTCCTTTGTTGTTAACTTTGATTGGTTTTACAAAATCGTTCAATTGTTTTCAAGATTACAGAGCTTTGAGCATGGATTTGTATTGCATATGCCAGTCGGAGTCGCTTCATCTTTGAAAAGAGCGTGGGGTATCTATATCCGCTAGTCCTTTTTTTCTATTGAGTATTGTTTGACCGATATAAAACATTCGGCGGCCAATCAGCGCGAGACATTATCATGTGTTTGTCTTGTGTCGCCGACGGCAGTCTGACAGAAGAAGCAATGCATACCAACCGCTGTTTTTATTTTTTGCGTGGTTGAATTAACCACCAAATCATACGTATACCGCGTAAATTGTAACAGATAACATTTGTAACGGCATAGTGCGGTGGTTTTTTTTTTGTGTGTGTGTGTGAGCATAACAAACAAACAATCATTCCGTGTTCATAGCCGCTGGTACCCAAAATCAATTTTCAAGAAAAATCCCAAATTTAATTCGGCGAAACACAAATTGAAAAACAAAGAGTGTCATACAAAAGTACTGCGATGAGCTATCGTTAGAATGATAACATCCTAGGGTTTAATGGACGCAATTTTAGTTTTTAAAAAGTGGAACAACATTCACGTCCACCCACTCAAAGTATGACTCTGGAAGCAAAACAGGCAGAGTTAACCGGTTTCATGTTTTTTTTTAGCACGATGGAAACATGTTTAAAATATTAATAATATTAAGCACTTGCAAGAGGGAATACACGGAGTCCTCTATTGCTACTCATTTCGGCGAGGTATTGACATGTCAACCATACACATCCTGCGGTACATTCAATATTGTTGCCATCCGGCTCGAGTGTTGCCTTTTTTTTGCCTCTAGCTCAGCCGTAAACTGAGTGTTTGGAGCAGGCTAGCTTCGTGTCGTGATTCAAGGTCCCATTATCGTCTGTGGATTGTTGGGGACCGTTATGTCAGTTCACTCATATCCTCATACTGATTTTAAAAGCTAGGTGTCTATAGTCTCTTCGTCCTGTTTGAAATCACTTCAAAGGCCCCGATGTTCTGAATTTTACGACGTGAAGCACATAAACTTTAACCATATTCTATATTTTCCATGATACAGATTTATCAACGAATATCGCGATATTTACGAACAAAATAACGTATAACTTGGCGGTTTGTTTATTCAAAACCGCTGTACGGGTATTCGCTACAACCGTACGCGGGGTATCCATCAAAGCCGAAAGGTAACACGCCCGGGCAACAGGCCTTCTATCGCTCTCTGCTATCACAGATAACGCTGCTTTACAATGGGATTTTCCAAAAGAAAAACCCAATTAACGCCCTCTAAACTCAGTTGTCTTTTATAATAAGTACAGTTGTGTTACTTGAACCAAAGTTACATTTGGATATTTTGGTTCTAAACAAATCAGGGCGTTGTCATTATTAACTTGTTTCCTGATGATAACACAGCACGTTGAGTTTAATCCGTTCAGCCAGACATGAAATCATAAGGTCTGTAATTTGCATCTTATGGTAGCATTCATCTGTACAAAGTAATGCTTACTTAGAGCCTTTAGAGACGAAATAAGTATAATCTTCATAGAAAAAAAAAAAGCTTTTGAACAGTGCTCCCTTTCCTGTTAATGTACAAGGAGGTTCTACCTTTTGATTCTGTTGCTGAAATGTAAAATATGAACATTCAGATATAAAGCTGTAGTAAAGTAGTATAGTTTGGGTCCGTACGTGTTTATTAAATTTGTTGTTTTAGCTAATTCCGTGGTCTAAGCGAAGTCTGTGGATAAAACCCTAAAGTTGACCACTGCATTCAAATGGAATCTTGCGAGCAGTACTTTCCAGTGGTTCTGTTAATTATGCTGTACAAGGTGACTCTAACCTTTGGTTGCTAGATTTGAAATGATTCACCAAAGTGAAGATACTCGTCTGTGGTGCTTTCTCTCTTTTATGAAGTGTAATAAGTTTTTGCATTTGGATGAAATCCTGACTATGCCCATCCAATAAGGCTAATGAGCAGTACCTTCCTGTCTGAATCTGTGGATGAAATCCTAAAGTGTGCCCATGGCATTCCGGCATTGAAAGTAAACTCAACTTGTAGCAGCACTGTCCTAAACTACGCTTATTCAAGAAAGCTACTGAGCAACTGGTATTATGCTTCACAAGCAGAGCTATTAAGGAGAGCCTAGACTTTGTTGTGGTGATGTTCGTTATTTGCAAGATCGTTCTACCTCCAGACTTTATGAGGAATCTGTGGATGAAATCCTAAAGTGTGACTATTCAAATGGAAGCTACTGAGCAGTACTTTCCTGTGGAACTGTTTATTATGCTGCACAAGGTGGTTCGAACTTTTGAGTCTGTGGATGAAATCCTAAAGTGTAACCATTCGAATGAAACCTACTGAGCAGTACTTTCCTGTGGTACTGTTTACTATGCTGCACAAGGTCTTCGAACTTTTGAGTCTGTGGATCAAATACTCAAGTGTGACCATCGATCCAAATGAAAGCTACAGAGCAATATTTTCCTGTGGTACTCCGAGCGTTTATTATGCTGCACAAGGTCTTTGAACTTTTGAGTCTGTGGATGAAATCCTAAAGTGTGACTATTCAAATGAAAGCTACTGAACAGTACTTTCCTGCCGTGGAACTGTTTATTATGCTGCACAAGGTGGTTAGAACTTTTGAGTCTGTAGAAGAAATCCTAAAGTGTGACTATTCAAATGGAAGCTACTGAGCAGTACTTTCCTGTGGAACTGTTTATTATGCTGCACAAGGTGGTTCGAACTTTTGAGTCTGTGGATCAAATACTCAAGTGTGACTGCATCGATCCAAATGAAAGCTATCGAGCAGTACTTTGCTGTGGTACTGTTTAATATGCTGTATAAGATGGTTCTAATTCTTTGAGTCTGTGAATGAAATCCTACAGTATGACCATCTTTAAATGAATATTAATGAGCAGTTCTTTCATAAGGTTGTACAAGGACAGTTGGTTGTAACCTTTAATTAAAATATGTGAATGAAAGTCTTAAGTGTGACCATGGAAGCTTGATAAATAATGTGACATCATTCAAATAAAAGCTATTGATCACTCGGTCTTCTTAGCATGATGAAAATTGCCATTTAGCTTTTTGAGCTGAAGTTATGCACTAAACTTGCATGGTAACAGGTCTACATCTATGATAACAAATTCACAGATCGGATAAAGAATGCTTCAAGGCCAAAACGAGCTCACTACGCTGAGATCGTAGAGACTGTCAAATTGTTCGAAACCAAAATGACACTGCTTCCATTAACAGCACTTTATCACAGTATCTTGGGCTCCAAAATATTGTCTGCATTTGCATTATTAACAAAGCTCACCCTTTTTACTTCCACAGTCGGAATTATGGAGACATGCAGTTTAATTGTAACTATTGAGTCAGTTGACGAAGTAATATCTCGTGATGTGACCATTCAAATGAAGCTCAGCAGTACTTTTGCATGGTACCATTTGTTTTTGAATATTTTACTTACTTATTTTAATTTTTGGCACTCTTCGGTGTAAAAGGCCGGGTTAAACACAATTCAGTTAGGAATTGCAACTGCAGATATTCGTTCGTTGAACATTGGACACATTAGAGTTGCTGTTTCAGTTCACAACATGTATCCTAAACTTCGATTTTGGTTAATCCTTAGAATATTAAACTTTCACTTTGCAGGCTGGAAAGACAACACACATACCCATCCTCCTCCCACGTGTAACAAAACGAACTTTTTCTTTCTCAGACAAAATTAAAAACACACAAAAAGACGTACTTCGGACGTGTGAAACTAAACACGTTCGTTAAGTAAGTAAACCAAGTATAATTTGCCGCATAAATGCAGCCGTGAAGCAATTGGCGAAACTAGATACCATGTTCCAAGGGCGTTTGGTCACTGCAGGAAAATTGAATCAGTTCCACAGAATCTATTATTTTGTTTATTATGGCGAGAATCTCTTCCGAGAATCTCTTCCAGGTAAATTTTAATCTAACGGGTGACTAGCTTGTATCAACAGCTAATCATACTGATGTTTAGCTGAAGGAAGCACCAAGAATTAAAGTTATGCTGACTATAAAAGAAGCAATTACACGATATATAGTCAGTGTTCTGGCAAATTCAGTGGCACGTTTTACCGTATAACAACACTTTGCAGTTTGTCTTCAGTTTGTGGCGTTTAAGTCGACCCACTCCACGTCTGTTTTGAAAATTCAAGTAATTAGTAAAGACAATATTTTTACCAAACACAGAGTTGCAAATTTGTTATTAAAGGGGATCGAAACCACCATTTTACTTGACACTACTAGAAAGAAACTTCTTTGTCCTTTATTCTGCTGTTTATTTTCTTTCGTCCAATATCTTGTCCGTAGATTCATGGAAACTCGTATTTTTAAGCTTTATCGCTAAAGGGACAAACACAAAATCAAGATATTGTTCTCGCATAGGAGACAAAAACATCCGCTGAGATTTGCATTTTCGTACTGGCATCCGGACGGGAAACGTGTGTCGGTGCACGCTTGGTCGTCGACAGTACGAATCAGACGAATGCGCCGTCAGGGCGGATAAAAATATCAGCAGTGCTCTAGAATGTGCCGGGCTGAGAAATTAAAAATCAGTTCGTGTATGGAGGACTAGAGTTGATGAATTGAAAACGTTGTACTATTCTAACCAACGGCTTACATCGCAGCTGATTATTTTGAAAACGTGCATTTTAATCGGTTGATAGATTTGGGTAGAGTTTCGTATTAAATTTACACTTATTAAACGGCTTTGCATCTAAGGACTTCGATGCCCAACTAGTGTAGAAACAAATAAGACAATGTCCACTATATAATACGTTCAATAACGCATGCAAATATATCAGATGCAATAAAAAGGGCTGCGACTTGTGAGAAAATTAAATCAAGTCTAAACAGTTTACTTGGCCTAATGTTCCAGGGCTGGAATGGTTTTATAAAATTCTCAAACGATTCTCTGAATATCCAGAGGTAAATTAACAAATATGTAACCATATTTTTATGCTGACCAAAGACTCGTTGCTCCCCTGAATTTATTTTCATTGCAAGAAGAGATCGCCATCAGCTCAAGTGAATAAAATTTTTCCTTCTGCTTTGGCTTGGCGTCATGATACATAAAACGTGAAATTATAAATTTTACGAACCTGCAGTGAGCCAAGAACTTGATCAAAACGCGATTGCTGGACTTCAGATCTGTCTTGACGACGAAGCTGCGAAAAAAAATTAATCCAACGATTACCATGAAAAGAATCTGACGAACATTGCGCAACCTGGGCCGCCTTTTGTAGGCTAATCAAAATACCGAGGAGATTTGATTTTTTTAATCAGTTCTTATCTAATGTCACACCGTGAACGGGGCGCGTGAAGGAATGAGACGGCGGCGTGACCACGGTTCACTCGCAACGACAATTGACGTCATCGTTGCTTTACCGAGAACAATGTCTCTGCGACGATGTCCTTTGTTGTAAACTTTGATTGGTTAAAAAAAACCTTCAATTGTTTCCAAGATTACAGAGCTTTGGGCATAGATTTGTATCCTTTGAAAATTGCATGGGGTATCTATATCTCCTATTTTTTTTTTCATTTGAGTGTTATACATTCGGCGGCCAATCAGCGCGACGCATTATCATTATAATGTGTTTGTTTTCGTGTCGCCGAAAGCAGCGTGATGTTGTTGTGTTCACATCATCAGAACCGAAACATGTTTGGAGTATTAAAAGATGCTTCAACATGTTTGCAATTTTATTGTTCACATTAGTTGACAATTTCAAAACACGTTTCACGACTGGTGCTTTAATTTATGCCGTTTTACGAAACAGACAGAAGCTCACATAAAGCATTAACGAAGAGAAATAGAGCTCGGACTTGATGTTGCATGATTCTGTCGTTTATTTTCACTTTTCAAGCCCTTCGGAAACAAAGGGCAATGCAGTGTATTTAAAACAAGGAGACGACATTTGCGCCACTGAAGGTGTTTCGATCCCCTTTTTTTTCGATCGTGATTCGAACACTTTTCATAGTGAATCATGTTTCATTCGTGATCAGACTAAACGTGTTTCGCCTTAGGCCCCGTCCACACGTATCCGGATATTTTTGAATCCGCAACTTTTTTTGTTACGGATTAAAAAATATTCGCGTCCACACGTAGCGTATTCGAATCGTATTTGCCCGAATTCGCCGGATACGTGTGGACAGAAGGCCAATCCGCAACAAAAAAGTTGCGGATTCAAAAATATCCGGATACGTGTGGACAGGGCCTTAGTTCTTAGCTTTGTTTAGTCCTTAGCTCCCACGCTCAAAATTATATTAACTATTAAATTATTAGTAATTAGTTAATAAAATGTGTGTAGGTATTTTTAAAATATAGTTGTAAAAAATAATGAGTAAATAAAGTATTATTGTAGTATGAACACAGCATGAGAGAAGTAGATGCGTACCAATCCCTGTTTTTGCGTGGTTGAAGCACAAATCATACCTATCATGTGTGGTTTTGCATGTCGACCAACAATGAAATTTTCATCCCTTGGGAATAAAACTCTATTTTTATGCAAACCATTTCTATTGTTTTTGACCCCCACCCGACACATACCACCAATAGCGATACAGAGGAATCCCGATTTTTCGAACCCTCGATTTTTCGAACCTCTCGATTATTCGAACCGAAACTCGTTTCCCTTGGATTTGATTTCAGTCGATGCAACCTTCGATTTTTCGAACTTACGATTTTTCGAACCAATTTCTGTTTTCTGATTCTACTGTATTTCTCGTTACGTCGTTAATTTACCAACCAGAGAACTTTTGGCTGTTGAAACAAATAGTTCTTTTGTTTAATAGTTGGCAAATTTGAATAACAAAACAAATTTGACGTAATGTTTGTAAACAGAGAAATATCGCTATACCGCGTAAATAGACCTCTTAAGCTTGTACATTTTGTTTTCCCAATGTAGGTCATGTGATGTTACCCTAGAGAACTGTTTCTTTTAAATTTTGTTTTCTTCACGTGCATATGTATCCATAACTTATGAAAGGACAAACAACGAATTCCCTTGAGAACATCACATGACCTACAATGGGAAAACAAAATGTACAAGCTAAAGAGGTCTATTGCAACAGATAACATTTGTAACGATAAAAGGTAATTGTATTGCGTTTTTTTTGTGAGCATAACAAATTAATATTACTGCGTCAAACAATTAATCATTCCGTGTTTATGCATTTGTGTTAGACTATTATGTATTATTACTTTACCTTTAGTAAAGTCTCTATTTAAGCTAGCTTTAGCTAATTAGATGTACCTGGATAATATTATTTTAAATAAAAAATTAAATTGTAAAGAAAAATCCCAAATTTCATCATCCTGTGAAAAGCAAAAGACTGAAAAACAAAGAATATCATCCGAAAGTACTGCCAAGAGCTTTTCTTTAATGGTAATATCTAAGGATTTAATCAACTAAATTTTAATTTTAAAAATGTTAGAACTACATTGGCACGACTCAAGTGAAAGGTTAGAGTTTATGGTTTAATACAGCATAAAGCGCTTTATGCGCCGCTCTCGTAAGCCATCACCTCCCCTTAGCGACCACCCTACTAAAATTCTCAGTGACTGTTGTACTGGAAAGTTCCAGTAAGCGAGCAGCTCAAGTTGCGATCACGTTTTCTAAATCCCTAAGGTGGTCGAAGCTGCGGGAACTTCGACTGTACGTGCTGATAAAATTAAGTTCTAACAAGAGGTAGGGTGAGGGTGGGAATCCGTCTTTTTCGAGTCCAACTGTAAAATGTCATTTATTCCTATTCTTGCAATTGTTGTTCTTTCTCTCTTGAATAAAAAAAGCCTCATTGTTCACAGTAGATAAAACAACGGACAGCGTTTCCATAGATAAACAACCTTTCCATTGAGTATGAAATATATTGTAATAGAATTCGAGGCTAATGTCAGGTAAAAATCCTGTGAAATATAACTTGTGTGATTTGCATCTCTATGTGCACTCCCTTCTGCACGCAACATCTTTTACCCGAAACAGACGCATTTTTAATCTAAAGCACTCTCTTTTTGGTCCACAGCGACGGTATTTTGTGTAAACTTCCATGCAATCTATAACCTTGGGGGCATTAAATTTTTAGTTTTTCAATTTCTGCGTACCAACCCTGGATCGAGAGGAAGATCAATAGTCTCCAATGCAAATTATTCTTACCTTGCAATTTCGCTCTTTGCGTCGTCGTTTTAGGTTTCGTAATTACTCTTTGCTGTTTTTTTATCCTTCGGTTCAATGAATTTTTAGCTAAATCTACATTATATGTTTCATAAATGTTTGCATTTCATACAAGCCTTATTGATGCTGATATGTGTTTCGCAACATCCGATGACTCAAAGTGACATGAAAAGTCACACACAGCATAAATCAACGGACAGGAATTGTCGTGTCGCCCAACCAACGTGAGTTTGGGAGTCTGTGGTGAGTCGAACCATGAACTTGGGGAGCCTGTGGTGTATCTAAAAACGATCATGAAAAGGTGACATTTTTATCGTCAAAATATTCAATACACCGCACAAGAGAAAACATAAAACAAAGAAAACTAACCTGAATATGTTTAGAACCGACAGACGGATCAAATGCATCGGCAGAGGACTTCGCGCCGGGAGCTTTAATGTTACCCCATAAGCTCCTGTCCGCGCTTGTTAGGGGATCATAGGTGTGCCGTGAAATACAGTATTTGCATGGGAATCCAGTATGAAATAATTTCGGTGAAATTAAAACTTCCTAATATTATATTCATGAATTAAAAACTTACGATACTATGAAGAAGATTTTACTCATCAAATGTGAGGGATGTATTTTTGTTTTCCATACTTTTGTCAATAAAATCCGGTAGAAGTCCACGGGAAAAATTACAAACAAATGTATGGAAAACAAAAATATTAATTACACGCTTTCTAACACAGCTACATTCCTCAAATTTGACGAGTAAAGTCTTTTTCCTAGTATAGTATTAAAGCTTTCAATTCACAAATATTAGAAAATTGAATTTTACCGAAATTTATGTGACACGGCAAGTTTGCTCTGGTTTTAAACACTCTTCAGATTCGCATTAAGCGCGAAGTCCTCTGTATACAGCATTCTTTCAATTCATTGCCTGCTTTCCAACTCCTGGCTTATTTTTAATTTGCCTGAAGTGACTTTTTTGGACACTGCTAATTTAATATTGAACTGAATACATGTAGTAACATAGTTGTTGTTTTAGTTTTACAAAAGCGAGATTTTCAAAGGCGACCATGTGACGGTGAATCTGAGCTTGTCGTTTGCGATCCGTCAGAGGATACGTATAATCATATTGTTGCAACTTGTTACGCGTAAACTCACAAAAGAGATATTAAAATGCAAGAAAACTGATTTCTCAGTAGAGTTTTACTGGTTAAATGTGGTTTGCAAGACGTTTGAAAACTTGTTTCATAAAAATGTGGCAGCTTCTCCGTGTATAAATAAGACTTACATTTAGGTCTTCTTACTTTTTCGCTCCGTTTGTGTGTAAATTAACATTTCTCCGGTTATTTTACATAGAACATAAAATACAAGAGCTTTGGGCTTAAAAATGGAGTTGTCAATACAGCATAACCATTCAAATATTGAAAGGAATACTCACGCTGTTTACCGACGAACATCAAAACAGCCATCTGCGCCTGTTGAAAGCCGAAGGCAAACGTGAAAAATGGCGGGAAATCATGATCACGTGTGATACTTTCTGCTGTTCGCATTTGCTTGAAAAATGGCGGGAAATCATGATCACGTGTGATACTTTCTGCCGTTCGCGTTTGCTTGGCTCGTTTGCCGTAAAAGTGACGAGTACCATCACTTCGCTTCTTTCTTTCTGACTTTTTTTAACCGTATAATTTTTTTAGAAACTGTGGTTCTGCTTCGAAGGGGGTGTGAAATATGAAAATTAACTCAGGTCACTCGGCAACCGTGAAGAGATTCAAAAGCTGACGTGATGTTTCTTGCGTTAACCCTTCTTCCGATTCGCTCTAATGAAGGGCAAGCGCTCGCAATCGGAGATTCCACCCCTTTGAAATAAAAATAGGGAGGTTCAGTGGGAACGACAAAAGCGCTACCACGAGCGCCGAAGGCGCGAGCCTCCAGGGGGTCCAGGGGCATGCCCCCCCCCCCCCCCCCCCGGAAATTAAAAAAAAAAGCCTGTAAGACGCCATTTCCTGCATTTACAGATCATATTCAATGGAAAATTGAGTAGATAGGAAATGCGGGTTTCAGCTCACAGCAGAAATACGCCCAAAAATTTACCCACCAATTCAACACATTCTCGGTTTCAGCTCACGTAACATCAATCACCCCAAAAAACCCCACACGTTTCACTTCTAATTTTTTCCCATGATTTCTCACACAACTTCACTTCTTCTTCTTTCCACACAACTTCCATCCCCTCAATTCTCCACAAACATTTCAAAGTTCCACTTCCACTGTTCTCCTACAATTCCCCACAATTCTACCAATTGCAACATGTTTCACCCATTGCAACATGTTTTTCATCAATTCCAACACATTCGAATTATGGGGCCTCGGATCCCACCAGAACCGGTGATTATTATCTACTATAAGGGTGAAAAATCTATTTCAGAAAGCGAAGCTAGAAATCTATTCCTGAAAGAAAAATGTCTGATTCTGAAGAAGAAGAAATCGATTTCATTCCTGAACTCGTTCAGGAAACCCACACAACATGCCATACTCCCAAAAATCCCCGACTGGAACATTTCAAAGATATCATCCGAAAAAATCAGGGGAAAAATCAAATTCCACTCAAAGATCTCGAGTTTTATCAAGCACAAATTCTCTCCCAGATTCCCCGTGGTGAACTCACAAGAAAAAAAGTCAGGGATTTCGCCAAAGCTGCCAAATGGGGAAAGAAAGCAAATGACCACGCTCATGAAATCTTCAACCACATAACAGGTCACGACGGAAATGATTATGAACATCTGGAGAAATATCTCATCGACGATTTCAAATATTTTTCCCTAGCATATGACGATCTTCATCTCAACAGGAAAAAGTTTCTCAATTGCCACCAAGTTCTTTTCGCCCTGTTGCAGAAGAACGGTTTCAATCCCAATGAAGATGATTTCAAACTGCTCAAACACCCATCAAGCCGGGTAGAACAAGAAAAAATAATCCAAACCATTTTCAAAAAATGTGATTGGAATTAAAATGGATTCATTTAAAAAAATAATTTACAATGAAGACGAGCAAAGCGAAGCGAGCGAAGCGAGCCTCAGTGCGAGCGAAGCGAGTGACCATGACGATTGTTTCACATGCTCAGAGGAAGAAACAAGAAGCGTGAATGAGACTCCGACAACATCGGATGATGAATTTATTGTGTCTGACTCGGAGATGGCGGAAGCTGAGCGAAGCGACGAAATCGAAGACTCAATTGAACTCCTTTTTGAATCTTTTGTCAATCTCCAGGAGGAACACAAGATTCTCAAAAAGGAACTCCAAAAGCAAAGCGGTCTTCTCTGGGAAATCCACCGGGAAATGAAAGAAAATAAAGCGAACGAAACGAACGAAATTAGCCCAGCGAAACGCAAGCGAAGCTTGAAATCATGAGCTTGACCGATTATTCATCACTAAGTCAATTGAAACACAAGACGCGTCTTGCATAAAATTAAAACCAAAGCTGTTTAAACATTCAACATGAAAAACAAATTTTAAAAATAAACATTACCAAAAGGGAAAAACCCTTACGCTCTTGGCTATTTGCATCATAGCAAAATGAAAGCGCAGTTGAGCGGTGCTTTGAAAACATGAATATGAATGACAAACATTCATATTCTGGCGACAGGCGGCATTCTCGGAAAGACGAATAAATTTTCTCAGAATAACCTGTCACTCCAAACCAATCAGAAATTGGCTTACGCCGAAATCCACTATCAACAAAATCACAAATTGGCTTGCGTCTTGCATAAAATCAGAAAAGTGATAAACGTGTTACAGTCATCATGAACAAGAAAAGATTTACAGTTTTTGCTGACTATCTCGAGGGATTTACTCAAAGAATTGTTCACAGATTTCCAGATGCTGCTGAATTTATTGGGGAAGAGAAGGCAATCATGATTGACCGATTTCCTGAATTGGCAAAAAGCGATAAAGAACCACAACGTGATCAATATGCTGCAGTGAAGGAGACATTGGAGTTAGCAGTTAACCATGAAAGAATGAAGTGTTATCATGGCATCGAAATCAAGAGGGAGACGCCAGAGAACTGTGTTGACTCGATTAATCTTTTATCGAAGGCGATTGGGAACTCGCATCGTGATATTTTGTATTATTCAGCACTTCAAGGCGATTTACTTGTGGCCTTAAGATCAGCCTCAACACCGGAAGGATTTAGACTCCACTTGAGAAAAACTCTGGATATCTCTTCTTCCCACGCGAAGTTTTTGATGGCTTTTTATGAACTTGCTACAACTTACCCAAGACTTTTAATGTGTGAGTTGCCGCAGAGATTTTTTGCTAAAAACTTAAAAATTATCAAACAGGTTTGTCAAAATGATAGGGAAGTTTGGAATAACATATAGTTTAACATTCGAAACTGTTAAGATATCTTTCCCACATCGCTCAATGGAACCCAAGAATTAAATTTGTCAGGGTAACTTTTCCATTTTACAAGCGCGAGTTTTCGCTTATTATCGCGGCGAATAACTTTTTCAATTCGAAACACATCTTGCGTTGTCTTTTGAAGTTCCGCCTCGTAAAATGATCCAGTGATGTTTTCTCCCAACAGATCAACTAATTTATACGTTACAGGGTTTGTGTTCTTTATTTCGTCAATCACAAATATCTCCTCTGTCCAATTCGACGTGTAACCTTTGTCAAATATCTTTCGTTTAAACTTTGAAATTCTCACCCTGTCGCCAACCCTGAATTTTGCCGGGTTGTGTTTAGCATAAATTAAATCTCCGTATAAATTAGCGAAAACCTTTTTCTCATTTTCCTGTTTGCTCGCCTCTGCGGGACTCATCCGAATGCTCGAATGAAAACGATGATTATATTCATCCAGTAATTTGCCAAGTTTGTCCCAGTATATTGTATTGTTGTTCGCGCTAAACATTTTAAAGAGTTTCTCCTTAAAAGACCTGTTCCAGCGCTCAACAACAGATGACTTTTCTTCATTTTCCGTTGTATACAATTGTATCCCATTTTCACCAAGCAAATCCTTCATAGTCCCATTGAAAAATTCACTCCCCTTGTCAGTCCAGAGCATTTTCGGTTTTCGCCCCTTGAATATATCTCGGAAAGCATCAGCCACTGTTTGACCTCGTTTGTCTTTCAGGGGACGAATCCAACCGAATTTTGAGAAAACATCGATCACCATCAGCAGGTATCTGATCCCTTTATTCCACCTCGAAAATTTCCCCATCTCGACTAGATCAGCCGCCCAGATGTTGTCAATCCCATATGCTATGACTCGCCTCTTTGGAAAGCGCCGCCTGATTGGCCGGTGAAGTTCATTTGCCAGATTTTGAGCCCACTGGCCTTCACTCAAAATCTTTTCCCGTTTTTTGAAGCGCCGAGCCCAAGTTTCTGTTTTGCTTGAATTGTGTTTCGCGCCAAAGCATGACCCCACTGTCTTTCTTTCCAGGGAATGGCATCCAAAGCGGCAACCATTTTCCTGTCTGCTTCGTTCTTGCATTTACGCGGATCCGCTTTCTTCGCGCAGACTGAATAATCAACATCGTGTTGCATAGCAACTGCATCTGTTTTTCCTGTGGGCTGCTGCCAGATTTCGAGAATCTTTCCCTTTTCATCAAATCTAACTTGTTTTTCGAGTGGGTTCCAGGGCCCGGTGAAGTTATGGCCTGGGAGGGTGAAACCTTTCTTTGGTCTTGGCAGCTTCCCAATCAGGGAATGAACATCCAACCCACGACCATCCAAATCTGCTCGATCTGTCTTATATTTTCTGTTTGGCCGGATCGCAGTGGACAGCTCATTCATCATATCAGCAGAGGTTTTGGCAAGAAATGGTTTCATCTTGTCCAGGGCAAAATCCAATGCTTTTTTCTGAGTGTTTTTATTTCGCAATAATTCACTGGCTCCATAACGGCCCATTTCAACAGTCTTCTTCCCAATCCAAGGCAGCGCATGAGCCACGCCAGTCAGCGCAAGTTCACCTATGCCAGCTCCGCTTCGCTCCGCGGCTCGCTTCGCTTCGCCCCCACCTTGTGGGGGCAGACTCAGTTTCCCAATTTCACAAATCTTGTTTTCTTGATTCCGCAGGAAGCGCAATGGCAAAACCACATTTTTCTGCCATTTTTCGCAGTCATATATCCAGATGGTTGCACGCATTCAGTTTGTTTTTTCTCTTTCACGCAATATGACTTCATTTTCAATCGAAATATTCTTTTATGAATCTTTCATTCTCCCCCGAGTCAGTCAGACTGAAAGGTTTGAGAATATCATAGAAATCTTTTCCCTGCGACCATTGATGGAGGAAGAAGAGGCAATAATACCCGCAAAGGACACTGTTGATGTTTTGATACTGACTGCTGTTCCAAATCACCGGTTTGGAACTTTTGAATTCCTGGGGAAATCCCATCCCAAAAGAGTCGAAATACCACGTGAATTTCTGTCCGGGGGCACAGCACACCCAGTGAGTTCCAGCATTTTCAAGTGAATCAAGATTGATGATGCAGGGGCTGTGTTCTCGGGGCATGGCTTCATTCCTGGCGAAAATCCCTTTGAAATTGGGAATTTTCAGAAAATCAATCCACTGGAGAAGATCAAGGTTGCTCAGGGGTTTGTTCACGAATTTGGGTTTCGCTTCGCTCAGCTTTCGCTTCAAAGAATCGCCCCGAGAATTGGGATGTTGTTGAATGGACTTTTTTCCCCCAGCAGAAGTCCCGTTCCTTTTTTGGATTTTTTTCCCATCCCAATTTTTCGTCCCCAGGTTCCGATGAATGGGGGAGGTTGAAACGGATGCGCCCCCAATCTTGGTGCACCTTCTCCTTTCAGTCGCGGTCGCTGCGCTCCCTTTCCTTTGGGGCGACCAACTCTAGGCGCTCCTTTTCCAAACATGTTTTTTACCATGTCAAGTGCCAGTGGAATTCCAATGGAAGCCAGAATTGTTCCCAATGCCCCACCAGATTGTTTTGCGGATGGTTTCATCACCAACTGTCCTCCTGAATTCAGGGCAGACAAAATATCCTGTTTCTGTTTATTTGTCAACAGATGCTTATTGTCAATCAGTTTCTGAATTTTGGATTGGGGAATGAGAAATCCGCCCACTTGCCCTGCTCCTTTCCCACTGATTGATTTCACGACTTGACTCGCTCCTTCACTCGCCAAACCAGCCAATGCTGACAGCCCAAGTGTCTTTGCCAGGGTGGGTGCCAGGGAACGAGCTAGGGGAACAATAGCAGAGAAAAGACTTCCGCCTTGCTTCATCACTTTTCGGATTTGCGTTTTCGAGATTTTGATCTCAGCTCCCTTTCCCTGAGATGCGGCTTTTCCAATCCGTTTTATTTGATTTGCCGTGAGCATCAGTTCATCATTTCCGCTTGTTTGTTTGCTACCCAATCTCAGGGTGACAGGATTGTTTGTTCGGAATGCTTTTCCCAGCTTACTTTTTTGCCCTTCCGACAGATTTACTTTATATGGGTGATATGTTGTCATTTTAAATGACAAGATATGTTTTTTTTTTCGCTTCACAGATCACACGATCACCAGCTCATTTCCAATCTTATCGATTTTCACCATGTCTTCATAGAGAACAATGGCATGTACATTGAAGTTTGCCTCTGCATCTGCGTTCAATCGATACCTGAATATCAGCTGCTTGGGATCTCTTGTTGGTTTTTCAGTTTGATAAGTCAGATCGAAATAGATCAACGGGAAAAGAGAATTGAAATTGGCTAGATTCAACTGTGTCCCTGTGTTGAAGTCATTTTTCCTCATTGCATAACTCATGACATCCTGGAAAATCCTCACTTTGCTTTCACTGTCATACTCTGTTTCCGGGTAGAAAACTCCGTTTCCATATTCCAGCCGGCAGTTCGACAAGGATGAGTTTGCATTATCCGCATTCAGCTGGAAAGTGTTCATGAGATAAGGGCTATCTTCTTCTTTAGCGGCATCATTGGTTCTTTTAAGATAAACAAAAATATGCTTAACATTGTCAATACTTGCGGATATCTGGAAGAATCCTGATGACTGCGTAGGAGCTGATTCGGAATACATCTCCCTCAGATATTTCCATTGTGTTTCTTTCAGGAATGAACTGACAAATTTGTCATAAAGAGAATCTTTGGGTGTCAATCTGGGGACCCAAAGCAAAAACCTATTCACGACAACTCTTCCAGCATCAGTGCCATTAGCCATATGAATTAATTCATTATCCTGTTGAAGCTTAATCTCAAATTGCAGCTGCATGGGCACAAGCATCTTATCCTCCAACTCTTCGAAAAAGGAAAAGCGATTCAGGGGAATGATGACGTTAATGTTCTTTGCACCGCCGTTTCCATTGTTTTGCACTGCTTGAGATTGTATCCTGCGAGCTTCAAATCCTGCATTCGTATTAGCGGTTGTTGCATCAGTATCCAAATACCAGAAACTGTTCTTGGCGACTGATCTGCTGAAGTCGTCGGAGTATTCTAGCAAATTTTTAATAAAAGTAACGTTATGCAGATTATCAGTCTCATAAACAATCTTTCCAGCAGAACTAATCTTCAGGTGATTAATCAGGGAATGAGCGCCATTGATTACTGTGATTCTGTCAGCTGCTGCATACCCAGCGCCGTCTGCTATTTTCTGGAGTTGAAACTGCACCTCGAAATACGCATTATACCAATCATAGAATGCGGATCGGTCATTAATCGTGAATTTATAACCACTTTTTTGTTGGTGTTGAGCATTAGCTGGAGCTCGGATTGTATCATCCAGCTGGAAGCGCACTAATTCATTTCTTTGAAGATATTCATTCGATCGAAAAGCCATTTTAAATCATTTTTTTCTTTTTCGAATTCCTTGCCCAGAGATCAACCTGTTCAATATGGCATCAGAACTTTCTCCCTTCGGTCGAGGAGGAGCAGCAGCAGCTTTTTTGGAGGAGGGTTTCCTTCTCATATTTCCCAGCTTTTTCATGATCAAATCACCAGATTTTTCAACTGCTTTTTTGCCGAGTTTATCCCCAGCGTGAGAAATTCCTGATTCCAAGGCTTTTTTCGCAATGGGTTTCGCGAATTTATTGAAGACGACTGATGCGACCTTCCTCATTGGTTTGAAAATATTGTCCACAATGACACCTGTTCCTTTGTGCCGGAAGACAAACCGCCCCAGCTGGGGGTGGAAAAAACGAGAGAATTCATAACTTTTCATTTTATTTGTTTTTTCAAGATAAGCGAGAATGCTGTATCAGCTCCATTCAAATCAACAATCCGCCTTTTCCCATCGGTGATATAAATCCGAATGGAGCTTATTCTGTTTTTATTCACAGGGCTGAACATCACTCTCATGGGTTCCAAAGTGAAACTATAGGAGGCCTGCAGAACAGATGTTGAAAAGGAGAAGATGATATCGCTCTCTTCCCCATCCACAAGCGAATCACTTGTGAGATCGCAATGAACGTTCAACATATCAGTATCTTGGCTGAGGTTTGGAACTCTGGGGCCAATGTTGACTTTGTCTTTCAGAATCTTTTTATCGAAACCAATGAGATCGCCAAAGTTGGATTTCTCGAGATCAAGTTGCCAGTTTTCTTCCAGCGTGATTGTTACTCTGAAAGTTGTGGGAGAGAAAACAAGATTGATTGGGAATTTTTCATTCTTTCCTGCGAGGGGGCCTGTTGCGTTTTGAATTGCCGCATTTATTGTGGAATAATCCCAAACCCCAGCAGGAAAGGTGATATCGGAAAATGTTTTCCCACCATCAGAGCTGAATTTAATCAGCTGATTTTTCAATGCCGCATTGATGTTATACCACGTAAAACTCATATTGATAATTCTGTTCAACCCAACAACATACTGGGAATTTGGATCCAAAACAATGGGCCGATTGAATTTTGTTGTGAAATTTTCTGGTTTGTTTCCCCCAGTCTTGACGGAAAAGGATGACAGGACAATTTCTCTTTCGATTTCCATTTTAGGGCTTGAAATAGTTTTTAAAGAGCTTCTCATGCTGGGAACGATTGATGACTCCCTCTTTCAGGAGAAGATCGAGAATTGACACCCCGGTATTTCTGATGCCCTGATTCGTATTCCCAGCAAGAATGGAGCCAACGATGACTTCAAGTTTCTGGAGAAGATCTTTGGGGTTGGAGAAAAAACGGATGGATCCACCCCTTCTGCTGACGCCCGATCCTTTAAATGGCTTGAGTTTCCCTCTATAATAATTCATGTAGTCATTCAATACTTTTCTGTTAGCCTTTATTGGCTTCACTGCCACAGCCAATGCATCTGCCGTTATTTCACCGTTTTTGAATTTTTTGTTCTGATAGCTGATGCGACTGTTCAGTTGGTCTCTTTTTTTTAAAGCCCGCTTTATAATGCTGTTTTCAATGAAATTTTTTTTCTTTTCTACCGGAACATTTGGCTGAGCTAAGACTTTCTCCGTTGTGTCATAATTTGATAAACCCATGTTATCTAGCATGTTATTAGCTGCGTCTTCTTGAGCGTCTTCCCCGTCTTCAGCTTCTGCTTCCGCTTCCGCTTCTTCCTCTTCTTCTTCCACAGCATAATCAGGAACGCCCTCTTCATATATAGATGATTCACCTTCTAACTCTGCCAGTACTTCTTCATATGTTGGCGGTCTTTCTGGAAGTTGCTTAGCTGCTTGCGGTGCAACAGCTGCCTCATCAGCATCAAATAAACCTTCAACATCCATTTCTTCAAATGGATCTACGTCTGGATAATAATCAACGCCTGGTTTTTCTTCAATGACTTTCTTTTTCCTAAGTCTTGGAGGGGGTTTCAAATTCGATGCAATAACATCATCTAATTTTGTTGTTATGGGTTTGAACATTTTTTCAAACCCGATTTGGCTTGTCTCTTCACCCAACTTTTTCTGGGTGATGGTATCATGAACAAAGTTGATTTTTTTTACCCAAAGCAGATTTGCTTTTAGCAATTTCTTGCCATTTCAATAAACTCATTTTATTAAGAATCATAATCTCAGAATCTCAGAATCTCAGAATCTCAGAATCTCAGAATCTCAGAATCTCAGAATCTCAGAATCTCAGAATCTCACAAGTTGTCTCATATTTAGAAGAAGAATGTCATGTTCATTAATAAAATGAAAATCCCAAATTATGATTGTCAGGATCCAATCACAAATTTCAAACAACTTCACCCGTTCATGCCGGATCGAACTTTCAGAATGTTGATCTGTGGCCCTTCAGGATCGGGGAAAACAAATGTTCTCCTGGATATGATTTTCCGCCTGCTCTTCTACGATAAAATCTTCCTCTATGCGAAAAATCTTGACCAAACCAAATATCAGCATCTGCTGAAAACGTTTCACCCAATCAGCAAAGAAGCTGGGTATGACGTCGTGGAAGCATCCCCGGATGAAATCATCCCAGTTTCTGAATTGTCAGGGGATAATCAAAAGCTGGTTGTTTTTGATGATTTTGTTTCTGAAAAGAACCAAAAGCCATTGATTGATTATTTCATTCAGGGTAGGCATAAGAATTGTTCCGTGATTTATCTTTCACAAAGTTATTTCCAAACACCCAAAGATATCCGTTTGAATTGCTCACATTTTTGCATTTTTGAATTCCCCAGCAACAATGAAGTTTCTCTTCTCTGCCGGGAGACACAAGTCAGCAAAGAAGATTATCGTAAAGCAACGCATGATCCGTTCTCTTTCCTGTATGTGGATAAGCCGAGGAAATTCATTGCCAAAAATTTTGATGAAAGGTTTTAAAATGAGTTATTCAAATGGATTGCTGTCTGAAACAAGCAACTTCCAGGGAGGAAAAGATGGAAAAGATGGATTGCCAGGAGTTGGTTTCAAGCTGACTCCCGCAGGAGACTTCGATCTTCAAAACAAAAAAATAACCAATATCGCTGAAGGAACGGGGAATTCGGATGCAATTACCAAACACCAAGTTGACACGCTTGCAACGCAATTGCGGGCAGATTCTCTCCAGGTGGATGGGTCTTCCCATATGACTGGGGATCTTGATCTCAGGGGACAAAAACTCATCAACCCCGGGGAAATAGAAATGAATCGCAAATTGATCGTCAATCTGGACACTGATGAAAACCAGGATTTGTCAGCGGTGAATATGGTCACTCTGAAAAAATTCCACCCCAATGCTCCTGAACCAACTCATGAAGTCACGAAGGACCTGGATTTGAAAGGGCTTTTCAACGTGAAAAACTCAAAACAACAAACATGGCATGATTTGGGAGCCGCATACAACAACCTGGTTTCTTATAATGACACCAAAAATATCTTTCTCAGCCGCAAAGAGACGTTTCCAATGGAGACGGCTTTGGATATGGGAAATCACACCATTTTTAACGTGAAAGATCCCGAAGTTGCCGATCAGGGCGCAAATATGCGATATGTGGATGCCCAATCCGCGAAAAAGCTTTCGTTGGAAGGTGGGACAATGACCGGAAACTTGGATATGAATTCGCAACAAATAAACAATATCGCAGCGCCAACTCTGAAGCATCAACCCACGTCAAAATCTTATGTGGACGGCAAGATAGGAGGTGTGGTAGCCCACACGATGGAATTAGAAGAGAAACTTAAAGAATATGTCAATGAATCGCATATCACGTCAACCTCTCACCCAAAGGACGCATTCCGCTATCTGATGGAAAATGTGGATGAATCCAGCTCTGAACATGATATGGAAGTAACTGGCATAACTGATTTTTCAAATTCACCGCATCATTTCAACAAGAAGGCTTATGACTTGAAAATAACAAAAGATCATTTCAATGAATACGATGGGAGACTTGGATTCAATATGTTCAAACTCCCAGAGGGAGAGTTTACCGTGTGCGTGGAATTCTTCCCCGCGTCAATGGATGGTGTGAGCGTCAACGTTGTGAGCGCCAGTCTGAATATCAATCAACAATCAACTAAGAAGTTTTCGGGGTATTCCAGATCCATCATCCACATGCACAAATGGAAGATCACTCCACCTGAATTTATTTTCCTGGATTTGAAATGGCGAGGCACTGCCGAGTCCGCTGAAAAAGGAAATGCAAATCTGATCATATATGGCATTGCTGGTTCTCAACCTGATGTTGAAAGCAGCGTCTTCGATTCCCCTTTCGTTTTTGAGGGTGGGAAGATGGTCATGGAGACTGACTTGGATTTGAATGGCCACAACTTGTCTGGGAGCCGAATTGTGGAAACCGGCGTCTTTCGAAAAAATGATGATAGCAATAAATTTTTGTTTATTGGCAGCACCTCGAGGTTTCTTTTCTTCCCAATGAAAACAAAACTGGTGGAAGTGGGGTTATTTCATGCCTCAATGACGAACGTCCCAAAGATTGATCTGACTTTCTCCATGTCAGTGAATAACCGTAAATTTGAAAGAACCTGGACTGGGAGTAGAAGCAGAAGCCAGAAATTTCATATTGGGGATGGAATTGAAATCCCAAGCATGACTAATTTTTCTTTTTCCCCTCAAGATGACCTGGTGATCGGGTTGCATGAGGCAGTTTATCTTTCACTGGTTTTTGAAACAAGATAGGCATGATTGAAAAAATGATTTCTCCCTGAAAAAATGAGAAAACAAAGCATTTTTGCTTTCAATCACATCAACCCCGCAATTCGGGAAGAAGAACTGGAAGAGATCAAAAAACTTTTTCGATTTTATCACAAAAGATTTTGGTGCCTGAAACGAGCGCATGGTCGATTCAAGAAAATGAATCTGCTCATGAATTTAACCTCTTCCGGTCTGGTTGCAATCGGGACGATTGCTGGAGCCGCGACTTTGAACCCAATCGTGTTGGGAGTGATTTCAGGAGCAGGATTAGTTTTGAAAACCGCGAATGAAATGAAGAATCTGAAAAGCAAAATTAGGATGGCGAAATTCGCTTTCACCACCTATGAAAAAACATTGAGTGATTTGCGCTTCGCTTTGCGGGGAGGAAAATTCGACAGGGATGAATTTTTGTTTTCAATGGAAGCGATTGATGGGATTGTGATTGATTTGGGGTTGGATTTGGAAAAGTTTGAAGCTGAATGGGAGAAAAAATTTGAGGGTTGAGTGAGCGAAGCGACCGAAGGGAGCCGTTGCGAGCCGGGAGTGAGCGAAGCGACCGAAGGGAGCCGTTGCGAGCCGGGAGTGATTCAACTCCAAATGGAGTGAAATCACACATTCCCAAGCGGACCAAAATCTGGTTCCATAATCATTTCAACAACTTCTGCTGCTGAGAAATCTTCTTCAAAATCATTTCCATCAAAATCAAAAAAAATCTAAAAGTTCCCCAAGAAAATCTTCTGGGTGATGACCTGATTTTTCGAGTTCAAGTAAAATTTTTATTGCAAAATCGTCATTAAAATTGAGATTCATCAATTCTATAATATAATCACTGTCTTCCATCATTCTTTCGAAATCTTCTGCTTCCATTTTTAAATAAGAAAAAAAATTATTTTTTTTTTACTCCATATAAAATGGAGTTGAAGGAATTGAAAACGAACCAAATCACAACCGAAGAACCGCAAATGAAAAAAACAATACAACCATTTGTTGAAATCCCTCTCCGGTTCAAAGAAAGACCAATCACTCTCAAACTTGAGAAATGCGTCTTTAAAATTCATAAGAATGAAAACGGATTTTCATTGGGAATCAATCTAGATCAATCACCCCCTGAAATCAAAGAAAAGATGAAAGAGATAGAGGGGCAGATCAGAAAGCTTGCAATGGAGAATAAGTCAAAAGTTGTTAGACAAAATTGGAGATTCGGAAATTTTTCAGAAACAGATTTCAACCTGATTAAAACGGATCGAAGCGAGATGGAAAAAGTTTGGGGAAAGTTGTGGTTGACTCAAAAAGGAAACATCAGCGTTCCATTCTCGAAATTTGGTGAAGGAGAAGTTGGGCAAAGAAAATCCATTCGGTTTGACCCGCATGATCACATTGGAGAAAAACTAACAGGGCATGTGATCTTTCGAATTTCTCGCATCTTTTGTGGAAACTGTCAATCCATTTCATGTTCAATCAATTCAGTTTTTGTAACAAAATTCAATGGAAACGTTTCAGCGTTTGATAACTTTGAAGATACTGAGGAGGTAGACTGGTAAATGAAGTGAATGAAGACTTGTAAGTTTTTTCATTTCTTTGAAATGAAAAAAAAAAAACGTTTTCAATGAGGTTAATTTTTTACCTTGATTTTTTTCCCCTCTGATTTTCACTCAATTTTTCAATGAAGAAAACAAATTCAGGAGATTTCCATGTGAGATAATGAGTGATTTCCTCAGAATCAAGGAAATGAGTTTTCTTCTTGAGGATTTGATTGATAAAAACTTGGCTTGAAATTTTAAACTTTTCTAGTTCATCCAAATCAAAAATATCTTCTCCATCAACTTGGAAAAAAGGTTTATCTGTTATTTCATCCTGAATGAAAAAAACTTTTCCATCTTTCCTTTTAAATTTTTTGTTTGCTCTTTTGAGAACTCTCCAAATGTTGGCAATTGGAATTCCTGTTTGCTGGCTGGCTTCCTTAAATGTATAAAAAATATTTTTTTCTTTTCCTTCTTCCTGAATCGAAAACTTCATTTTATTTGAGGAAATATTTTTTTTATTTTTTCCAAATAAAATGAATCTGCGAGATTTGAAAAACTGGGCCCGTGAAGAAGGAATTGTTGGATTCTCTCGAATGTCCAAAGCCGAATTGATGGAACTTTGGGAAGAATCTCAACCCGAGGGACCGAGAAAGAAAGGAAATGTCGGCGCCCCATTTATTTTCAAAGCCCCGAAAACCCTCCTTGATTCGAGAAATAAAAAAATTTCAGCGCCTATTTTAGTTCCGGAAAGAAGAGATTTTCCTTCCAGAACCATTCCCAGAGCGATTGAACAAGATGTGGAAACTGTTGTCGATTGGTTGAATTGGTTGGAAAGTGTGGATGATGTTGATGTTCGGAGGAGATCGAATCCCGCGATTGAAAGATTGAAGCGGCAGATTGAGAATTTGTGGGAGAAAAACACAAAAATCAACCCCCTGAATTGGAAAAATAAAAAAATTGATGTTCCTATTTTGATTCCGGAAAGAAGACCGATTTCTGCTCAAGAAGTTCCTTCAGTCGTTCAACAAAATGTTGAAACAGTTTCTGATTGGTTGAATTGGTTGGAAACTGCTGAGATTGAGAGGCAGCCTGATCCACGAGTTGAAGCCTTGAGAAGACAGATTGCTCAGTTGCGAACTGTGGAACGAGCTTCAGCATTCAATGGATTTGCGAGAGAAATGGTCATTCCAGGAAGAGCAGGAGAACTTCCCAGAGAGTTTTTCAATCGTGTGCGGCCACAAATTGGGACCTTGTTTGAACAAAATCGATTGACCAGAGTCAAATTAATTTTAACTTGCCTGATGGCTCGGACTGAATTAGCAACTGGTGATGAGATTGAAGAAGAAGCAAACTTTCACTCACGGGTGTTGACAAACCTTGAAGGCACTGACAGGTGGGAAGCTATTGATGAGATGATTGAAAGAGTGATGGAGAACATGGCGACTTTTCAAATGCGAGGATCGAATTGGAGATTTGTGAGAGTGATGCAGTTGGTCATTCCATTCGCTAAATTTCAGCCTCTGCAAGGAAGTTCCTGGATGAAGCTTCCAGCGGGGTTGAAGAATAAGAGAGCGGTGGTGAACATGAAGAATGAAGATGTGGGTTGTTTCAAGTGGTGTGTGACACGAGCTCTCAACCCAGTTGAAAAGAATGCTGAAAGAATCTCAATCGAATTGAGAGAACAAAGCAGGGAGTTAGATTGGAATGGGTTGTCTTTCCCAACACCCCTGAGTGACATTGGGAAGTTTGAACGAAGGAACCCTGGATTGGCCGTGAATGTCTTTGGGTATGAAGGTGGAACTGTCTTTCCTTTAAGAATCTCCCGAAAAGATGGACAAAAGATTGACCTGTTATGGTTGAAAAAACATGAGGATGAACTGGAGAAAACTCATTATTGCTTGATCACCAGCCTCAGCCGGCTTTTAGGAAAGCAAGTGTCGCAACACAAGGGTGCAGTTGTGTTTTGTCGGAGATGCTTGAACCACTTTCCTGATGATGAAAAGTTGAAGCGGCATGAAGAGTCTTGCTCCCAGTTTGAAGCAGTGAAAATTGTCATGCCAAATGAAGGGAGTGTGGTGAAGTTCAAAAACTACAACAGGAAGATGGAATTTCCATTTGTGATCTTTGCTGACTTTGAAGCAAAGCAGCTGTCAATCTCATCAGTGCAGCCGCCAGGTGAGAACTCTTTCACTGAAAAGTTCCAAAAACATGTGGCTTGTTCATTTGCATTTCATTTAGCGTCGGACTTTGTGAAGAGAGACCCCGTCTTGTACCGAGCTGAAAGTAATGACGAAGATGTTGGGAAGAAGTTTGTTGAGGAATTAACCCAGTTTGTGTTAGGTATCCAAGAGGAGGTGAAATTCCCTAAGAGGATGGAATTTGGGAGAAAAGAACGAAAACAGTTTGAGGAAGCAACGTGTTGTTGGATCTGTGAAAAAGATTTTACAGTAGATGATGAACGAGTTCGAGACCACTGCCACTTCACTGGGAAATTCAGAGGAGCAGCTCATGAATCATGCAATCTGAATTTCAGAAAGCCAAAATTCACTCCGGTGTTTTTCCATAACCTGAAAGGATATGACGCGCACTTCATTGTGAAAAGCTTGGGGTTGACGCCAGGAGATATCACTTGCCTCCCAAATAATGAAGAGAAGTACATTTCCTTCTCCAAAAAGATAGAAGTGGGGGAAGTGAATGGGAAAAAGTTATGGCATGAAATTCGCTTTCTAGACTCAGTAGCATTCATGGCTGCTCCTTTGGAAAACCTAGTGAAGAATTTAGAGGATGAAGATTTCAAGGAAACTCGAAAGGTATTTGGTGAACAGTGGGAGTGGTTCAAACGAAAAGGAATCTTCCCCTATGAGTGGTTGGATTCAGTTAATAAGTTCAAAATAGAGAATCTCCCTAACAAGGAGGCTTTCTATTCAGCTTTGAATGATGAAGGAGTTAGTGATAAGGACTATCTATATGCAAAGTTAGTTTGGAAAAAGATGAAGATGAAGAACTTGGGCGATTTCCATGATGCCTATTTAATGTCAGATGTCACTCTATTAACGGATGTGTTTCAAAGGTTCAGAAAGGTGTGCCGGACTCATTATAACTTGGATCCAGCTTGGTTTTTCACTTCCCCTGGTTTGGCATGGGATGCAGCATTGAAAGAAAGTGGAGTGGAATTGGAACTGTTGACCGACCCAGAAATGCTGCTTTTCTTCGAACGAGGAATTCGAGGAGGAGTTTCAACGATCTTCCATCGAAAGGCAAAGGCCAACAACAAGTTCATGGGAGATGACTTCGATGAAAATCAGCCATCAAAGTATCTAGCTTATTGGGACGCGAATGGACTATATGCATGGGCCATGTCAAATCCATTGCCAGTTGGGAGCTTCCAGTGGATGACTGAAGATGAATTGGAAAGATGGAGCGATGAAAGTTGCGTACTGGAAGTGGATGTGGATATCCCCAAAGAGTTGCATGACCATTTCAATGATTTCCCACCGCTTCCAGAACGACTGATGATGGGAAAGGTGGAGAAACTAATTCCCAACTTGAGGAATAAGCGGAAAATGGTTGTGCATCAAAGACTTCTGAAACAAGCTTTGGAGTTGGGATGTGTGTTGAAGAAAGTAAGAAGAGGAGTTAAGTTCCGGGAAGAGTGCTGGTTGAAGTCATTCATTGACAAGAATGTCATACTACGGCAACAGTCCAAAAATGCATTTGAGAAAGATTTCTTCAAGTTGATGAACAATGCAGTCTTTGGGAAAACTATGGAGAACATCAGGAAAAGAAAAGATGTGCGACTGGTGTGCCAGGGACATAAATTCTGCAAGTTGGTGGCTAAACCAAACTTTGAGCATTTCACCATCTTTGATGAAAATCTTGTGGGAGTTCATATGAAACGGACTAAGATGACATTTGATAAGCCAGTTTATGTGGGACAAGCGATATTGGATGTTTCAAAGAGTTTAATGTATGACTTCCATTACAGTTACGTTAAGAAGAAATGGGAGAAAGCTCAACTGTGTTTCACAGATACGGATTCGTTGCTATATGAAATTGAAACAGATGACTTGTTTGTGGATATAGCAAAGGATGTGCCAAAGCACTTTGACACGTCAGAGTTTGCTGAAACACATCCCAGAGTTGTTGATGGAACGATAAAGCGAATGAACAAGAAAGTATTGGGTTTGATGAAAGATGAAGCTTGTGGGGGAGTGATTGAAGAGTTTGTGGGATTGAGAGCAAAGTGCTATTCCTTCAAAGTGCATGGTGGGGGTGGGACAAAGAAATGTAAGGGTGTGAAGAAACGAGTTGTGAAAAAGCGAATCACTCATGAAGACTATGTTGACTGCTTGGAAACGAAGAACCCACAGATGAGGATTATGAATTGCATAAGAAGTTCAAAACATGAGATCTTCACCCAGAGAATTAACAAGACAGCTTTGAGTGCTGGTGACGACAAACGATATGTGAGAGAAGATGGAATTAGCACATTGGCTTGGGGGCATTGGAGACTTGGGGAAGAAGCGAACGAAGTGGAGGAAGTGGAAGTGGAAGTGGAAGTGGAAGTTGAAAAAGAAAAGATTGAATTGAAAATGGGAAGAACGGAAGAAGATATTAAAGCAGAGCGGCTGGAGAAGAAACGAAAACAAATTGTTCGCTTCCTGAAAAAGAAGGAGAAATTCGGAGAACGTGTTGAGTTGTTCATTCTGGAGAACAAATTTCATGTGAAAGAAGATGTTCTGTTGGGAATGGGAATGAAAATTTTGAAAGGATGGCCAAGATATGTGGTGCAGGAAGAGGAATAGATTTTCCGGGAGAGATTTTGAAAATTATTTTCCGGAGTGGATTTTAAAATTATTTTCCTGGAGTGGATTTTCCGGAATAGATTTTTCACCCTTATAGTAGATAATAATCACCGGTTCTGGTGGGATCCGAGGCCCCATAATTCGAATGTGTTGGAATTGATGAAAAACATGTTGCAATGGGTGAAACATGTTGCAATTGGTAGAATTGTGGGGAATTGTAGGAGAACAGTGGAAGTGGAACTTTGAAATGTTTGTGGAGAATTGAGGGGATGGAAGTTGTGTGGAAAGAAGAAGAAGTGAAGTTGTGTGAGAAATCATGGGAAAAAATTAGAAGTGAAACGTGTGGGGTTTTTTGGGGTGATTGATGTTACGTGAGCTGAAACCGAGAATGTGTTGAATTGGTGGGTAAATTTTTGGGCGTATTTCTGCTGTGAGCTGAAACCCGCATTTCCTATCTACTAAATTGTCTTGGATAACCTGGTAGAGTATTAAACGGGAGAAAATTTAGCAGAAACGGGCGGCCGGAAACGATAGCCGAAAACGGCAGGTTTCCGGCCAAAACGGGAGAGTTGGAATCTCTGCGAAATTCTCTTATCAACTACTCAGCTGATTGATTGACACTGAAACCGGTACATATGCCACAACATTGATTACCAGTCACATGTAGGCATATATAAATTCAATTCAGTCAAATTTTATTTTCGCAGCCTAAATGCTTACACTCGTTTTACACAAACTCGGTGTTATGAAATGCAAAACTTTACAAGGTCGAGCTGACATTACATTACAAAACAACACTGGGCATCTTATAAAAGGCACAGGTAAATATAACAAATCTGCGGACAAATCTGTCTGCGTTGACAAACGCTGAATAATAATGATAACTTGCAAAACATGCATCGTTTAAATATTTTCATAGCCAAATTCTAAAGACTGTTACTATATACTTTTTGTCCAGTCCCGACAAGATCAATATGTTCTAGTTCACGGCTTTAAAGATACCCAAAGCGCACAAAAGCGCAAATGAGCTGATCACAGCCAGATACAGTATAGATAACCATAAACACACGCCTGATCACAGTTACGTTTCTTCGGTTGCAGAACCCACGTGACTAGGGACATCCGGGTTTTTAGGTTCTGTTGTTATTAAACCTTGGAGAAGGATCTTGTACTGAGTGGTGACGTCACTTTTGACTGTCAACTGTGAGTAAAGTAACAAGAGAACATGATCAACTAAAATGGTTGCCATAGAGATCAGTTTTCAAATTTCCTTTACCAAATAAATATAGAAGTCAGTTATGGTTGTGACATCAAACAACTATTTAATCTATATCCAGTACTTACTAGCAGTAATCACAGATTATGGAGACGCGTTAGTTCGAAGGAATTTCCGGCGGAAACGAGCCCCTGAAAAAACCAATAGGGGCGGCCATTTGGAAGACCGTCTACCAAAAAATCTCAAATTTTACTGCACATAAACCACGGGAGAACCAACACGAAATTAGGATTGCGTTCTTCGAACGCGATTAAGCTGACCCCGGTTGTTCAAAAGGTGGATAGCGCTTTCCACCGGATAAATCAGTATCCAGTGGATAACACAATGGATTTTGTTAATACTTATTCACTGGATGGTGATTTATCCGGTGGATAGCGCTTTCCACCTTTTGAACAAACGGGGCCTGATCTTTTGTCAACATATAACAACAGAGATATGGATTAAATTAAGTTCCTTTTTACTCCAACTTTAGCTTCTTGTTGTTCGGTGTATCACATCACATGCATCATTGCCAAAACGACGCGAAATTTTTATTAAACTGATAAATCAACGCTGTTACAGTTTCAATTTTCCCCGAATTCTCTTTTTTTAAATCAAATTTTCTCTCATTCTGATCAAAATTCCTTGACTTTTCCTTGATCTAAAGATCTTTTCTCCCTGACCATTTCCCTGACGTCTGACATCCTGTTCTAATGACCGTATTGGCCGTATTTATACTAGAGACGACCTTAGCGAGTAGACGACCTTAGCACAACAAAGCGGCTAAGGTCGTCCAGTATAAATTCGAGAAAAAGGGAAGACGGCTTAGCCATCTGAAATTAAGGGCGTCTGATCGATGACCTTAACGCGTAAGGACGTCGTAAGGTCGTCCCGAATTTACACTAGACGACCTTAACTAAAAGTGTTAAGGTCGTCTGGACGACTTAGCCGTCTTCCAGTATAAATACGGTCAATGTCTGTTAAACTTGCCCTCATTCCGGACGTATAAACCCTTAGAAAAGGCTGCCACATGCTCCAAAGTTGCTAGTGTGTCTTGTCGCGTACAATATAATGAAATGTCTCCGTTTTCAGATTTCCAGAAAACAAACACAGCTGCCAATCGCTGGAATGGCCTCCGAAAACGTCATTTCATCGTGTCACGTGACAATATACTCCACGATTCTTGAAGTATTATGGCAGCCTCGTCCAGGTGTTTCTAGGCCCACCCCGCCATTTTGAAAACAGAGAAGACCCTGGGACAAATTTGTATTAAACTAGATTCGGTAAAGGTGAAAGTTTGCGTTTTTTAAACACATTAAAAAGGAGAGATTTGTGACACTAACAGGTTTGATCAAATCAATAGATGGTTTTCACGTTACGACACGGCGGCCATATTGGTGTACAACTACAAAAGAATTTGAATGAACTTCTTTTGTTATGTACACCAACATGGCCGCCACGGCCTTTGTCATTTGAGTCCCACAGGACTGAAGGTCACGTGAGTGAAAACCATCTATAGTCATTAGTAGAAAAAACCAGCTTCAAATCACCTAGCCTGTTCCAGGAGTTCAGATAGTGGGGAAGCGCGAATAGTTGGGGAAGGCGCGAAGAAAAGCGAGCGGAAAAAATGCGGGGAGACGTTCAGATAGTGGGGAAGCGCGAATAGTTGGGAAAAGCGCGAAAGAAAAGCAAGCGATTCCCCAACTATTCGCGCTTTCCCCACTATCTGAACGCCTGGAAAAGGCTACAAATCACCAAACAAAAACACAAAACAACGAAGGAAAACAACAGGGGAATAAGTTTGAGTGTTTAAATTTCATTTTAGTGAGCTTAAAAAGTACCGAATTTCGCCTTTAGTGAAGTGAGTTTGACAAAACAATAATGAATAATACCATGGAAATGTATGGTGTAATCAGCCTAGAACCGGTTTATAAAATAGCCTGCGGATATAGATGCCTCATCGGTCCCGACCGCTAGCGGGCAACCCATGAGTTCTGAGGTAGAGGGAGGGGGGGTGGGGGGTAAGTGTGGGGGCGGGGGGGGGGGGGCGGGGGGGTAGGGGGGTAAGTGGGGGTAGGAGGAGGGGGTAGGTGATAAAAGATATCCTGCAAGCCAACTCTTGGAAAAAATATCGTGCAACTGTGAAGGCCTGACTTGAGAGTTTGTTCTTTTGGCAAAAAAAAAAAAATTCCTGCAGCGACAATTACCATTACAACTACAATGACAATTTCTATAGTGTCAAAATCCTAAAGTTCTAAGGCGCTTTACAAAAATGAGAAAAATTCATAACAAAAACGAGGGTGTTAAAAATATGTACAAAAATTTGCTAACTATGTGAAAATGAACTTGACATTAACTAAATGTTTGTTCAAAAAGAAACCTTTTTAACTTATTTTCAACTGAAAAATATTAACTAAAGTACTATGTACTTATTGACTAAGTGGGAGGGCCGGATGGGAAAATATTTGGCTCGAGGTCATGGCGTACGGACCGAGCGCAGCGAGGTCCGTGCGCCATGACCGAGAGCCAAATATTTTCCCATCCGGCCCGACCTAACTTAGTCAATAAGCATTTTATCATATGACCAAATTGGAAACAAAATTACTTGAAATTTTAACGCGCGAGGCCGTCCGCTTTTGTAGTAGGGCCGTACGGCTTTTTCCGGCCCCGCTCGCGCAAATGCGTACGGCCCTCATACGGGACTCTCATCAATGGTTTTGCAAAGAAAAGGTTCGCAGGGCCGTACGGGTCATATGATAAAGTTCCTTATTTCAATGGGTAAAGAATTTAGGAGCACAGACAGAGAACGCTCTGTCTCCATAAGTCCGCAAATAAGAGACAGGAGTAACTAATTGTTTTGAAGATCTAAGGTTGCGTGCTGGGGTGTAAATTGAGAGTAGGTCTTGTATATAAACAGGTGCTAAGTCATGAAGAGCTTAAGAAGAAAACAGCCAAATTTTAAAAACAATACGCTGATCATCTGGGAACCAATGGAGATCTCTTAGATCTCGACATAGATACAAAAGTTAAAAATAAAGAGCACAGACAAAATCACCCAAGCTATTATCGCCCCCCCCCCCCCCCGCCCCCCGCCGCCCCTCCACTGAGAGGTCTAATGGTTCGTTCCTGGGGCGTTTGTGCGATGAGAAGCGGCTGTATTCGCGGGCTAGTCTATAAACAAAAACATAGCAACTTTATGTATACACGATGGGTAAAATCATCATAGCTGGAGAGGCCGTGAAAACTACTGAAAGTGTTAATAAAAATCATTAAGTTGTTAAAAATAGTAAAATACATGCCAAAATTGGCCTGAGAAAAGAACTGCACAAAATAAAATACTCTTTACTGACCATGGTACTCATGTTCACAGGTTCATTGGGCTGAGGAAAGAAAAAACAGAAAACAATAGTACAGTTACTGAGATATCACCGAAATGGTTTCACTTCTTAACAGCTGTTGGGGATCTGCAGTAACCATGACGACGAAGGCAACGAGAATGTCACATAACAATAGATTTTATGAGCAGTACAATTTGAAGGGCTGGGGCATAAACAGCCTCTGTTGAATTTCGAAATATTTCCGTCGTAAAATGTGGGATTTTCTCGCTAAGGTAATGACAGATTCATGTAAGTAAGCGTAAAAGAGAGTCGATCAGGCCAAAAGATTCACCTGTATTTTCACAAAAAGAGAACAATAAAAAACATGACTCTTCAGGTAAAAACGATATTTTTTTCAAGAATGTGTGGGATATTTCGGTCGAATTTGATGTTAACCAGACATTATTTTAGCAACAAAACCCTTTCTTGGCTAAAAAAGAAAAAAAACAATTTCAAAATTCGACATAGGCTGCTTTTGTCCCCGGCCCTTTATTTGTAAATTCTCTGACGCCATCTGCCGTGAAATGACTGATGGAGAACCTGGCCAAACAACGGTGACTTTTCCTTGCTCTATCTGAACTTAGACGCTGTCCCTCCAAATTCGCTCAAATTCTCTCTTTCCGCACCGGAAATGGAGGCCACAGCTGCATATATTATCTGTGATTCAGATATAGCTGCCTCGGTCAGAGCCTAATAAACATTACCACAGAATAATATTTATCCCGTATTTCTTTACTCAAGGAAGTAAAGAATAAAGAGAGTTGAACGCTTACGTCATGTCCGGAGGGAGGCTGCCATCGAAACACGATATTCTTTTTCACGCCAATATCTACTCCCGCCTAAAACAGAATAAAAGCACACGATAGGAAAACAAGGATATTTCTATTTTAGTTATTGATTTCATCTTGCATAAGAACAATTAGAAAATTGGTAACGTTTAACAACAGCATGTGGAACAACTTCTTTTTGGCACTTGAAGGGACACTGTCCCGGCTGAAATATCGTGTTTTTATGATTATGGCCAGGAGCTTGCTTTCAGCTTACTTTATTATCTTGAAATAGGAATAAAAACTCGCCAAAAGTGATGAAAACAAAGACATGTTAACCAAAGTGACAAAATAACGGCTAAAACAGTCAAACGTCTACACGAATGGCAACTTTGATTTCTTGACCGCCTGTGACGAAATCAAATTCGATGAACTTAATCCACTTCCATCCTTGTAATCCTGCACTTTATCTCCAAACTACTACTTCTCTTTTTCTCTATACAATCTTGTTATCCACTTTAGTTGTATATTTGGTGGCATTTAACGATATAACGTGGAATAAGCTAAGCGGAATTTTGTTATTTTGGCGGAACAGAATAAAAAAGAACGGGCAAGAAAAGATGTCGACGTACATATTGTGAACCGCTTAAAAAGTAAATGACACGAAAAACAAACAAACAAAAAACGAGAACAAAACACGAACCTTAAGAGGCTCAAAGTTGAATCCTCTCTCATTTGCCTCTTTGGGATTATCAAAGTAGAAGTCACAGGACTGCAAAAGAAACAGTTCATTGACAAGTTAAAATGCCCTCACAGAACAACACAGCAAGTAACTAAGGGGAAAAGGACGTGATATCCAGTTTATTATGACTAATTTATTTGTAGTCCTTCTACGAACATTATTTTAATACACTGAGAGGAGTCTCGTCACTATTGTAAAGAAAGTTACGACAAAAACCGCCCTAAATTAGCTTAGTTTGGCCCTAGGCAGTAGAAATCACGTTCCTGTGATTGGTTAAAAAAAAAAAAACTAGCGCCATTTTATCAACGAATAACAGGTAAAACCAAACCCAATTATTATTTAGCCATGGGCGTTTTTCCGCTCCCGGCACCATTTGGCTTTTTCCCACGCTTTGCAGCGGTTACATTTCCCCGCGCTTGGTATGTTACGTTGTTACGTTGTTATGTTGGATGTTGGTATAGTTGTTATACAGCAGTTTTCAATTGAGTGTCGTAAAACCAAAACCAAAGTAATTACTCTGACCAATCACAGCAGTCGTAAACAATCCAATGAACCAATCAGAGCTCGAAGCAATTACATGTCGGCGGCGCCAAGCGCGGGAAAATGCGTGCGAGCAAGTCACGATTGGTTTTGGTTTTACTTCTGATTGGTCGAGAAAGTGGCGCGAGATTTTTTAGCCAATCACAAAGCGTAGCAATGCAAAACCAAAGCAATTGTGTAATTACTTTCGACACTCAATTGAAAACTGCTCTATTGATATTCAAATCTCTCAATCTACTTAAACTCAATGATATTATTGAATTACAGATTCTCTCTTTTGTTTATCAGTGGTCACATAGACTGTTATCCCCCTGTTTCAATGAATATTTCAAATTTACATCCTCTGTTCATTCCTATTGAACGAGGCAATCATGCAATAGAAATCTTTATGTAACCTCAGTTAATAAAACCCAATATGGCTTACATTCCCTAAAATTCACTGGTCCTCGCCTTTGGAATTCCTTGCCTACAAATATAACTAATTCAAATTCTTTAAGAATATTTCGTAAAACCCTGAAGAACTCCATGCTTAATTGTTATTCTATATACTTATCTACCTTAGCGCATGAAGAAATACTTTTTATAAAAAAAAAATCTATTCTTAATTGTCTGTAACTGTATTCTATTGTAGGGGTCATCCACAAGATTAGCCTTTGCTATTTGGATGATCCCAACTCACTCTCTATTTTTTGTTACATTTTTCTTTTATTCCTTAGCTGTACTTGTGTTTAGTTGCCTATGTAAATTTTACCTATATGTCATGTAAAACTGAGCTTAGTTGAATAAATCATCTTGTCTTCTCTTGTCTTGATATGTACGTATTTCATTCAATTCTAAATTAGAAACAACATGCACGTTGCGTTTGGCCAGAAGCAGTCCTTCGGTTTTGCTTAAAAAAAAAAACCCGCTCTAACAATTGTTGTGAAGCAATTATTAAATACCTTTTTAGTTTGTATGCTAGACTTGATGCAGCCGATCTCCACAATTCTTTCTGCAGCCTCAAACCCCTCAGGAGTTGAAACGCTCTTCATCGTCAATAGCACAGTCTTTTGAATCGCTTTTCCATCTGAAACATGATCACTCATTTACTTCCTTATCCTTTCGGCTGCGATTTCGGCGGGGTTTTCACTCCCTGAAATAACTCAGTTTGTAGAGCGCTGCTTCTGCTGAGCGGGAGGTCGCGGGTTCAATCCCGGGCCAGACCAACACTCAGGGTCTTAAAATAACTGAGGACGAAGGTGCCCTCTTTGCTATGATATCTTCAAACGATTAGACCTTCACGTGGCTCGGATGGCCACGTAAAAATGGCGGTCCGCGGACTCCAGTAGAGGACGTAATGACAGTGTACTAAATACATTAACACTTTTTTTCTTGGGGGGGGGGGGGGGAGAGATTTCCAAAAGCAGCCATGTTTAAAACAAGAAAAGCCAATAATCGAGGAAAACAAAGAGCACTAAATGTAAGTGCTGCTCGGGAGTTTTCATTTGAATGGTCACACTTCGGGGATTCGTACACAGACTCAAAAGCTGGTTTCATGACACTCCACTCGTATTTAGGTAATCCAGATTGTTTGGATTTTCATGTTATCTGAAACAAATAACCGGGAAAAAAAATCGATCTATTCCGTTCATCATGCCCAGGCCCCTCTGCGAAGGGCCTTTGTTTGTTTGTTTGCTGGTTCTGAAGGATCACGCGTTATCGATCTGAAACTTGTTCGCCAAATGGAACGCACAATCTGAAACCAGATTCAGATACCATTATGACCGATCCGCCATTGGACGTGGATCGTTCAGATTGAAATCTAAGATTGGTTTGTCCCTTAATAGAACGGAAAATCTAATTTTCGATCGCAGAATCCGGATTTAGATTGGTTTAAAGGAACACAACCCAATAATTAATAAGCATGGTACGTCCAGCTTCCGGCCCCGGACGAAAACACCGGCTTAGTCTATGTATTATAAACACATTAGTATGTCGAGTGTAATCGTACGGGTTAGAAAAAAGAACTGTTGTTGTTTACATTGACGTTTCGACAACCTGAGCGGAAGTTATCTTCACACGACTCTAAAGATGACTACCGCTCAGGTCGTCGAAACGTCAGTCAATGTCAACAGCAACAGTTCTTTTCCGAACTACACCCACCCGGGCGATCACACCCGACAGACTACTGATACATACTCCTGGGTTCAAACCATTTACAATATAAACACATCACTGGTTACAAAACGTTTTAAACCTACGATATTTATCAAGTTATTTTTAGAACCCAGACCTTCCTCTTCCTCCTCCTCCACTTCAGCTCTCAGTGACTCGGCACCTGGCATCAACTCGTCCCAACCCCTCAAGAACACGATATTCTGCCAGGCGCGGCCCAGTAGCTTGATCGAGTAAGGTTTATCCTGAAAGGGGACAAGAAAATATTTAAAATTACGATGACATCTCAGCGCTATAAAAGACAAGCTCTACCCGTGATCCAGCATGGTTAGATCTTCTATACGCCATTTCTTGATTATCACGTGTACGAAATGTAACCCTTGAGTTATGTGACGTAATTCCTTGGACGAAATCCTATAGTGTGACCATTCAAATGAAAGCTATGGTACTGTTTATTAAGCTGTACAAGGTGATTCTAACTTTTGAGTCTGTGGATGAAATCCTAAAGTGTGACCATTCAAATGAAAGCTACTGAGCAGTACTTTCCTATGGTACTGTTTATTATGCTGTACAAGATTATTCTAACTTTTGAGTCTGTGGATGAAATCCTAAAGTGTGTCCATTCAATTGAAAGCTACAAAGCAGTACTTTCTGCTAGGTTTTCGATCGAACTTTGAAACGTTTTTAAAATTATCCGCTAAAAGTCAAAGCCATAACAACATATCCTACTCACTCCACTGTTAATTTCAACCGAGACTTCATCCGCATAAAGCTCACTAGCGTGATCAGGGTTAAATGATATCGTGATCTCCTTAGACTCGCCTGCAACGACACATTTACATCATTCAGTATATAAATGAAGATAATAACATGTTAAGAGGTAGATATCGCTTCTTTTCACGAAGTTTTAATATCATACTTCGAATAAGCGAATCTGCGAGTGAGAGAGTGATAAGATATTGAGAATACTTGGCAATCCTCCGACCATGGGGGGGGGGGGGGGGTACTCCCTATAATGGGCTATACGGGGATGCTCCGCCCGAACGGGGTACCTTTTTGAGGCTGGAGGTATATGAAAGGGTCGTGATTTCACGAGTTGAAGTATATAAAAGGGTAGGAATTTCACGAAGAATAGGAAAGGGTACTGAAAACACGCCGTGGAGGCGTAAAAAAGGTAGGGAAAACTGCCATTTAAGTATTATAAAAAGGGCCTTTCAAAATATATCAAACAGACGCACGTAAAGGCTATATGAAAGGGGTACAATTTTCAATGAAAGGGGTTTACCTTTTCTGTCAAAAACGGTATATGAAACGGTAAGGGTTTGAACCTCGGGGCGGAGCATCCCCGTACAAAACTTTGTTGAGTACCACCCCCCCCCCCCCCCCCCCCTCCGGGTCCTCCGACGACTTCGGAAGTCTTCGCATGACCTTTCGTAATTCCCGTAAGTTTTCGGATGAACGTTAATAAATCTCTTCCGTCCAAGAAATGAACACAAACGAGTAAAAATGAACTTCTTCAAAGGAACAGCTGATAGCGACATCTCCCGCAGACGGACACATTTAAAAAGCAGACACTCAAACCCAGCCACAGACAAACCCTACATTTTTAACCACACACAGGCAAACAATTCTCATAAACCGACAGCTAAACGTGACTACTTCCGAGTGTTCTAATGAATACAGCTTCAGGTATTTCTATCTTACTGTTATCCTGCGTCGCAGGCACAAAGGTACGATGGGGCGCGATACCTTTGCACAGGAGGGATACGCGTAACCCACGCGCGCGTGCCCCCGAACTCGCGCACTATATAGCTCTTTCGCTTGCTACACAGGTTGTCTTTCCGTGGCCTACCTGGACCAATCACTCCCTTAGCGGGAACACAGTCAAATACAGCCATACCATTGTAATTTGACGGACCTGATAGAAGTAAAAACGCATTTTTATATCAGTTCAGTGCAAACAATTCATTGGGGGGGGGGGGGGGGGCATAAAGTAAAATCAAAGCAAGGATAGGGGGGCTCAAAGTAAAATAAGTCACTCAAGAGAAGGGGGGTTAACATTTTGTTTCAAGTGTTTATAGTTCTCACTGAAAGGCTTGATGATCTGTTCTGTGGCTGAACTGCAATTTCAATCTGTTGCAAAACGATTATCTATTCTTCTCTATCTCTATAATATAGAGACGAATCTTGTGATAAAGCGTTTCTGGCTTTTTAAATTTGAATTGTCCACAACATTTGAACAGTAAAATATAGTTATACAGCAGTGCAAATATTTTGCCCTGGTGACAATATTTGCTCCAGTTCAATATTTTGCACTGGTTCAAATTTGACAAAATTGCACCAAAATCACAATTTCACTATAACATAGATAATCATATTGCAACAGATTGAAGATGTACCTCAACCAGCATGGTCTTAAGATCAGTGGAGGTAAAGTGGTACTGGTTGCACGAGTTCTCCAGTACGCTCGTGGTGATCATTCTTGCATCCCACGAGAAACCCAAGAGAACGTCAACGAGGAAAAGAGTTCCAGTGCAAGCAGCTCGGATTCGCAATCAAGTGATTCAGAAGTGGAATCGGATGGCTTTGTTGAACACTGCTTCGAGGTCATATTTGTTCCAGATACCGATGTCCAACAAGTAAATATGTAGTATTGCTGTATATCCACGTCTGGAAAAAACATTACCTCGTAGCAATAACAGGGTATTTGTATATAAAAGGAGTGTGAAGGGGGGGGGGGGAGGGGGTCATACAAAATTTCTGACTGATCGGGGGGGGGGGGGGCAATAACTAAATTCACTCCTTTGGAAGGGGGGTATTACCTAATATTTTCCTACTTGAAGCCCATTTTCCACCCCTCCCCCCTCCTGATTATTATTGCACAGTCCCTAAGCCATAGCACTTGATTCCAAAAACATAAAAATAAGGATTTATACTGTCTGTACCGTTTATTTCGTTGTAAAAGGCTCTGTTGATTCAAGGGAACTCAGGAAAGGTCATATATGCTACCCTCATGTATGCTACCGGTTGTGTCTCTAGGAAAATTCAAAATGGCGGATGTCCGACCAATTTTGTAACTCAGTGTCCTTTTAAAATGGAGATTTGAAAGACTTATATCCTTCTAAGTAAGATTAAAAATTATTTCCAGCACCGAGTCTTTGACGGCTTACCTAACACGTGCTGTTGAGTCTCGGCAATCTCGTTAAATGGCGGGAGGAACCTGGGTAACACTTGCGCACGGCTATGACGTAATGGAGACAAGCTGTCAAGCTTCAGTGAATAATTGATTGACAGCTCTGATGTGTTGGAGATCTGCGGAGAGAAAACCCAGGAAGACATTTCGACACTAAAGTCCAACGCACTTCTGCTTAGTCCTGTATTCTGATCTAAAATTTTCCCAAACAATTCTTCAGCATACCATTTAAACGTCTGATAGACAAGGAAGAGCTACGTTGTAAAATTGGAAACAGACGCACAATTGGAGGTATTTAGTATAGGTTTAAAGCTAAAGTAGCACGCAACTCTCTCCTCGGCGTTGGAACGAACACCTACCCCGATATGGGCCCTGCTTGCGACTGTCACAATGCGTCTTTGTTATGTGCCAGTCGATTCCAAAAACGATCATCCCCTCACCCCCCGGGGGGGGGGGGGGGGAAGAGAGAATCCCCGGGCATTTGATTTTTCGAAAAAAAAAAAAACGTTCCGTCAAATTCCCCACCAAGGGTCAAACGCCCTACCGGTCAGAGTCTCAGAAAGCATCACCTTCCCCACTTTTTGGACAAAGGGTCAGCAAGTCTTCGAATAGTAAACTTAACCGCACACTTTTATCACCAAGATCGCTTGTGGGGCATATGGGATGACTAGCTAATGAATAAGGTTATGAAACCCTACCCCTCCGACTACGGTAGTCAAGTTCCCCACTATGTGAGATATCCTCGGGTTAAATGCCCGGGGTATGCCCGGGGGGTGGGGAGATCGCGTTTGGAGTTAACTGATGAGTTGAACAACTACAACTGGCTTTCCGATTACAGGTTCTACGAGTTAGAATACTTTATGTTTCCTCCTGGAGTTTATTCCTAAATCAAAACAATTTTGACTGAAACTTTACTTCACTCACCTTGAAGGTGGATGAAATCAAGTCCCCAACTAAAACGTCTCCTAAGTCCAGTACACCATCCTCCACAGACAGAGAAATCACGGGCTGCACCCCCCTGCCTTTTAGTTTGATATATAGCGTATTCCGGGGGCACCGCACCTCCAGAACTTCATGAAACTGAAAAAGCAAGAAATAACACATGCACAAAACTATGAAGTGTTTTGGTCATTCTGACACAAACTTGGAGCTGACGGCTTCTGAAACATGAATTCAGGGTATATACTTCATGCTAACACACCATATAGGGATCCTATCATATAGGGATCCTAAAAACTCATTTTAAAATGGTAAGCTTTTACTTACTGTTATGGGTAGTGATATCCGTAACAGTAAATAAAAGCTAACCATTTTAAAATGAGTTTTTAGCCCTAAGTAAGTGCCGGATTCATTGATGTGCATAAATTAAAACCCACCATGAAGTATATACCGAATTCAGTATAGTTCAGAACCGTTTATTCACGGTGTGGTCCCTTTTTGCTGCCTCGATTGTCAATCGATGGTACACGAACAAGAAATGTCCGTCCATTGATCGACAAGTTGATTTCACTAAGGCCCCTTTCAGACTTTTTGCCCCTGCTAGGGCACAGTAGGTCAAAACTTCATGAGTTCATTGATCCACAACTGCCTCCCAATCCTCCCTCCCCCCCCCCCTCCCCCACGTACCATGCCGGATTTATTGTACGAACACCGACAACACGTTAGATTTATATCAGTTCCCGTACTCGAGCACAGTTCTAGGGCGACAAGTCTGAACGAGACCTTAGTTACGTTACAGACGTCAACCGCAACTCACTACACACAAATGTTTGTGCCACGTAAAACCTTTCATAGCAGCGCCATTCACTTACCTCTTTAGGCGCGTTAGGGCCAAACGATACAATCACGTTATGAGTCCCTTGAGGTTCCAGGACCCTCAGCGCATTTAGCATCTGGAACGGACCGTTGGGGTCTAGTAGCGAGGAGCTCAGCTGCAAGTCAAGAACGAAAATAAAATAGCAAATGTTGGATGATAAAATTATAACAAAACTAGAGATTTTTTAAGGTCAGCTCACCCTCAGTGGCTCGTCAGAGATATTTTGGATGGTAAAACTTTTGACTTCTGATTGACCTGGCGAGAAAAAAAAAACGCATTAGGTTAACTTTTTTTACTATCGTAAACAAATCTCCTCCCATGAAGTATGGAAAACCAAGTGATGGAAATATATATTTTTTCACTTAGAAGGACATGTGTCCTTTTAAACTTCCATTTTGATTGGACATTTTACAAAATTGGTCGGACATCCGCGATTGGGATTTTCCCTAAGACACAATCCGTTATCATACATGACATGCTATATGAAGTATTGCGGTTTGCAATGCATTATAGAACGATTTCAAACAAGGCGGCCTTTTCTGAATTTCCTCGGCTCGAGAGAACCTTATTTTCATTTTTTTTATTGAAATGCAATGGCTTAACAAGACTTCCAAGACAAAATCTAAAACATTTTTGTGCTCTGCTCGGGCATGATGTAAAATTTGTCCGATATTTTAGTATTTTGGTCGGATAAAATGTCCAATGACCGACTGTTTTTTTTTTTCACAACTGAAAGCCCAAAAGTGTGTTGTTTTTATTTTTGTTGTTGTTCTTACCAAGGGACACATTAGCAAAGTCCACAATGGGTCTTCCGCAATCAGAAACCACCACCACATGGGGCCAAACTGCTGGACAATGCACCTCAAGGTAAAGAGTGTTATGTACACTAAGGGAAAAAGAAACAAGTGAAAAGAGTTTTAGTTACCGTCGTCATATGGACGAGATTTTTAGTTACCGTCGTAATATGGACTTGGACAGATCCAAGTGTGCGTATTATAGAGATGTGCGTATTATAGAGATGTGCGTATTATAGAGATGTGCGTATTATAGAGATGTGCGTATTATAGAGATGTGCGTATTATAGAGATGTGCGTATTATAGAGATGTGCATATTATAGAGGTGTGCTTTATAGAGGCGTGCATATAATAGAGGTGTTCGTATTATAGAGGCGTGCGTATTATAGAGATGTGCGTATTATAGAGATGTGCGTATTATAGAGGTGTGCTTTATAGAGGTGTGCTTTATAGAGGTGTGCATATAATAGAGGTGTGCTTTATAGAGGTGTGCATATAATAGAGGTGTGCTTTATAGAGGTGTGCTTTATAGAGGTGTGCATGTAATGGAGGTGTGCTTTATAGAGGTGTGCATATAATAGAGGTGTGCGTATTATAGAGGCGTGCGTATTATAGATGCGTGCGTATAATAGAGATGTGCGTATTATAGAGATGTGCGTATTATAGAGGCGTGCGTTTTATAGAGATGTGCGTATTATAGAGATGTGCGTATTATAGAGGCGTGCGTTTTATAGAGATGTGCGTATTATAGAGATGTGCGTATTATAGAGATGTGCGTATTATAGAGATGTGCGTATCATAGAGATGTGCGTATTATAGAGGTGTGCGTATTATAGAGGTGTGCGTATTATAGAGATGTGCGTATTATAGAGATGTGCGTATTATAGAGATGTGCGTATTATAGAGGCGTGCGTTTTATAGAGATGTGCGTTTTATAGAGATGTGCGTATTATAGAGGTGTGCGTATTATAGAGATGTGCGTATTATAGAGGTGTGCTTTATAGAGGTGTGCTTTATAGAGATGTGCATATAATAGAGGTGTGCGTATTATAGAGATGTGCGTATTATAGAGATGTGCGTATTATAGAGATGTGCGTATTATAGAGATGTTCGTATTATAGAGATGTGCGTATTATAGAGGTGTGCGTATTATAGAGGTATGCGTAATATAGAGATGTGCGTATTATAGAGGTGTGCGTATTATAGAGGTGTGCGTATTATAGAGATATGCGTATAATAGAGATGTGCGTATTATAGAGATGTGCGTATTATAGAGATGTGCGTATTATAGAGGTATGCTTTATAGAGGTGTGCTTTATAGAGATGTGCATATAATAGAGGTGTGCGTATTATAGAGGCGTGCGTATTATAGAGGCGTGCGTATTATAGAGGTGTGCGTATTATAGAGGCGTGCGTTTTATAGAGGTGTGCGTATTATACACCTTATTCCAAAATGGCGGGCAATTTATTATTCTTTTGTATGCATTTCAATAAGCCCTCTTTGCCTCATTTTCGCGTGAAAGTTCTGTTGTATTTTGCACATGCTGTCGATGCAACAAAGGCTACATATAAAAGGCTATATATAAAAGAATAATAAATTGACCACCATTTTGGAATAAGGTGTATAGAGGCGTGCGTTTTATAGAGGTGTGCGTATTATAGAGGTGTGCGTATTATAGAGGTGTGCGTATTATAGAGGCGTGCGTATTATAGAGGTGCGTGTATTATAGAGGCGTGCGTATTATGAAGGAGTGCGTAAAATAGAGGTGTCCCTATTATAGAGATAGGGATTGTATTAATTTTGGTGTCTATGGGACCAAGAGAACTGTCCGTAATAGAGAAGTGTCTGTAAGGAGAGGTTCGATTGCACAGTGATATCTCGAATACAAGCCCTGTGAACTTACTGTCAACGGGTGAAGGCGCGCGGGGGGGGGATTATGAGCTTCTCTTGAGCTTAACATAATAGCATATTGATAATTTCAGTCAGTTTCATTTCATTTGAATTCTATTTTGTTTGAAATTGTACGATGTGATGTGGGAGAGGAAGGGCGGCGGCAAATAACCGGTATAAATGTTAAATGGGGGAGTGAGGGGGGGACTCAGAGACCAGTGAACTTAAGGTTGTGTAACTGAGGGGGCAAAACGCCAATTTAATTACTGGTGTCTTACCTGCAAGACAAGGTGTTTGGTTCAGTGCATCGTCCTGGTGCCACAAAGCACGGAATCACGTAACGAGAAAAAGTGTTTTGATAAGTCCTCAGCAGAGCCAAGTGCGCAGACTCGTATTCATTGGACCTACAAGAGAAATTAAAAGCATTTGACAACCTCTCTGCCAAAGTGAGACATTAAGTCGTGCAAATAAACAATGTCAAAAAGTGAACCATTTTGATTGCAAATTTCGTGCCTATTTGGTATGGTTCAATTTACAGTGTCCTGTGGCAAGAGATACGAAACATGGAACAGTCAACAACTATTCACCGAAGTGGAGGTGGGTAGTGGTGGTGGATACTTAACTGAGCCGCGAAGCGGCGAGGTAAATATCCACCACTACCCACCTACACTGAGGTGAATAGTTGTTTTAGTACATACTGAAACAGTGAGATAATATAACGAAAATGATGCTTTTTAACTCATTTATTCCTGTCAACGATTACAATTTTCGCGCGCAAATTGCTGGGAGGTGAATAGCACTTGCTATTCCGAGTTTCAGTAGCCAATCAGAGCGCGCCAACAATGCTATCCACTGTTTCAGTATATACTAATTTTCAATAGACAATATTCGTATTCTCGGTATTGAACTCGAACTAGCTTACATTCGAGGCTAATGCGGGGGAATATCATTAAAAATATTTGCATGTGAAAAGATTCCCCCGCATGAGCCTCGACTGCACGCTAGTTCCAGTTCAATACCGTTAATACGAATATTGTATGCTGACCAATCACAACAGACACAGACAGTCCAATTCATGAACTAATCAGAACTCGAAGCAAAGAAATGTTGCTGGCTTCAAGAGAGGGACTGAGAAAACGCGTAGAAGAATGTCACGATTAGTTTTAGTTTAACCTCTGATTGGTTGATATAGTGGCAAGAGATAGAGCAGTTTTCAATTGAGTATCGAAAGTAATTACACAATTGCTTTGGTTTTGTATTGCTACGCTTTGTGATTGGCTAAAAAAATCTCGCGCCACTTTCTCGACCAATCAAAAGTAAAACCAAAACCAATCGTGACTTGCTCGCACGCGTTTTCCCACCCTTGGCGCTGCCGACATGTAATTGCTTCGAGCTCTGATTGGTTCATTGGATTGTTTACGACTGCTGTGATTGGTCAGAGTAATTACTTTGGTTTTGGTTTAACGATCCTCAATTGAAAACTGCTCTATTTTAGCTAATCGCAAAGTGTAGCTATGCAAAACCAAAGTCATTGCAAAATTATTTTCCACACTCAATTGAAAACCGCTTTAATTTGAACCTAATTTGTTAATACGATCACATTTTATGGTCCACCAGTAATCGTATTAACGGGGCTCCAAAGCAATCACAAATAAATAGGCCATTTCCGAGTTACGTTATGCCTCGTTGTCAAAGCGAGGCAAGGTGCACAACCTTTCGTATGGAAATGCGTTTTATTTGCATTTGAATAAAAACTCATTTCCATATGAAAGGTTGTGCACTTAGCCTCGCTTTGACAACGAGGCATAACGTAACTCGGAAATGGCCTATTGCAATTGAACAAAGGGTGTTTTTTTCCCCGTAATCTTACCCATCAATGACGTCATCAATAGTGAATGTTCTGACGGGGGACTTGGCTCTAGTGGCCAGGTTTGGTGCGCTTGGAGAACTGCCTCGTTTTGGTGATGTCTTGGCGCTCTTACCCGGGGCAGGAGCTTTGCCGCCTTTCTTTTTCTGTGAAAATATTGAAAAGCAATAACAACAGTATCTGAGAAACGGTAACTCTAAGGATTGCATATCAACCAGAATTACAAATAAGTCTAATGTTGCAAATCAATAGGCTCTAAGAGCCAATCTCGTAAATACGAAACAACGTAAGTTTAAGTCCACAGATCGGTTTTTATTTTCCATACTGAGTTTGAAGTCAAAGAATTGAAGAGTAAAACAGATTTAAAACGACAAAAACATCTAAGGCCTGGGGCAAACGTCGAACTTCACATGTGCCGAATCTAATGCAAATGAGCAAGAACAATAGATTTTGCTCATTTGCATTAGATTCGGCACATGTGAAGTTCGACGTTTGCCCTAGGCCTAAGCGTGACAAATATGCATTGCGTGAAACGAGACTGTCCAGGACTCAAATATCGAAACAAATACTTTAAACTGAACATAACGTGTTAAAAATCCCAACTGGCAGTAGGCAAACCAGTTGGCTATTTTACAAGCGTGGCTAAGGAGTTGAACACGGGTCTACCGTGAAACAACTCCAGCTAGTGGTCAGAGAGAGACTTGAACTCGGGACCTCCGGATTTCAAGTCCGGCTCTCGATCACGCTGACGTAAATACACTGGGAAATTAAAAAGAGTTTACTACAGCAATCACATTTTAACACGTAATACACTGGGGAATTAAAAAAAGTTTACAAATGACGGAACGAGTGAAAATTTGCATATCTGTCCCATATACTATAGCTCGTTCAACGCTTCACGTGTTCACGAGATAATTATTTGAACCCCGAAGTATCAGTGGTCTGTCGAGTGTGATCAATGAGGCTCAAGGACTCCGAAGATGACGTCCGCTCAGGTTGTCGAAACGTGAGTCAATGTCAACAATACATTAACCCGGATGTTCACACTCGACAGAATTATGCTGTGTTCACATCACTAACGAAACATGTTTAGTCTGCGAATAAAACCACCTCTAGAGGCGTTCGTGTTCTCGTGCGGGAGCGGCTGTTTTAGCAGACATGTTAAAACATGTTTAGAGTACACAACTTTCAACGAAACACGTTTCTCGTAAACATGTTAGCAAATTCACTATTTTTAGTGGTTGTTAATTTGAAAACACGTTTCACGCCTGGTTCTATAATTTATGCTGTTTTACGAAGCAGACATTGGCTCGCATAATTACTCGTGAACCGAAACAAAATAGAGCTCGAATTTGCTGTTGCATGATTTTGTGGTTTAATCTCACTTACTTGTCAAGTAGCCTGTCAAGTAGCCTGTCAAGCAGCCTGCATAGTCACTTGTCAAGTAGCCTGCATAGTCACTTGTCAAGTAGCCTGCATAGCACTCGCCGGTTTATTTATGGGCGAACTTTTTATAGGGCGAAATTTCGAGGACACGCGCACGAGGGGAACACGCAAAGGCCACCTCTCCCTTTCGCGTGTTCACCTCATGCGCGTCTTTGAAATTTCGCCCTATAAAGCGTAGTTTTCACTACCGATGCAAGCACAAGCGCAAGCATAAGCGCAAGCAAAAGAGCCCTTATTTCGCCGTGAAGAAAACGAGCTTGACGCAAGCATAAGCACAAGCGCAAGCACAAGGATCAAACTATTTTAATCCTTGTGCTTGCGCTTATGCTTGCGTCGCATGTGAAAACGGAACTTAACACAAGCACAAGAAAAAAAGCAGTGATTCTGATATGATTTTGAAGGGTTTTTAAACAAAACTAAGGTTAGTTAAGAAAATCATCTTCGAAAGTCATTTGCGAGTTATTCACTTACTTTGCTTGCCTTGATTCTACGAATCTTGCTAGTTACAAACGTCGTTGCCGTGAAAATTGTTCGTTTCATTTTCAAGCGAAAATAACATTATTTGAGCTGTCAGTCAATGAGAAAAACAAATAAATTCATGTTTTCTGTCAGTCAAATGCACAAAAACCTGATAGTTTATAACAATGATCAAATCTTGCTGGTGAATATTTCGTTCTTAATTGTGCTTGTACTTGCGTTCGTTTTCACTTGCACAGAATTCTTATGCTTGCACCTATTCTTGTGCTTGTGCTTGCGTCGCTAACGAAAAACAGGCTTAAATAAAGCGGCAACTGCTACACAGGCTTTGCACAGGCTACTTGTCAAGAGACAACATTTCACTGACGTGTTTCGTCTGGCTTAGTTCGAAACTACATCGTAAGGTAGTTTCTAAGATGCTTAGAAAAAAAAATGTTTCAATCATGTTTCGGTCATAGTGAAACACTTTTTTAGTTGTACATGTAATCAAACTAAACAACTTTCGCCCTAGTATGAACAAAGGCGGAATAAGTCTTGTATTGCTACTCGCTCAGAATTGAAGAATTTGGTTAAATTTCTCGAAATTTATCTCTTACAACTAGAACTGCAACATTTCTCAGTATTTTGTTTGAAAATTTTATCGTGAACTATGCACGCTCGTCGTGTTTGATCGCTGTGATGTAGACGAGGCCTCTCTGCAGTCTCACCTGTCCAGCGGGTTGTTCTTGGGGTTTGTCCTGGGGCGAGGCCTGTTCCAGGCTCTTTCTCTCAGCCTCAGCTTCCCGCTCCATCATACGCACGCCCTCCAGCCGCACCATATTTGGATCCATCCGAGGAGTGAACGTCACGTGAACCAAACACCGCTGAAACAAAGGATCGAATTGCAGTTATAACAAATGATTAGGTGAAAAAGTCTACTAATGATTTATCAAAGCTAAAAAAATACCCGGTCTTAATTAGCATAGATTTTTATGATTTTATCTCTTCTTTAAAAAAATAACTCTTTTCTCTGCGTTGGATTTCCTGATGAAATACGCTCTGTTGCGTTAATATACAGCTATTTCAATAAACGTTGTCGGATGAAAGCTTAAAGCTAAGACCGCAAGGTAGTATGGGTCAGGGTTAAAAGCCATTGAATAAAAATCCCATACTACCTTGCGGTCTTGGCTTTTCGCCTTTTTCATCCGACAACGTTAATTGAAATAGCTGTATACCTAATTCAATAAACGTTGCTTTGGTCATTGGTAATTGGTCATTGGGAAGCTGTTGTTTGGCGGTCACTCAAGCAAAGCATTGCATTGTGTTCCGTATGCCCAAATACCAATGCCCAATGGCCAAAGCAACCTTTATGGAATAGACTATTTTGCTTATGTTGTGTTCCCAGTGCATCTTGGGTAGTTCCAGTCCTTTGTGGGGGCAAACGACCAGTTTGGCAGGTAATTTGAAATTTTAATTTTGGCGTTTACCCCCACAAAGGACTAGAACTACCCAAGATGCACTGGGAACACAACATTAACAAAATAGTCTACTAGGTATATTACTTTGTATACATTATGTCTCCAGAAGGGACAGCTCGGGTATTTCCCTCAGTACTAAATGGATTAAGCTAAAAAAAAAGGAGACACTAGGGGTAGGGTGAGAAAGAATGTAAATAGAGTTTGTTGTTGTTGTTGTTGAGTTAGGAAAACCGAGGGATCCAGAGGCTTTTCTCGCACTATCATCTCTCTTTCATATAACATGCCTGTTATGTTTTGTCTTATCGCGGTTCCATCGCTCGTTGCCGGTCTACAGCGCGTGCGCCGCGAGAGAACCTCTAGTACCCAGGTAAGCTAGCAAATCCAAAATGAGGACAATAATAAAAAGACAGCTCACCTCCCCAGGATTGACAGTGCCTACTGCGGGAGACACGGTCAGCGGTGCTCCAGCTGGGACCACAAACTCAAACGATGTGGGGCCCACCTCGACAATGGGCCCTGAGCCAATTCTGGGGACTGGATGAGTGAACTCATTTGCACTGGTGTGTGAATTGATGACTTCAATGGGAGCAGAGCATGTGTCGCTAACAGCCGTGGCTTTCATTTTAACCACAGAGTGCGAAAGCTCCAAAGGAGGAAGGACACCAACAGCTCGACAGTGTAGCCTGAACTCACGGCCAATACCTGTTTTACAGGTTAGATCAAACTCGTATTCCTGGAACAACAAACAACCAATATCAGTTTTACAGTTAGATCAAAGTCGTATTCCCGAAAGAACAAACAACTGATGTTTGTCAAATTTTGTATTAAACTTATACAGAATAACCGGGTATATTTTACTTTATTTCATTTTGTTCTGTTTCCGTTCTTTTTTTTTTTTTTGCCATAAGGATCAGTTTACCATTTAGTTTGTTTCAGATTTATTCGTTCTTCTCGTGTATTTTAAGGTCCATTTTCAAGGGTAAGCGTCAAGATTGAACATAGAATTCAACTTTTTAATGAAGCCTTCCTTTATATACTTTTTTATTCTTGTTATTGACAATTAACTAATCCAAAGCAAAAAGCTAATTTAACTGGTAAAAAAACCTCTTTAAACAAAAGAAGCTAGCCTGTAGTGAAGACTGATTTTTGGTTGGTGAGCACCGAAAATTTAAAATTTGTTTAGTGTTTGGCCGCCATTTTGCATTGGTTTTGTGAAACGCCTGACTCCCACACCGCGGTTTTTCTCGTCGCTCGTTCGCACCCAAATACGGCTGCTTTGCACCCTAAAGAGAAAAAGCCACCTTGCATTTAGTGTCGGATTAGCATTAATCAGCTTTCCAACAATAGGCCTTGTGCACGATGACGTCACCACCACCGCCTTGTTTGTGCGCAATTCCTTGCAAACCTTTGACAAGTTCACGTTGTTTTTAATTAGGTACTTTTCAACTTTGTTCCTTTGAGGATATGTTGTGGTGCAGTTTTGTCCTTAGTGCAAATTTTATTTTCCTTTTATTTTTCGGTATGGAAATGTATGATAATATATGATAATGAGTTTTGAACAAAGAGAAATAAAATTTGCACCAAGGACAAAATTGCACCACAACAGATACATTGATGAGATTGTCACCAGTCACAGGTTTACACTCCGAAAGCGAGGCTTGGCGTGAAATTAGTTAGTCTGACGAAAACACGCATAAGGGCTATTTGGCTTGACGGAATGGCCATGGTACGTACTTTAGCCTTTTTAGCATTAAACATGATATCCACGTCAAAGCTCTCCAGCGGCAACAGAGTACCAAACCCATCATTAGGCTGAACATCCACAGTCTACAACGAGGACAGAACAAAAAGCACAGATTGTTATCCTTGAGCTGTAACATACAGGACAAATTGTATTGGATTATTGTTCCAGCTGATAGAGCGGTTTCCATTTTGGTGTCAAAACGTAATTTCACAACTGCTTTGGTTTTGCATTGTTACGCTTTGTGATTGGCTAAAAAATCTCGTGCCACTTTCTCGACTAATCAGAAGTAAAACAAAAACAAATCGTGACTTGCTCGCACGCGTTTTCCCGCGCTTGGCGCCAGCTACATGTATTTGCTTTGAGTTCTGATTGGTTCATTTGATTGTCTGCGTCTGTTGTGATTGGCCAGAGTGATTACTTTGGTTTTGGTTTTACGATACTACATTAACCCTTTAAGCCCTAATATCAAAATTTAAATTCTCATTTCTTGTCCCTATACATTTCCTTTAGAAGTAATGGGGAGAAATTGTTTGGATATCAAGAGAATTCATCTTGCATGATCATGTCCTAAATTCTCATGACCTTTTTGATTGATAAGGCATTGAAATTACGAGGAGAAATTTGATGCTGAACACTCTTAGGGCTTAAAGGGTTAAAAAACCAATCTGATAGTTACGACCTCTGGTAAGCGACCACCTCTCCTAGTACACAAAACTTCCTGGAATTTTTTATGATTACTTACATGGGGATGCTAAATTCAGCTAAGCTGATTCCTGGCTGATATTTCTACTTACATCAGGCACTCCACAGAAGCCAAAAGGCTGCGGTAGTACTGATTTGTTTGTTATAGTCACCGTTCGCCTCACAGACTCAAACACTGTGCAGAAACCAAAATCAATCTCCTGCATGTTGAATTCTATGTCTGATGACGTCACCACAGCTTTCACTGTGAAGGGAACTGGGCGGGTCTGCAAATAAAACGATCCACATTATGCAATCTCATACGTCACACAATCATACAAGCATAGTTAAGGTTACAGTGTACCTTCGGGGGTGTCTCCAGTATAACAGTTCTAGCGTCTTAAGGTTACACTAAATGTACCTAAACCCAGATATCAAATTAAAGCTTATAGAGCTGGCTATCTAAATATGGAAACCATTTGGTAATAAAATGAATTGTCGAATTTTTTACGACGTCTAAATTCGAACGTCCGAATCAGCTTTAAAACGCTATAACCCAAAGCGATTATTGTATTTTGCTAATTTGATTTGTTCTCGGGTTTCCGGACACGAAGCGCTAAAAAAAGGTGTCGGCGATTTCCCATAATCAATTGATTATATGTTAGCCTAGCTTCTGTCCAAATTTGAGGAAAATCGAACAAATTCCCTTTGAGTTGTAGCTCTTTAAAGTGTTCCCAACAAGCGAAAAATTAACTTTGAGAAAACAGCGCTTAAAAAAACATATCGCTTCATAAACAAACTCCGCCCACAAAAGTTATACCGTCATTTGTCCTATTTTCACTATTTTTCGATATATTTTTTTTGGATGAAAGTTCATTCTGCATACTTGATTTTGACGCCAAAAAAAAAAAATTTCAATAAATTTTCGATCTGAAGGTACACGTCACGAAATGTCACGCGTAAAGTGCAGATTGTCAAACAATCCTGAAGCGTAGACCGTCACGCAAGCTCACACACACAGAAAACAAGATTACTAATCTCACACAAAATCAGACTGTCATGTCATTTTCCTGATGTACTTTAATAGGGAGGGGAGGGTAAAGATACCTGATCTGCAACTCGTATCACCATAGGTGCCTCCAGTATCCTCGTTTCACGGTCAAAGTAGGTAAGACAGTCATCTGGCAAAGTTTGCCTGCAATTAAGTGAGCTAGTTATCGGTTAATGTCGCTTTTACTACAAAGCTCAACTAACTCGGAACTGAACGGAAATGATCAGGCAAATGATCGTACTGTTGGGGGGAGTGGGAGTGGAGAGATTGTTAGCCTGAGTATCAGGCGCTTTTGCAGTGAGCAAATGCAAAGTGCGAGCAACGAGCGTGGAGAGTGAGTCGTGCAAGGTAGGAGAGAAAGAAAGAAACACGTTTCTGTCTTTCTCCCCGCCCAAGCGCGGCTCGTGATAGACCCTCGCTCGTTACACGCTATCGTCTTTAAGTGTAATACAGGTAATAGTTCATATCAAATATCACAGTTTTAAAAAGTGCTCTGTCAGCACAATTTCGTTCAGTATTATTCTGAATAAGAGAAATCAAAGGTGTAAGAATGATAATAGAGCGGTCCAATATAATTTCTCAATTGCTTTGGTTTTTGCATTGCTCCGCTTTGTGATTGGTTAAAAAATCTCGAGCCACTTTCTCGACCAATCAGAAGTAAAACCAAAACCAATCGTGACTTTTCCCGCGCTTGCCGCCGGCTACATGTATTTGCTTCGAGTTATGATTGGTTCATTGGACTGTCTGCGTCTGTTGTGATTGGTCAGAGTAATTACTTTGAATTGGTTTTAGTTTTAGTCTAGAGCAGTTTTCAATTGAGTGTGGTAAAACCCAAACCAAAGTAATTACTCTGACCAATCACAGCAGTCGTAAACAATCCAATGAACCAATCAGAGCTCGAAGCAATTACATGTCCGCGGCGCCAAGCGCGGGAAAACGCGTGCGAGCAAGGCACGATTGGTTTTGGTTTTAATTCTGATTGGTCGAGAAAGTGGCGCGAGATTTTTTAGCCAATCACAAAGCGTAGCAATGAAAAACCAAAGCAATTGTGTAATTACATTTAACACTCAATTGAAGACTGCTCTATTACACTTAATTGAAAACTGCTTTAAAAGTTTTCACCGCTCAACAAAATTAACCACTCTTTACCTGGGAAGGAACTTGAGCTGGGCAGAGAACTGTGATCCAGCCTGAATGTACGCTGTTTTTGGAAGCAACTCCAGATGACTTCTAAGTTCCTTACAAACTTCAAACTTCAGCCTCAGAGCTGACGTGGCTCTGCAGAAAACATCATATCAAACATTTCAAAACCTGTTCCTTGATCATGAAGCAGTACAGCCTTCCCAGGCCCCACACACTCCAAGCGGGAAGAGGAAAGAACTGGGTGGAATCGATGACGTAACGTTTCCGGGGATTAAAGACTACAATGAAATTTCCATTGTGTTTTCACCCTACAAAATTACTTCTTTTCTTCGAATCTGACCCATAACTGTTGATTTAATGCAGAAATCATGCATTTAGCTCAGTATGAAAACAGAAAAATCCTTTAACCCCACTGTCTATATTCAGCAATACTGTCTTGTATGTTGGCAATAACGTGAAGGACAGCTAAAGTTACCTGTTGTTAACGAGAATTGCATCTTGATACAACCTGTCATACATGCATATCTTTAAATCCACAACCTGATAAACAAACAAAGCGCCTGTTAAAGACAGTAAACTTTTCATTGTCAAGACTAAAGACCAAAAGTGAAAACAAAAAAAATAAACTTCTTTTTGAAAATTATCAAGGGAACAGATAGCACCTTGAGACAGTATAGACTCATATTGAGCGGGTTTCAATTTAGTATCGTAAAACCAAAACCAAAATAATCACACTGGCCAATCACAACAGACGCAGACAATCCATTGAACCAATCAGAACTCGGAGCTAAAACGTGGAGCCGGCGCCAAGCGCGGGAAAACGCGTGCGAGGTTAAGGCCCCGTCCACACGTATCCGTTTTCGTTTGAAAACGTAAAAGTTTCTTTCCGTTTTTCAAAATCTCTCCGTCCACACGTAGCGTTTTCGAATTGTTTTTGCCTGTCCACACGTATACGCAAAAACGACGGAAAACGCTTCAAATGCCTCTAAAGAGCATGCACACCACTGAGTTTAGCCGAGCCTGCGAGTTGTTTGTGGCATTTCATCGCTTTCCTTTAGTCTTTGGAAAAAAGGCATTCAAAAATGTCGAAAACTCAACGAAAGAGCGACTGTTTTGTTTGGACAGATGACGAGGTTGAACTTCTACTCCAAGTAACAAAAGATTACAAGGCGTAAAAGAGTCCTCGTTCCCCTTGTCCAGCGGTGGAGCGGCTGACTGAAGCAAACGCATGCGCAGTGGACTGAATTCGACCTTTTGACGTCATCGTTTTCGAAAAGTTCCGTTTTTAGGCGTCCACACGAGAACGCGAAAACACCGTTTTCAAAAGTTTCCATTTTCGGTGGCCGTTTTCATCGGATACGTGTGGACGGGAAGCGAAAACGGAAAAAACATTTGCGTTTTCAAACGAAAACGGATTCGTGTGGACGGGGCTTAAGAGGATGGCACGAGATTTTTAGCCAATCACAAGGCGTAGCAATGCAAAGTTACCAACTGAAAGCAATCGGGAAATTATTTTGGACAATTATAAATTGAAAATCGCTCCAAATAAGTCATGGTTTGACTCTAGCAGAAAATAATAAAATGATAACAACACAGTACTTACCTCTCTTTCTACCCATACTGGAACATCAATTCCCGTGCCTCGTGCCCGGATCATTATCTGTACACAAAAGAAATCGGTAAAAATCAAATTGGGTTAGCTTCACAAATACAAGCGGGTTTTTTTTTTTAGATTCCTTGCAAACTGGTGCACCGCCATTTTGCATAGAGAGCCTTCAGGTATTAATATTAATTTTATCCATTTCTGAGGGCTTTGTATATATTCTGCAAACCAACAAGGGGAAACTTTACCTTCAAATCTCTAAGGATACAAAGTGCGCCAAATGAGGATAGTTATGGGAATTATGCCGTATTAACATAACATGTAAAACAGACAACACCAAATCACTTTTCTACTCACAGGCGGTGATAGTGGGTCCGAGAAAGAGATCTCAAACTCTGCAAGAGCATTTCCTGGTTTGGTAGGGTTAAATATTACTTCCAACTGGACCATTGAAAACGGTGCAATTTCTCCAGAGGAAAGCTGTTGACAAAACATAACATTGAGACACTGTAAAACAACAACAACAAAAAAAAATCGAAAAAAACAGGGTCTGTACGAAAGTTTTCACCAGATTGGTTGCATTGCATTTTGGTGAACTTTATCCACAAAATTGTTGTGTTTTCGCAATCAAAACTAAGCCCTATTCACACCAACGATTAAACATGTTTATATGTTTAAATGACTTCTGTGACAATGCAAGGACCACTTGAACAAACAATAGCAAAATGTAGCTGGATCTTTGTGCATCTTCACTTAGCTTTCTTAGCCCCTGATAAAGGTTAGTTTTGTCTAACCGAAATATTAAGCAATATTGAAAGAAACAGAACAATTTCAGCTGTTTCATCAGCTGTTTAATTGTTTTGTGTTTATGTTGTTTAGTTTAACTACGTATTTAGCTTAATATATCTTGAACTCTTAATATATCTTGAACTCAAACTACCTGGAATGGTAATCAAAGTCAATAAAGTTGCTTTTAGTAAAGTTTTCACTCCAAATATTACGGGAGGCTAGGAAGTACTTTTCTAAACCTGTTTTAAATTAAAAAGCATTCAAATAATGTTTAAGCGTTAGTGTGAACAGAGTATTGGAAATTGCCTGCCGTCACTGTCAAAAGCTACTTTTTGTTCTATCAACTGTCACCATGATTCCTTTACTGAAACCTTTTTAATACATCCCCTACCGGGTCATAAAAACATGATCAGAAAAACAGGTTTTTCAGAAGCACGTGCGTGAACCACCATCCACAAAGTCAACCCACGACTGGTCTGGGATGCAAACCAGGGATACCCTGGTGGGGGTGGGGTAGGGATGATTGCTGCCACCGCATATTTCCGTTTCCGGTCGATGCCATCATTGGTAACCAAGCCTTTTGTAATGATGCACTGCCATTTCTTGTCAAAACAGATAAGTCGAATACTAGACCAAAGGTAGATTTACGCTAAGGTTAAGGAAAGGGATAGGGCCACTTATTATTAATACATTTATCAGTAAAAAAAAAAAAACACCCTATCTGCTTATATAATTTAATTTATCGTTTATTTGGCGGACCTATGTGGTGGTGCAATAGTGAGAAAGAATAGTGCTATGCGTATTAAGGGCTCGGGATTCGGGGACGTGAACTTCTTTTTTAGAAGGCTTATTAGATAGCAGCGACCGTTTACGAAAAGGAAACTAATTCCCTCGAGAACATCACATGACCTACATTGGGAAAACAAAACATACAAGCGAAAGAGGTCTATAGCGCCTTCTAGCTTGAATATTCTGAAGTAGAAAATTTGTGTAGGTGCATTTTCCTACCTTTCCTACTCTGAGGCCTTCCAGTATGGACACTTCTGTGGGAACTGGTGAGAAAGCTGCCTGGGATACTCCTGCAGAAAGCTCCCCTAAAATACAATGAAATCCAAATTAAAGAAAATTCCAATTTCATTTTGTTAAATACCAAAAACAAATAGCAATATCAGAAAATATGGCTGAAGAGCTCTAGATTTCAGTTAAATGGTCACATTTCAGCATTTTATTCAGAGACTTACAAGTAAGAAGTCACAAGCAGATGTACTGTGTCAATTACTAGTTTGTTTATTGTAATGCACATCATAGCTGTGACTTTTCAAGCAGTTTTCAATTGAGTGTCGATAGTAATTTCGAAATTTCTATGGTTTTGCATTGCTACGCTTTGTGATTGGCTAAAAAATCTCGCGCCACTTTATCAACCAATCAGAAGTAAAACCAAAACCAATCGTGACTTGCTACCACCCGTTTTCCCGCGCTTGGCGCCGGCTACATGTATTTGCTTCGAGTTCTGATTGGTTCATTGGATTGTTTACGACTGCTGTGATTGGCCAGAGTAAAAACTTTGGTTTTGGTTTTTTGAGACTCAATTGAAAAGTGCTATATCTATGTGACAGAGTGGATCAATCAAGAATGTTCGTCTACAAACCATCAGGCTCATCCCCAGTCTCCCCTGGTGCAGCAGGATCTCCCTCAGTGGTTCCCATTCCCTCATCAAAGTTAACTGCACTTCCACCTCGAGCTTCTGGGTCTTTGTCGGCAGTTTCACCTTCTGTCGAGTGTGAAATAAACAGTTACGAAAAACACACCTGAAAACATGATGAAGATCTATTATTTTATTAATACAAACTGCAGTGTTCTATAAAGATTTCCACCACTGCAAAAAATAGAAATCCACATACCCAAAAATCATACAATTATCATTGATGACACTTCAATTCCCGGCATAGTAAATCGAACGTTCGAAAATCGAACTCAATCAAACTCAATCGAACTCAATCTGTGGATTGAGTTCCATTAAGTTCGGCAATCGAACGAAATCGAACACCGGACTTTCAGTGAGTTCGATTTCCGAACAAATCGAATTCAATCGAACAAATCGAACTCAATCGAACTCAATCCATCTGATTGTGTTCGACTGAGTTCGGAAACCGAGCATACGTTTTGCTTTCCCTGTTTTTCATAAGGCTTGAGGCAAATAAATATATTCCCGGTTTATTTCGGTTGGATCTGTTCCCGGATCTATTGAATCCCTTACAAACATCTTCAGTTACCAAGTTATCGAAGCATTTACAGGCCACAAAGAAGCAACCAGTTCACGTTGAAGTTGACCTAGTTGTTCGCGCTCGTTTGCAATTCGGAATGCACAGCCTTTCTCGCCTATTTTCTTTAAAACCTTGAAAACTTCGCCATCCTTGACGTCAAAGTGGCATTCCTGGTAGCCTTTTACTGCGCATTTGAAGCTTACAATCCACAGTGCATCTGAAGCCATTTCTGCGGAATTTCTTCGTTTACGAAAAACGCGTGCGCTGCACTCCGGGCTCAAGTAACTCGAGCTTCCGAGATCTGGTTATCGATTTTCAACGCCTGTTTTACACAAATCACGAGTTCGAAAATCGAACGTTCGATTGGGTTCGATTGATTTTATTTCTTTTCGGTGAGTTCGATTTCGTTCGATTGCCGAACTCAATCGAACTCAATCCATGAATTGAGTTCGATTGAGTTCGATTGAGTTCGATTGAGTTCGATTGAAATTTAGTTCGATTGGGTTCGATTTACTATCCCGGTTTCAATTGCTTCTGCAGCAAACTTCGATAATCTTTGAACATCTTCAGGCAATGATCGTAACCTTTCACCTGACCTTCGGACATTTTTCCAAAATCTTCAGACAAATGTTTGGAAAAATTTGGAAAATCGCTTCAGTCCTCTCAATCATTAATGCTAAATGGTTGCTTGAAAATCTTCCCCTCTTCAGCTTAAAATCTCTTTTTGTTTGCTGTGCTCACACAAAACAGTCACTAAATACAGAAATCATGTATCCTTCGTACACCTATGTACTGTTGTCTGAGTGTATAAGGAACTTATGAGGCCCTGTTAGGGTAAATTCCAACAGGCGACATGGCCTTGAAACAACGACATCAAGAAAATGAAATGGCGATGAGCGACAAGACCACTGCCGAGATCGTGCGATAGCGACAGGAAAAAGGAAGAAAATGACAGCGAATTTCATGCTTTAAGAATTCGACAGCGACTTGAGACAACGTAGTGTAATATTTTGGAAAATTAAAATGTGTCTTACAATAAAAATCGCCCTAATGTGGTCTATTGGTCTGTTGAAATCAGACCAGTACGCACGTTATATGGCAGAACATTAATTCGGCCAAATCGCTTGGACTTCAGTATAACTTTGTGCATTGCAAATAAGCATACATCGATGAATCTTGTTACTGATTTTAATATTTAAAAAAAAAATCACATATGTCACAAGCTTGATTAGCCCTGTATGGTCCCCATAGGATAAAATTATTAAGCAAAATTTCGACAGGGACATTCCAATGTTTCAAAACTTCGGCGAGGCAGTGGACGAAATTCCGACAGCGAAGTAAGGACCTTCCGAAATTGCGACATGACAAGATTTGAAATTCAGACGGGGGACATGCATAAACCCCCCCCCCCCCCCCCCCCCCCCCTAACAGGGCCTCACTTATATAAACACCAGCCAAAAAAAAACTTAGTGTAATACCTTGTTGTTCTACATTTCCAGGAACTTCTGTCACACCACCCCCCTGAGGTTCTTTCACATCATCCACCATCCCCTCGGGATTCTGTAGGTCACCAGTTTGGTTGGAATCTTGCTGACCCACATCAGTTACAGTCTGGAAGATGAGATAAACAAAGAGAAATACTTCACAAGTGACAATAAAGTGTTCTGCTATACCAAAACAACAACAGGGTACAATATTTGTACTTCATAAATTTTCACAGTTATATAGGTCTGCAAATTTACGTTTGAAAAAAATGTGTGTTACGTGACAGAATGTGCTGGTTGTGTTTCAGAAAAACTGCATGCCATAAAAAATATACTCCCACAGCTAAAAATTTTGAAAAAAATTTTGTTCTGTTTGAGCAAAATTTTGTCAACAGTAAATAACTCATTCCAATCAAGTTGCATAAATAATGAAAACAACAAATTTCAAAAAGTTTTAAGCACCAAAATAATGAAGATACAAACACTTATTCACTCTGTTATATTTTCAACCTAACAAAAACATTGAAATTCAATTACCATTCCTCCAATGGAGCTCAGTTCAGAAGATGAGTCTGATCTTGCCAAACCTGTGAAAGTGAACCATGTTTTTAATTCGAATGAGTAAAAACGTTTCGAACAGTTTTCATTTATATACAGTGAACGTTCTTTACAAAGCCCTTGAGACTGGCTGAAGCTGTTTGCCTTAGAGAGGTATCTGCCTTCTAGCATAGAGTTTAGTTACAAACAATTAAGTGAAATTCGACCTGAAGCCACCAGCCATTGAGGTCCACCTTAGCGAGGTGTCCGCCTTACAGGGGTGTCCACTTTAGAGAGGTGTTCACCTTAGAGCACAGGCTGCCCAAGCTCACTATCAGATAACCGGGACGTGACCTTTGCTTTATGAGAGGTATTGTGTTACAAACATTCGATTTATAAAGGTTTGTATGGGAACGCAACGTTTTTGCATCGAAACTTAAAAATTCGAATGGTTTGTGAATAAAATTGACTTAACCAGTTGCTGTGTTGTATTCTTTGTTGTTTGCCTGCTCCTTGGGGCGATTCAGTGGAACACCCAAATAACGATAACTCGCTGAAATCGCATTAAATCGCCCCAAGGAGCAGGCAAACAACAAAGAATACAACACAGCAACAAGGTAAGTCAATTTTATTCACAAAACATTCGAATTTTTAAGTTTTAGAACAAAACCGTTGCATTCCCATACAAACCTTTATAAATCGAATCTTTGTAACACAATACCACTCATAAATCAAAGGTCATGTCCCGGTTATCTGATATAGTGAGCTTGGGCCGCCTGTGCTTAGAGAGGTGTCTGCCCTACAGGGGTGTCCGCCCTTCTTACAGGGGTGTCTGCTTTGATAGAGTTGACTGTATCCCAGTCCTAGGAGGACACCAATGATAACTTATTTGGGCTGAACAACAATTAACTGTTACATTTTCATCTGACAACAAACATGGAAGAACTTAACTTTCAGACAGAGCTTCAATTTTAAGAGCTTTAAATCAAAGAATGATCCACCCGGACCCAATGCCAAGCAAGAGTACAACACATCACATCCTGTCACACAACAAAGCATCACATCCTGGCACTCAACAACACAACAAATCCCATCACAGCACATCCTATCACACAACACATCCTCATTCCTGTCACATAACACAAGACGTCCCATCACACAACACAACACATCATGTCACATAACACATCACATCCAATCACACAACAAAGTATCACATCCTGGCTCTCAACAACACAACAAATCCGTCACAGTACATCCTATTACACAACACGTCCTGTCACATAACACAAGACATCCTGATACACAACACAACACATCACATCACACAACATATTTCCTTTTACACAAGGCAACAAAACACATCCTGTCACACACACAACACAACAAATCCTCTTGAGCAAGCTACAAAACAGCAAGCAACTGTAAATTCAATTATATTTTTATTAGTAGTACATGTACCTGTTATTTTTCTGAATATATAATCTGTCCCCAGTGCTCCATTGTTTGTAACATTGATGATTCGCTTTCTTGTTTCTCCCAGAACTTGACTACCAAATTCAACCTCAGTAACATCAACAGAAATCTGTGATAATTAAAAAGAACAATGTTTTAAGACAATAATGCGTCAGGAGTTTCAATTCTGCAAATCTGAATTGAAATGGAATGAAAGATTTTAGATTAAACATTTCTTACATAAGACACTGCCTTGCTTTGCTAGGCTAACATAACAAGCATACATGTACTAGAACATTTGAAACTACAGTGGAGCCCAGTTAATCCGGTCACCAGTTAAGCCACCAAAATCTGGCCGCATAAACGGGGTGGCCGTATTAATGAGGTTGATCTACAGTAAAAAGCTTTTGTTCAGGCCATGAAAAAGTGGCCGTAATAACGAGGTGACCGCATTACCGAGGTGGCCGTAAGGCGGGGTTCCACTGTATAAGTTATTCTCCCTGCAACATATTGCTGTTATTGCACAATGTAACACATTGTCAACAGTGGCTATAACTGCAACTAAGAGTTCATAGAATGATCACATACCTGACATTTCTTTGTTACACATCTAATGGGAACTGAAAAGGGTCCTGTTTGAGCAAGGAAATCAATGTGACCTTCCAAATCTTCATTTAGCTGCAATAAAAAAAATCATTTAAATTCAAATATTAAATAAAAAAATTCATTCACTCATTCTTTCATGATATTTAGAGAGGAATTAGAAACATTATACTTTAAACATCTTTTCGTGAAGATCCAGGACATGTACATATAAAACATGCTGAAATTTGGTAATGTTGGTTCTCTGGAGGAAAACTGGAAAGCTCATGGAAACCCTCAGTCTATAGGATTTGAAACTGGAAGGCAAACACATCCATGGGAAGCAAAGCGAGTCATGATAGGTCAGCCAACTAAATTATCCTAAAGGCTTTAACATGTAGTTTTATTATTTTAAAAATAACTTGAAATCCCAGTTCTAGCCCTCCTCATATCCTCAAATAACATGTACCAAAATTAATTGATTAAACATGGAGAAAAAATTATTTATTTTTTTTTTATCATCACACCAGCTCTGCAAGGCTTTGTAATACATGTAGTATAAGGTTCTTGATCTTATTAGATAATTTGTGTTATTCGTGTACTTGTTTTGCCATGCCACGATTAGCTTTCCAGCTAGGGCAAACCAAATCACCCAACTCTTGTTGTACAAAGAATAAATTGTTGTTGTTGTTGTTGTTGTTGTTGTTGTTGTTGTTGTTGTTGTTGTTGTTACTCTATTGTATAAGCCTGGGGTTTAAAACCTGGAAATGTATGGTACTCTTTACTCCCTGAACTTACCATGGGCTTAAAGGTAACTGCAAAATCACAAGTCAGTCCAGCAGACATGACACCAGGAGGGTCAAAACTGAACAGAATGAGGACAGAAACAGAGAAATAAGTTACCTAACAACAACATCAGCCAGTGGCTCATGTAGCTATGCACAGTATGACATAATTGTATGGATGGCATTCATTACAGATACATGTACCAAGTTGTGGCGGCCCTGTTGAAAGGGCGCGGGGGGGGGGGGGGGGGGGGGTGGTGTTGTGGTTTCAATTATCTCAGATTATGGTAATGATTCTGATTGAGACAAAAGAAAATAAAAATTAAACTGGTTTGAAGCTGTAGTTCAAATATTTCTTTGGTTTGAATTTTTTTTAAAACTAGTTTAATTTTTATTTCCCTTCTCTCAGATTCATTATCATAATGCAAGACAAAGGAAAACAAAAATCAAACTGGTTCAAAAATTTTAAAACCAAAGAAAAATGTATAAACCACAACACGTCCCCAGACTGAGTTTCAATTTAACCTTGTCATTTTGTATTTTCACGAGGTTCACATGTCACCATCAGAGATTCATGCAGCTACCATGCCATAAGTTCACAGAATCTTCTTGTCGTTCGTCATCATTTCACTTCACTAATGTCAATGTTTCTATGCCATGTTGCTTGTCGGAATTTAGCCTAACAGGGCCACACAGTTGTACAATTACACTAAAGGTTACTTACAACACTTCTATGAAGTCCTTCAGAAGGTGGGACATTCCAACATATTTACAATAGTTCTGAGTATAAGAGATGTTTGTTAAAAGGATTTTCTTTTTGTATGATTTCCCAACATCAAAATCCTGGAATAAAACCAAATAGACAAATAAATATATTTAACATTCTTTGCAAGGTAGCTTAAATAATTATGCGACAGGATGGAAATAAAGAGGTCAATAACAATTAATATTGAAAATAACATGGTTCACACACCTTGAATACAATGACTTCAGGTTTGCTGTAAAATGCGCAGCCCTGCAAGGAACAAATGAGTTACAGTACTAGTGTAAGTAGAAATTATTATGATGTTTAAGCAATGCAAACCAAAACAAAAAATAACAAACACTAGATTTATACTAATAAATCAACAGATTATTTTTCTTATAGGTCTGCAAGAAATATTAAAACAAACCTTAACATTGGAACTAAAACTAGCCACATTTTACTTAATAAACTACTTGCCTTAAATTCTCTTCCTGCGGCAACTTGTCTCTGTACAATCCCAGCTCTTTGCTTCATGAGAGCCCTTTCCATCATTTCCTATAAAATTGTATTAATCCTGATTTATAAGCATTACAGAACTGTTCTTTGATCCTTCTTTTAGTGTGATTAATAGCTATTGGGCAAGTGACTTTGCAAATCGACTAGCCTGCATTGTGCACCAATCAATGTTAGGCACATGTGACGCATTTGATTTTACTGAAGGATTTTTTTATTCTCAAACTCATTAACAATCGTAAGCATAACAGTGGTTTAGAAACCTGATCTTAATTAGCATAGAATTTGATGATTTTAGTTGATCTTTGTTTTCTCTGACAGTGTATTTAATGATAACTTTGAGAACCCATAACAAACAGTTAGTGTGTTTCATCAGGGGTGCTTACCATTTGTAGGAAAAAAACAGTTGGGATGACCGTTACATAATGGTAAGGATTTTCCAAATTTACTGACCAACCGACAAGATTGCACTCACCATTTAAATTTTCCATTTCTCTGTCCTGGTACCCAGACCGTTAACTCGATTTAGCGATTTGAATTTTTTCTAAATTCAAATGGTAAGGAAAATTCCAGTCGAATCGTCCCAACCGGAATCGTGGGACAACCTCTGAAGGTTGTCCACTTGTTCCAACCGGAATTCTCGGAAAATCAACCGTACGATTTGCTTTCCAACCAAAAATACCAGTTTTCTTGGTTTAATGGTAAGCACCCCAGGTATGCTGCAAACACCTCGAAATCAGTTTAAAAAAACCTCAGCTGCACCTTTTTCTTTTAATCCACTTCTCACTGTTTCAAAATCCCAATGAAATACTCTTCCTTGTGTTTGATATATTACTTCAAAATCCCCATACCAGTTGGAGCTAAGAACATACATGTAGGTCAAATAAGATCAAATCCTGCACATAAGGGTAGGAATTACAATAGAGGTCACATGTCCCACCCCTTCCCCAGTAGTGTCAAAAGCATCTGGTGTTATTTTTTTGGGGGAAATTAATTTTATCAGATTTTTCTGTACTCCCATTCTCATACATTATAACTGAACTGTTTACTTACTGCATGATCAACATTAACATTCACCATCTTGCTTTTTACCAAACATAGAAAGATGTTTAAAAGACTGGATGAACCCTAACTTCTGTGTACTTATTGCATCTTAGGCTTCCATTAAGTGGAGATGAAACTGAGAGTTATTTCTGATTAGTGGCCATTCAAAACCTTCCAACGCATGGTGTTGATGTGATTTCAGTTACCTGCTCCATTTTACTGGGAACGTGACTTGCAAATTTGAACCTGTGCTCCTTTTTCTCAGATTCCTGACAAAATCAAATAAAATCTGGTCAACTCTGCCTTTAAATGAATCTTTATCTATAAATAGATAAAAATATTATACATGTCATATTTCCCCACTTCCCTTGTATTACCCTCTCTCTTCTCCGTGTGTTGTTCCCCAATCCCCAAGACCCTATGTCTCCCCACCCACGCCCAACTCCTATGTTCCCCTCCCTCCCAAGCCTGTAAATCTTCCACTTTGTGTTTGCTCTTCTTCTGCTGGAAGCTGCAGGTATGTGTCCCTCGCCTCTCACCCCTTGCTATTATATGACGACTCCCTTCTCCCCCTTTCCAGTACATACACTCCTCATCCATGTGTGTTGTTCTCCTAACCATGTGCCCCTGCCTCCCCCCCCCCCCCCCCCCCGCCACACCAACTCCTATGTTCCCCTCTCTCATCTGGTTGCTGTCCCCATTTCCCCAAGCATGTATATCTCCCACTACGTTTTTCCTCTGCTGCTTGGAGCTGCAGGTATGACTCTCTCCCCTCCCAACCCTTATATATGACTACCCCTTCTCCCCACATACACTCCTCATCCGTATGTGTTGTTCCCCAATCCCCAAGACCCTATCTGTACCTGTGAACCTGCCTTCCCCCCTCCCCACTCCCATGTTCCCCTCTCTTATCTGGGTGTTTTTCCCCAAGCCTGTTTATCCAGCACGTTTTTTCCTCTCCTTCTGCTTGGAGCTGCAAGTATGAGTCCCTCCCTCACCTCCCACCCCTTGCAATCGTGTGGCTCAAGAAATACATGTATCCATACCTCCCTGATCAAAGGTTATTGGAAATTCCAATGGGGAGGGTGTCTCAAAACCCAAAGTTTTTAAAGGGAAGTGTGAAGCTAAATTGGAATTTTTTTTTTTTTTTTTTTTGGGGGGGGGGGGGGGGGCATCCAAACCAAATGTATTATGGATTAATCCTTTCACTCGGCCAGAGTCAATAATGGAGACATGTAGTGCAGTTCTAACTTTTGAGGGGGCATCCAAACCAAATGTATTATGGATTAATCCTTTCACTCGGCCAGAGTCAATAATGGAGACATGTAGTGCAGTTCTAACTTTTGAGTCTGTGGACGAAATCCTATGGTGTGACCATTCATTAAATATTGAAACCTCTTTGGCAGTACTTTTGCATGGTACCATTTGTTTTTTGATATTTTACAAAATGAAATTTGGGATTTTTCTTGAATTTTGAGTTTTGGCACTTTTGGGAGTTCAAAGGTTAATTCCACCTTCATAGATTTATTGCTTATAACTCTTCAAACCGACCTTGTGGGCACCTTCTTCCCACAATCCTCTGAATTCTGGTTGGGCCAACTCTTCTCCTTCAGCATCTGAGTCACTGAACAAAACAAGCACATAAAAAGTAAGAATAAAAATATGATTTAATAAGTAAACATAAATTACAAGCTAGTCAGTACCCTTCCTTGGCCTCATCTCGGCTTGTCTCTCCATAAGGTGAAAAATCATCTTCATCATCATCAGAAGATACTGCACCAAGTTTCCCTGATGTATGTTGACCCTGGAAGGATAACATTGCAGTTACAGCTTAGAACTTTCAAGTACATGTAAGAGCTTCAATTGAGCTTGAGTTACATTTAATATAGATCCATTTGCCATAATGGAAAGAAGCATTAAACCAATAGCACATGAGAAGTGTAAAGTTTTTAATAAAAGCTCTCTATATCCATGTCCACTTCCCATTTCCTCTTAAATCTGAGAAGTTTGTTAAGAATAATAACCAACTGATACGCATGTGAAATAGTTTTACAACTTCCATTGCCAGAGTCAAACATTGGGCTGTATATTGTCAACCATCATTCAAATGAAAGGTATTCAGCAGTCCTTAACTTTCCAGTGGTGTTGCTGTGAAAGGTTGTTCTAACTTTTGGGTCCATGGACCATTCAAATGAAAGCTACAGAGCAGTACTTTCCTGTGGTGCTGTTTACTATACCATACAAGGTGGTTCTAACTTTTGAATCCATGGATAAAACCTTCACTTAAGTGTGACCATTCAAATGAAAGCTACTGAACAGTACTTTCCTGTGGTGCTGTTTATTATGCTGTACAAGGCGGTTCCAACTTTTGAGTCTGTGGATGAAATCGTAATGTGTGACAATTCAATGACAAGTGAAAGCAGAACATTCACTTTCTAGGCATTCTTGACAGTAAAAAGCTTCAGCCTTACCCCAGTGTCCTCTACATCAGCACTGTACTCAACGGAGGATGATCCACTTGTAGATTTGAAAAACTTTGGTTTGGGGCGCCTTCTGTTTATTCTCTGCAGCAAAAAATAAAGATGAGTTTGTCTGATGTACTGACAAGTAATCAAACTGCCAGCTATGATAACCAGTTGCTATCACAGCATGGTTTTTAATGACTACTGTCCAACCATTTCTCATCGGCAGCCACCTTCCTGAGTGGTAGTGCACAAAACTCTGACAGCGGCATGCAAACCTCACGAAATTGATAATTAAGGTCTGAAATTCAGATTGCGGATATACACCCAACAACCCCCCCCCCCCCCCCCCCCCCTCCGCCTCTTCCTAATAGAACCTTGTTGAGGTGAGATTTTACTGCAGTTGTGTTAAGTATTCAAAATCATGACATAATCATATCATCATCATCATCATCATCATCATCATCATCATTATCATCATCATTATCATCGTCATCAACATTGTCATCAATGGCAGAAGAAGTACCTTGACTCTTTCCCTTTGTTTTTCAGGCCATAACTGAGGTTGCTGTTGGTAACGCTTTTTCATTTGTTTTTCCTCTTTCAATATGTTGTCAACTATTTCAACCTGTAAAATTATAAAATGTTGAAGTTGTTGGTTAAACAAGAAAAACAAGATGGAGTGAAACCAATGACAAGAAAATTGATTTTACCTGTCGTTCTCTCTGCCTCCTCTCATATGCTCTATAAAAGACAACAAATAGATAGAAAGCATTAATATGTAACTACATATATATAGACCTGTACATGAATGCTAATAACTTAAATACAGGTGTTCAAAAACTTGCAGTTCATGTAGTGCTGTAAAAAAGGTAAAGTCAAACTCCAGCATTAGGCAGCCAGCATGGTCAAAGCTTAATCCAGTTTCAACAACTAGGAGTGTTACTGATAAATTATGGACAAGATGCTTGTTTCCTGCAGGGCTACCCCAGCATTCTTTTGCCGGCACCCAAACGTATGCACCTGAGGAGGAAATAACTTGTCTAGAAATATGTGTCTTGCACAACCTCACGAAGCTCAGAGGAGGGTGCATCACAAACTTTTAGCATGGGGGGAGGGAGAGATGGAATTTCTGGTTTAACTGGAGAGGTTCCACAGGGTTGCATGGCCACAATGGTCCCGAAATTTGAAGTTGAGACATTCCCGTTCCCAGTCGCTCATCATACTGGATGATGTCAATTGGAGCTTTGTCACAGTTTTGTTGCTAAGCAACTACAGGACACCAACCCGGTATACAGTCAACTCCCAATAACTCGAACCTCACGCTAACTCAAACCAATATCGATTTTCCCTGGTTTTCCGTCATAAATTTACCGTAATTTTATCCTCGGTAACTCAAACCCTCAACAACTCGAACCTCCCGCTAACTCAAAGCAATTTTCACTTCCTTTCAGGCCATTTTCTATATAATTCTACCCTCGATAACTGAACCATGTTTGTCAAGATGTGACAAGTCAAAAAATACAGTACTGTAGTCAAAAACATTGAATTTATTTTGAAGCAGCCGTGTATTCTGTCTTTTTTTGCATTAGAAAAAATGTGTCAGTCCAGTTCAGATTTCACTAGCTTAGTATCTTCATCAAGCTTTGCTGCTTAACTCATTCTTCAAAATGTTCCATTCCATGCAGTAATAAAATTTGATTAAAATGTAGACTGCATGAACACCAATACACAGTAAACACCGTTTTTTCCTTATTTCTGGTCATTTGTTCTCAACTCCCGGTAACTCGAACTCCCGATAACTCAAACCTTTTTCTATTTTCCTTGAAGGGTCGAGTTATCGGGAGTCAACTGTATTTGGCTATTTATCTGATGAGTGCCATACAAGTTGTGCGGTACGAAACTATATTTATAAACCTCACTATGCTCAGTTCGCGAGGAATAAATACATTCGAGTCTCCATGAGTGACCACTTGTCTTAAACAAACACCTCTCCTAAGCAACCACCTTTCAAAAATACCTAATTATTTTCAATCAAACCATTATAGTTGTAAGCTCTTGTCTCTGACCCAGGCCACTTTGAACACTGGTGATTTGAACCACAGGTGCAAATTGAACAATGTGTTCAATTTGCAACTCCTTTATAACAAAAATTTGTCCCTTTTATTTTGCACTGATAGGTGCTTTAACCCTTTAAGCCCTAAGAGTGATCAGCATCAAATTTCTCCCTGCAATATCAATGCCTTATCAATCAAAAAGGTCATGAGAATTAAGGACATGATCATATAAGATGAGTTCTCTTGATATCCAAACAATTTCTCCCCACTACTTTTATAGGAAATGTATAGGACTAGAAATGAGAATTTAAATTTTGATATAAGGGCTTAACAGGTTAAGACACCCTGTTGTCTGATCTCGCGTAAGGGACCATTGCACGTAAGCGACTACCTGCTTTGCATTTTGGGGGGTCGTTTATGGGAGGTTCAACTGTATTATGGAGTTTTGTAGTTTCTTGTCTAAAGAAACAAAATGGCAACAGAGACCAGTCTCAATCCTCCCACCAATACATTGAAAGTCCAATATACCAGCTGCTAGATCACTGCACCTCCACACAATTAAGCTTGGTTCCCACTAGCAAGGTAAGTGACGTAAGTGGAATCGTAAGCAGAATCGGAATCGCAAGAAAGTCACGAGCTAGTGTAAATCAAAACGACAGAAGTGGATAGTAAGTGACGGAAGCAGAAGCGGAGTCAGAAGAAAAAGAAAACCTATTTTGCCTTCACTACACAACCGAACACACTCAAAGGTTGAGGCATGGGCGCGTTGGTCAGCCAGGCCCACGATACATTTTATTATTGACAAAGGACTATCGTATTACAATATTACTATAATATACTATACTATAATATCTCAATAACTCTAGGTTGGCCGGCCAGGCCCACGATACATTTTGTCATTGACGAAGAACTATGATATAACGATAACTCTAAGCGCACCAGAGCCGGACACGTAAACCCCAAAAAACCAACTGTTGGAAAAAATAGGGACCGTGTACCCCCGACCTATGCAGTGGTGCTACCTTTGGGGTTTTAAGGTGTTTTTAACTAAGAAACAAACGACTAAAATGCGGCTAAAACTGCCGATAACAAATCTTAAGGTATTAAAATAAACAACTAAGACGAAAGTTAACTTGTTTGAACAGTACTAGAGGCGGCGAGGCTGACCGTAGAATGACACAAATCTATCAACGAACAGTTTTCAAACTCACGAACCGTGAGCCCCTACGCACTACACTAGTACCCGGTTCTCTGCTCCGTGTCGGCAAAATATTAATTTATGTCAATACCGATTATCACAAATTACATGATCCTTCCGATTCCAATTACGACTGCGTTTTTTAATTTCATTACAACGTGAGGCTTCTTACAACTCCAACTCAGCTACTAGTGGGAACTTAAGTTCTTAATGATCAATACAAGGTAATTGTCTTTAAACTTGCAGTTTCTCTAGTCCTGTACTTACTCTTTGTCTTTCTCAAATTGCCGTATTCTTTTTCTCCGTGTTTGTTCCTCGTCAGGGTTTAAACCTTGTGTTAGAATCTCTTGTCTTTCTTCAAGTTCTTCCTCCTCTTTCTCGAGTCTTTTTTTGGCATCGCGTGCTTGAAGGGCATGGAGATTTTCCTATAAGAATCACAAATCATTTAGCTATATTCCTCTCCGGAATGATGTGACATGTCTTCAGCTGAAACCATGCTTCATTACAAATTCAATTCCTCAATCAACCTATCTGTAAAACATGGTTAAATGTTACAAAAATATTGGGTTGTGATATTGGATAAGTGGCTACATGCAATCCAGCACTGTAAGTCCATGAATTCCATGAAGTCAATTTTCAGTTGGGCTTCAACAATTACAATTTTGGCCAACAATGTTGCAATAATTTTAAGTGGAAAACACTGCATTTTACCCTGTTAAAACATATTAGGAGCAAACATCTTCCAGTATACCTTATTTGTCTCTATGTTCCCCTTGAGGCTGAGTATGGCCTGCATTCTGTTCTCCATGTATTCACGAGATCTCTCCTCTTCTTCTGCTTCTTTCTGACGAACTCTATAATACAAAGCAAGGAACAGGGCTGTCACTGAAAAAAGCAAAGTGTTCTGGCCCTCTAGAGCTTTGACTGTACATTCAGAGTGTAATTTCAATGCTATTACAAAAAGCAGATTGCCCGTGAGAATATGCGACTGCAATACTCCTGACCCGTGCTAACATCCTGAAAGAACATAATGCCATTTAAGGCAGGCTTATCGAACCTGTTCGCTACTTGAGACAACATGGCTGAACAGTGTACAACTCAGTGGTTGAGCACTGGTTTAAGCCATGTTTTAGGCCTGCCTGGTAATGGAAGGACATCATGAAGTCTGGAAATCCTTAAGTCCCTGGCCTCCTGGCATCGGCCCAAAGCGCTATCCGGTGCTCGAGGTGAAAATGGGCCATTGTGGACAAGAGCAAGCTGGCAGAAAAGTCTGGAATCACTTCGGATCAGAAAAATGGCAGTGTTGTGAGTTGTGGGTCATTTCCCATCCCGTTTGCGTGGTCGAAATGCCCGATATCCGAACCGTACTTTGTTTATCTCTGCGTTCGTTTTCGCCATTGATATCCCGACATGCTTTGCGACAGTGGCAGATAGGTCGGCTATATGTGTGGTCATGGGGGAGCTTGAAATACAGCTTTGGGCAGCTTGAAGTGAGTTCTTGTGGCTGGGTGAAATTGAGCAAGGCAGGCAAAGACTATGAGCTAGCAGAGGAGGACCGTGAGTGCTTCTTTAAGGAGGTCCGTAAGGATAAGGGAGATGGCACAAATCTAAGTGGCTGACTATTGGTGATAAAAATGAAGGGATTTTGAGGGAAAGAACTTCAGGATTTATTTTCCTTGAGTGGGATTTAGCGGCACAGGCCCAAACTTGGCCATCTGAAGTGAAAAATCAGCATAAAATCGAGAAAATTAATTTTTGAATGGGTAAACTTTGGGATTCGTTTCTTCGAGCGGGATTCAGCGGGAGACATGGAGATATAATATATGTTTTTTTGTATGCGTTATTTCTCGAAAACGACGGGAGAAAACAACAGAAAAAATCCTGAACAATGTTTTGCAATTAATTTGTACTGTAGCTAAATACTGTACATACCAAAAATGGACAAAGCTGAGCGAAGAAAAAAAAAATTAAAAGCAAAATAGGTTGGTTATGCCCCGAGCCCTTCAATTATTAAGCTTAAAACATGCTCCTGCCCATACTCATGAAAACATAATATACATGTAGCATTAGCATTAGCCAGGACACTGAAGAGAAGTGATCACTTACAAGAGGTGGTCTTACAAGAAGTGGTCTCTAGGAAAGGTTTAACTGTATTTAAACTAAAAACAGTCACATGACTATACCTGGACATTGTCTCTTTGAGGAACTTAGAAGCTTGCTCTCTGTTACGTTTGGCTGCGGCAATGGCCTGTCTGTGTTTTCTTTCTCTCTCTCGTAGCGCAGATATGTGCTCTCTGCAAAGAACACATTATTGAAAATATATTTAAATATAATCAGTGACTATTATCCTTAAAAAAAAACTAAGATGAGCCACCCAAATCTCATAGCAAACTTTAAAGCAAACTACATGTATCAGTAAGGAGAATTCACATTTTAATCTTGTGGTTATTGTTACTTACTTTTCTCTCGCTCTCCTCCTTCTCTCAGACACTACCTGCACTCATGTTTTCCTTTCGTAAACGGACAGCAGATAAATCAGCTTTTTGTTTTTCCACAAGTTTTTCATCTCTTTCAAGTTCTTTTCCAGCAAGAAGGAATTTCCCTTGTTCAACTGTGGCTTGTGCAAGAGCAAACCTACAGAAAATAAAGACTGAGTTTAGGATACTGGTACTATACAGCTGGCAAATTCAGACTCATAACAGTGAGTGGAAGTGAATGGGGGTGGGGGGTGAAATGGGGGGGGGGGGGGGGAGCTCATCTGGATGCACCACAGCTGCATATCAAAATCATCACAGACTATTCAATCTCTTAGTTGTACACAATGGTTGTCAAATGATTTGTCAGAAATTATGATTCAATTTTCTATTGGTTTCAATTTTGCCCAAGTCTCAAAGTCTCTGCATTTACAACAGTTGCTGAATTTTAGGCTTTATTCTCAAATTTAAATTTGTGATCTTAGTTTCTCACAAATCTTGACATAGTTTTATAGTCTGAAACTCAAGAACATGGTACTCAGTAAAAGTGAAATCTGCAATTTGAAGAATGAACTGTTAGCTAGTTTATATTAGCATAATTATAGTGAATAGATGCTTTTTGAGTTACAGTCAGGTGATGTCTCAACTCACTACTGCTAACAGTTATTTTTGGCATATAGTGTTGGGCTCAGGTTCAAAACTTAAAGATAATTAAATTTTAAATTTTTAAACTATCATGGTCTTGGTATCTCTATAAGTCACAAATTCTGCTATCCTACATGTCATGACATGTACAGCCTGAACTTTACTGCAATCAATTTTTCCTTATCTCTTATTACACTAGACACTGAAGAGTCCCTTACTCTGCTTCTTGAAGCCTGTGTGAGATTTCTTTCCATACATCATTTTCAGCATCTATTTCTGCGCAGAGTTTGGAGTGATAAGCCTGCAGTCTGTACAATGATGCCCTATTACAATAATACATGTACATACAAAATAAGTACAGTAATAATCATAACTCATACTCATAACCTCAGACTGTAAGAGGTGGTGGGTCGGTGGGGCAAAACATCTAGCAGAGAGGAGGGTCGGTGAACAATGAGCCAGCGATATGTAATGGTTACCTGCCTTACTCATGGGTCGGCATTGGAGGGAGGGTGGAGTTTTGGACACAGAGGGTGGGGGGTGGGGGGTATCGGTGAAGCATAACACCTAAGAAAGGGGAGGGTATGACATCTCCTATCCACAGAGCCTTTGATTACATGTATGTGTTTATCTTAAAAGACCACAAGCAAGGTAACTAGGGAATATGTCAGCATCTCCCCATTTGTAATTTTATGCCATAGAAGCTCTCAAATTCATCCCTACCATCCACCCAAAGAGTTAAATGAATGCACTACCATCACTGAGCTAAGTAAATGTGAAAGTTTTGAATATTCCTCTTCTTACTTACATGTTGTTTTGAGACTGTGCCTCTTCAATTTCATTGCTGACTTCAACTTTATCTTTCTGAAGTTCTTCTATATGTTCTTGACATTTTTTAAGCTCCTCTCTAAGAGAACAATAGTTGTCAGTTATATGTACATGTACATGTACATGTATCTTTCACAGTGACTGTGATGCAGTGTTAGAACACTGTTTATTATATAAACTTCAGTGAAATATAAGGATTTCTCCCACCATGGAAAAATTGTATCTTGACACATATGAATGTTCAGAATTGATACCATAACACCAGTCGGAGACAATGCTGATGAATAACATTTAAATTACCTAAACTGTGACACAAGGTAATCTTTCTCTAGAACTTGTTCACTTAGTTGATCAAGATGACGTCTCAGAGCCAAACGTTGTAACTTCTCCTACAGAATAATGAAAATAATTTATTAAAATCTCATCTGTCAACTGCTGAATAATCAACATGGATTTGACATAATTATGTCTAAAAGAAATAATTTACTAACCTGTCTTGTTTGTTGTGCAATTGGATCAGAAGTATACTCATCTTCTTCCACTCCTCCATCCATACTTCTATTTCAATGAATATCAAGACAAATTGAATGACATTATAACAAAGCAAACACAAAAAAATAGATATAATAGATATTAAGCCCCCTGGAAGGCTTACTTATTTCAAGCACATTTGAGGGTGGGCTTTAATAATGTAGAGACTCAGGGGACTTATTGTAATTTAGTGAAATGCCAGCAGTTCACCACTCATTTTTTTTGAAATTCATTCATTTATAATTACCGTAATTAATTATGATTATTTTTGGTACAAGCACTGGTAATATTTTCCCCAAAGCTCACGAGTACTGTACAGTGTATGTGAATTTGCGCCCAGATTGGTATGGTGAAAATGTACTGGTAAAATACAGTCTGTTGTTTATTGTTTTGGTTGTGAAGGAAAAAGAGGGGAGCTTAAAAGCTCAAGGGGGGGGGGGGGAGGGGGGAGGGGGGGAGGGGGGGGGGTTAATAAATTTCTTGCTCCAAAAATATGTGGCTTAACCCTTTGACACCTCAACTGCCCCAAACTGCCTGTGACGGAGCCATGGTCCTTCTACCATTTGTGACGTCATCCCTTTTACGATAAAAGATGTCTTTTGTACCTTACTCAAGCAGAAGAAAGAAATCTTTTCAAAAGTGCCCAACTAAGAGAGTTCTCATGAATAAGGCCAGATTTACATGCAAAAAAAAAAACTATCAGATTTGACTGGCAAAATTGAAGCAAAATCTGATCTTCCTACCATTTGTCAATTTCACCTTCTTCAGCATTTTCTGGGAAACTTTTACTTCATAAATAAAGTCTAGTGAAATGCCAGCAACGAGGTAACAAAAAAATGGAATAAGAATGAAAAAGAACGGGGAGTAGAACAAAGAAAAAGAAAAGTCAAGCTTCGGGTGTTTTTTTTCTCATCTCAAAATTTTGCTTTGTGCACATGCCCGAAACCAAAAGTTGATCTATTTGACCCGAATTAATTAAGATAGCTTAGTTTTCATGTTCCAAACAAAGTTTTGATCAGTTTTGCTATCAATTTGCCTCCACAGCAATCAGAAAACGGCATTATTGACTTCAAATTGCCGTTTTCTGCAAATTCTCTAGGAGTCAATAGGTAAACAGAGGGGGGACGTATTTCAGAGGGGGGCTTAGTAGTCAAGAAGATTTTCGGTAATTATTATACAGAACAACACCAACAAAAATCAGTAGGGTTACTGTCAGTAACCTGCTAGCATAATGTTAACCAACAGTTTTCCAAATGTGGATTGACAAAATTTCAACAGTTGGCTGACAGATGGCTGATAGTAAATGAAATGAAAGAAAACAGTAAGCAAAATCAAAAAATCAGCTGACTGATTTTTTTGTTTTTCAACTTTTTAACTAAAGTTTCTGACACTATCATCTAACATATGCCAAAACTGTCAATAACGTGTCGGCCTGCTGTTCAATGATAGTCAGCCAACTGTCAGCCAAAAATCAGCTGAAAATCACCAAAAATCAGCTGACTGATTTTTATAGGTCCGAGCTGTCCTGCAAAATTATGCAATATGGAGGCAATAGTGTATACCTTGCAGTTAGTTTGTAGGCCACTTACCCCGTGAGTGATTCCTGATCACTAAAGTAATTCTTGTCAATGTCAGATGAAGGGTCGCTCTCATACTCAATAGGTCCTGCAATGGGATAAAATTATAATAATATTATTATAATAGTTAATAGAATGTCATTTGTATTCAGAAATAATTTATTTGAATAATATTATTATAAGTGAAATTTATGATCCTTGCAGTGTGCTCTCAAATATTATTACCAGTATAATACATGATTCCTGAATACAGGTGACATTCTGATGATTATGAAGCATTAACTGCTTGATGCCATTTCAGTTCAATCAGAAAACAAAAGAAACTATCCACACTTTGCTTGAGTTGCTTCAGTTTTTTAGGAAAAAGTAATAAGCTAAATATATGAATTTAGGCCTCCAGGTCAAACGATTGATATGGACCTTCCTTTCTTACAAAAAATGTGCATGATTACCAGTCTACTGTAATAATAAGATGTCCATGTTAACGTGCGCAGGTTTTTCTTGGTGTCGCAGGAACTGTTGTTGGTTACATGTAGCTACTGTGATGTGGTGTTGGGCAATACCACGAAACAGCAAAGTGGGTTTCAACTGCTTGACCTTAGCGGTAGTCCACTAGTCCAGGACTAGTAAAAATGGGTTTGTGCTAGTAAAATTTGAGAACCACTAGTCAATGGGCTACTCGTTTGACTACCAGATGATGCCTGTTGGCTAGTGAATTTCAGACCCCATTAGCCTAAGGACTACATGTAGTAAGCCAAAAAGTTAAGGTCGAGCACTGCTGTATATTGAAGGTTACATTAGATCATTACCAACCCTCGGGGATGAAAATTAACACTCGCCCACTCACCCAGGTGAGTGTCAAATCTTCATGGGCAAGTGCAAATTAAACATTTTTTGGTGCGGTTCTCAAAGTCACTCCCCAATTGCCAAATGGCGAGTGCTGCCAAAGTCAAGTTTCCAACCCTGTAGTCCTGAGCAAAACTTTCAAGTTATAGCCATGCTCTGTCACACGTGACCAGTATTTTTGAAAATTTGAATGGATTTTTCAAGTTTACGCATCGGTTTTGTAAATTCATTCTTAATCAGAGTTTAAATAAAGTTGTTGTTGTTGTTGTTGTTCCGAGATTCGGAATTCCTGTGAGAATTTTACCGCATTTTCAGAAACAAAGAGCAACAAAATATCATTTTATTTGATATGTTACATATCCGAATAATATTTGTTTTTTTATGCATGTAGCAAAGTTATTTTTCCGTTAACTCATGACTTTCAAAGAGTTTTCCAGAGAGATCTTCAAGGTTCCATTCAAATCTCGGACGTTACAAAGAAATATTCAAATGTTCATTTCAGTCTTGTGGATTACTGGTCACGCATGATGAAGCATGGCTGTAACACTCCTGAGCATTCATACCTTCATCTGAAAATTGCCAATGGTTCTGCTGAAATTGATCAACAGCATCTTCAGTCATTTCACCATTGACATCAAGTTCAGCTGTTTGATCATTTGTGTCATAAATCCCAGAGGTATCTTCAGTTGACTTCTTTTCTAAATCCACCACTTCCATATTGGCAAATGGACTTGCTTTTCATATACAAAAGTATTATTCTGTGACAAAAGCGTAAGCTGACAACCGTAAAATGATATTTCACCAAAATTCAACGCTGAATTCGTCCTCTATGGCAACCATTCTCACATGTAGGTATTGCAACATTATCCACTAAAAACAGCTTTCAAACTTTTATTCTCTGTAGTGGTCTTCGAATCCCAGTAACAAAACTTGTAGCATAGTGTGCTAACATCGCAAATATATATCTTGAGGTCTTCACAATGCAAGATTCAGATGGTATTTTCAACCAGTGTTGTTCCAATATACTCCCTGCCACAAAACTACATTAAATGTCTTGAAACTTCCATTTGTAAATCTTTAGAAGTTAATCAAAAAAGCAAAGCGAATCGCGCAGGTGAACAAGCTGTTTTTTGGGAGAACAGTCACTTTTCTATGTGATCACCGTCAAACAACAAAACACAGCGGCCATGACAGCGGTCAGCTTGGTAACCACAACTCCCCGAGAAAGACTGGGATTAGCACCTAAGCAGCCGTGCCTGTAGAACAAAACATGGCGGATGCGTTGAAGAGGAAAGTTACATAAAAAATCTTCACGTTTAATATATTTGCAGTACAACCCAGACAATAATCACAATGTTGAGACAGGGACTTAATCGGTTAAGGATTTTTAAAAAATTTATTCCAATTGCTTGGCCTAACAGATTGGCAGCGCATTCAGAGGTAAGAGGGAGTTTGATTTTTTTTTTTACAGATGATTAAGTCTTACATACGCCAATTATAAGTTTAAAGCTTCGGATATAAGTTCAGTCATGACATAGCCAAGTTCTCGTGCATCAGACACCCTTAGATTTTACTCAGTATCAGACCTGTTGCAGAGATGCCAACCTCTGGAGATTAAAAATAGGGAATTTTTTTCTGACGGTGAAATTCCCCCCCCCCCCCCCCCCTCCCAGGCGTGAGCATCAAGGGGTGTCCGGAAATTTTTTGGGGGGGCTTTACCCGCTAAGGGTACCATTGTCTGCATTCTTGAGACCCAATATGATGAAAGGCTGCTTTTTTGGATTTTGGGAAAATTTGGGATAAAATCTTAACCTATTGCAGAAAAAAGATCCAAAGTCGCTTTTATCCGGGATATTTGGTGACCCGTATGGGAGACCGGGAGATTTGTTTCGTATCCGGGAGAGTTGGCATATACAGAGATGCCAACCTCTGGAGATTGAAAATAGGGAGTTTTTCTGAGGGTGAAATGTTTTCACGCAGAAGGCGTGAATCGAGCGAGGTTTTTTTTTAGGTCGTGAGCATGTAGGGGAGTCCGGAAAACTGCATTCCTGAGACCCGAAAAGTGTTTGTGAAGTTAAGATATGATGAAAGACCGCATTTGTTTTTGGATTTTGGGGGAATTTGGGTTAAAATCTTAGCCTATTGTAGAGAAAAGATCCAAAGTCGCTTTTATCCGGGAGATTTAGTGACCCGTACGGGAGACCGGGAGATTCGTTCCGTATCTGGAAGACTCCCGGATAATCCGGGAGAGTTGGTATCTCTGAATATAAGTGCTGTTGTTTTCTTACAGTACCATGTTGGCATAGTTATCTAAAAGTCCTCGGACAAATGAAATGACCAAAATATATTTTAAAAAGTCCTGAACAGTACAATCTCAATAACCGAGTTTATTTAGTTTTTATTAATTTTTTTTTTTGATTGAGTTCTGTACGTGAAGAGATTACAATTTTAAGTATTTGATGAAATTTCTCAAGTATTTTTGAGCATTACATTACTACCTCCCCCTCCCCCCTTAAGAAACATACTAGGGCTGTCATCAAGTTTCGAGTCACACCAAGGCTTGCTTTGATCTACACCCTAAGACTTTGTCAGTAATTAATGCATGGTTCAATTCTAGCTGTTACCCCCCCCCCCCCCCCCCCCTCACCCCGGAACACCCCCAGGAATTTGCCAATTTGTTCTATTTCCCACCCCTGGGCAGACTAAAAGAGACAATTCCCCACTCCTGGGACTCTTGACATCAACTAAAAATAAACAGCTTCAGTTTACAAGAAGAATACAATATTTCTGTATTTTTACAAAACCCGAAGTTTACAATTGTTTAAAATGCTTCTTAAAAGACACACTAAATTTTCTAAATTCCTTGTTAAGACTAAGAATGCAGACTTATCCACACAGTCATTTGTAGATGCCATTGTGTTTAATAACCCACAAATCCTTGCGTGAGTAGTAATTTCAATTTGTATCGCCCCCTTACCCCGGGTATAAGAACGCTTGAAAAAATTCCCCACCTCCAGGCAAGAAAGACAAGATTTGTTTTGGGGATTGCCCTCCCAGGGGAGGGGCAGGGATGATAACAGCTAGAGTTAAACCAACATATGAATAAGATCATGTCAAGGTCTCCTCAGTTTCCTCACCATCCGTTAGAGGTTAACAAGTTTTGCTTTCATTATACAGTGGAACCCCACCTAAAAAAAAACACAATTACAGCCACTTTTTCTTTTTCTTACTTTTAAGACCAACCTCATTAATATGGCCACCACTTTTATAGACCTGCCAAGTCTCACACCTAAGGCGTGAGTCTCATGCTTGTGAGTCCAAAACTCTGTTCTCGCGCCTACTCATGCCTATGGAGCAATTTCTCACACCTGACTTACAGATTTGAGCTATCAGCCTTAACTGATCACATGATCCAATTAAAACACCTCTGAACATTACAATTACAGAGGTCTGAGGTCCATGGAAACTTCCGAATTCTTCGGAACATCTTCGGAAAACTTTGGACATAGATCAGGTTTTCTTCGGATTTAGTCGGGTCACCTTCGGAAATCCTGGCACTCCCACAAAAACATTCTCATGCCTATCACTCAGAAAAAATTGGCAGGTATACTTTTTCATAACCAGATTTCAGTGGCCCAATGATGGTGGTCAGTTTAACAAGGCTCCAATGTATCTTCCTTTTTAAATAGGTGACTCCTATTACATCAAACTACTTTCAAAGTAGAAGTTTGATAAACTCTTCAAGAAATCCATTAACACGGGCTGAAAAGAAATCATCCAAGGAAGCAGTGGACGAAGCTTTCAAGAGATCAGCCAAGAGGGGTCCCGTGACTTGGGCATCATTTGCTCTTATTGCACTAGCTGGAGGAGGTCTCTTGCTCTATGTACGTCATCTTAAGGAGGAAAAAGAACAAGGTGAAATAACGTACCTTTTGATGCATTAAGCAGGGTTTTTAGCTTTATTCTCAGACGGTCATAGGTGGCTCGCACTCACTCCCTTCTCTTCCCTTCTGATGTTCTTTGTTTGAGAGCTTGTTCTTGATGTCATCCGACTGTTAAATATTTCCACCAATCAGAGTTCATTCAGTCCCATTCTTGAAATTCCTGATGAAGAAAAGAGCATCAAACTGCAACCACTCTGCTTGGTGCAAATATTCAACAGTCAGAACAAGCCCACAGTCTCAGTCCCAGATTGACTTATGTTTTACTAATAGCCCATTTCGAAAAATACCATAAAAATCTTTTGTGTGTAGGCTCAGCCTCACCGGGATGTAATTATTCAAGTCTCCTTTGTTAGAATGGCACAATGGAATTCAGAGTACATGTAGGAACGCTAGGACATAGCATTGTGTGTTCGTATACAAATGTGCACCGTATGCAAATTGCCAAGAAGTTGAAGCATAGCACGTGCAGTTCAGTGCTGAAAACGAAAGAAATTGGAAAAATCAGGCTTACATCAAGCACCACCCAAACCTGCACTTTAAAGAGTATTATGGTATTTTTCAAAGTGGCCTATTCTCCCGATAAAATATTTAGTTCAGGAGTTATGCCGTTAGGTATTAGCGACCACTTCCTTGTCTATTTGGTTCATAAAGCCCATTTTACGAACCCATGGGGTGTTAAGATTATCACTACTCAAAGTTTTAAGAACTTCGATAAGGAGGAAGTTTCTAATGGACGTTGAACAATTAGGCAATCAGACGCGATTAGATCCTTCCCTGATCCTAATGAAATGTAGGAGTTTTGGAAAAATCAGTTTTTCGTCCACCTCGTACTCCCGCACAGCAAACATGTAAACCAGTTTTTATCTTTCTTTGTAACTGATGTTTTTACCGTGTTTAAATAAAGTTATGTAATGTATGTATGTATGCATGTATGTACATGCATGTATGTTATCTATGTAAACAGAACATGAGAGGAGGGGATGGAGTTGAGTCCAAGCGACCTTCATCAGGGGCAGATCCAGGATTTTTCTTAGGAGGGGGTGCACTTCTAAGGAATGACGTAACTGAAGGGTGACGTAAACAAATTTTAAAAGCGAACAATGCAGACTAGGTCATCTCAGGGGCGGGGGGGGGGGTGCCCACCCCCTGCACCCTCCCGCGAGATCCACCCCTGTTCATCCATTTGAGAATCAAGCTAGCTTTTTGTTGTTTATGACACCAAGTGGATCACAAAGTGTTAATTAAAAACGGTACATGTACTTTCCACACCATACCTTTGCAGGCTTACTGGTCGTGTTATAACTTTGTAACCTTTTTTAGCAGCAATAATGTGCTCTATTTAAAATCAATTTAGAAAAAGAGAAGGAAAAGAAAAAGTCAATAGGAAAGATCGCACTTGGTGGGCCATTTAGTTTAACGGATCACAATGGAAAAGCTGTCACTGACAAGGATTTCCTTGGCAAATGGATCCTCCTTTATTTTGGTTTCACGCACTGTCCTGATATCTGCCCTGATGAGTTAGAAAAGATGGGACAAGCAATTGATCTTGTTGGTAAGCAAATAAATAGATTTATTTACTAAATTAAACCCTTTCTTCCAAGACTGGCTAAAGACAAAATTCTGGACCAATCACGAATTGCATTTATGGAATGCTAAAAAAAAGTACCATTGGAAAGTACTGAAAATAGTCACAAAGAAGGATATTATCCACAGACTTGAAGCTTAGAATCAGCCTGTGCAGCACAATATACGTTACCACAGGAAAGTACTGTTCAGTAGCTTTCAATTGAATGGCCACACAGGACAATTTCATCCACAGACTCAAACGTTACAACCACCTGGTTATAAAGCAATTTAGATTTTCAATGCCAAATTGTCACTTGCACCCTGTCAATGCCAAGCCCTTTGTATGATAAGGTGCATTTTATTTTTATTTTTTTTTATTTTATTTATTTTGCCACAAACAATGAATTACAAGGAGAAAAAAAAACATTAATAAATAGGTTAATTAACATTAAATTTAAAATTTGTACATAACTTGGGAGGAGTGACTGTGGCGGGGAAATCTCCAAGAAGCCGAGCTTATGAGGAATAGAGATTTTCCCCCACGGGCAATTTAAATACTAGGCGGCATTTTAAGAAATAAAGAAGAAGAAAAAGTCGTTTTTTAAGTATATAAGTGTGTTTAGAGGAAAATATAGGCATTCTTTTCATCTATAGAATTTAAGAATTTACCATTGTACCATTAATGGATTTGACATATTAAGGGCAGTTAGTAATTCAATTTGTATTTGTTTTGTAAGACAAAAACACAGAGAAGCTTAGTGCCAAGCTCCAGCCACTGTTTATCACAGTTGATCCAGCAAGAGATGATGTGAAGGCTGTCAGAGAATATGTAAAAGGTGCTGCTTAATTTTATTTGCTTAACATATGGGGGAAGACACATAAATATTTTTTCCTCGATTGGGATAATATTCTTGAGTGCATGCAGCTGTCATGCCCATTATGTTACCCCTGTCACCTATCTTGTGCTGCAGCATGCCTTTTGTGCCAAGACTTGCCTTGCCCTGGATCGATCTTTACCTTTGCGTGGTCACCACGGTGACCATGTTGTTTGTCATCTCCCTTTCTCTAAATCAGTAATAATTCACTAACTTTGAACAAAGAAAATCATAAGCGAGGCGGCGGTTTAGAAACCCAATCTCAATAGACGATTTTTCGTATTCTCAGTATTGAACTGGAACTAGCTTGCAGACGAGGCTCATGCGGGGCATTCTTTTCACATGCAAATATTTTTAATGATATTCCCCTGCATGAGCCTCCATTGCAAGCTAGTTCCAGTTCAATACCGAGAATACGAAAATTGTCTATTAGCATTGAATTTAGACTACGAGACAGATCAGTAGTCCCTCTTTTCTCTCAGGAATAGTGAAGCAGGCAATCATGCAAGCATTACGTCACCTCATGCACGCGATTTTCAGGCATGCTCATGTGATTGCCCATTCGACTATTCCTGAGAAAAGAAAAGGACTACTTGTGGTCGACATCGATTTTGGCAATTTTATTCCTTCATTTTCTCTGTATTTAATGATCAGTTTGAGAAGCTATGTCAAAGAGTGTTTCATAAGGTATCCAAACACCTCGAAGTCGGTTTAAAAAACTCAGCTGGGCCTCGTTTTTTTCAACCTATCTCTCTGTGTCTGGAATACCTGATGAAACACACTTTTTGACTTCCCCATGTTTCATATACCTAGGGTCCCATGTTAGTGTTATACTCATTTTGATACAGCAGGAAGAAAATGTCAAAACAACCCCCCCCCCCCCCCCCCCCCCACACACACACCTTCCAGCCCCCAATTATATAACTTGCAATTCACCCTACTTTTAGCAGGCATATTAAAAGAGTTGTACCAGTAAAGGCAATTTGTTTGTTTGTTTGTTTTGCAGAGTTTCATCCTCGTCTTCTAGGTCTGACAGGTACACCTGAACAAGTAAAACAGGTTTGCAAAGCATACAGGGTGTACTTCAGTGCAGGACCAGCAGATGAAGACAATGACTACATTGCAAGTGTTCAATACACAGTTAATAATATTACTAATAATTAAAAATGATAAACTAAGATAATTGCAGTAATTTTTTTAGCACACAAACAAGTCAGAGCTTTTCATCAACCTTCCACTCCACCAAGAATGGAGACTTGAGGCTTGCAAAAGTGGTTTCTCACACACAACTGGGAGCCATGCCAAGCCGAAACACGCAGCCTGACCTTTATTAACACAACCACTAAATATTACGTTACAATTTTGCCAAAAAACTAGCTCAAAGGAAACAAGACCAGAAAACTTAGCAGATATATGTATAAGTACATTACAAACTTGAAAATCACTTAAAAAGGGTGGGTGGGTGGGGCAGGTCAGGCAATGGCGAATGGCAACAGCAACTGTACATTGCACAAACCACGTGACCTAAAACCCCACACTAGAACCCAGACTCCCAGCCGTGTGTGAGAAAAACGTTTTCCGCTTCTTTCGTTCCTTAGCCAGCGGAAAACCACACATTTTGAAAATGATGGTTTGACTCATTCAAAAGTAGTGCAAAAGCACAAGTCAAACCACTTTCACAAGCTGCAAATCATCAAAACAAACATAGAAGAAACAAAGTTAAACAACATGGCACTTTTCGAACTTCAGAAACACGGAAATTTAATGGCAGCCAAGCAAATGCAAAAAGTATGGCCGAAATAAACCGTTTTCCCTTGATCGGATTAAAAAATGGTTTGGTCAGGTTACTAAATACATTGTCATTTATTTGTTTTCTTTTCTAAATATGTAAAAAAAAAACGAAATTTAAAAATTTGATCAAACTGGCACTTTAACTGATCGTTGGTCTTCAGGTGTTAGTGAAATCGGCAGTAACTATGTTCAATTGTCTTCATATTAATTTTTATTATAACCATTTTTTATTGGCAGGTGGATCACACTATCATTCAGTATCTTGTGGATCCTTCTGGTGAGTTTGCTGAATATTTTGGACAAAATAAAACAGCAGAAGACATTGCTGCAGGGGTTACAAGACGCATGATTTCACACAAACTTGGTCAGAAGAAATAAAATAGGTACCCTGTTATCACAGGACACAACAAATGCAAGGAAGAAGCTTAAAGTAACTATCAGCTTATGACAAGTGCAAAATTGCACATTGAAGCAGGTTGTTATTAAAAGGAATAGTGCTGGCCTACTAACAAGCAAGAACAGTGCTCATTACAACTCTGTGGAACTGCTAAATTAATGAGGAGAAAGTACCTCTGTCAAGTGAATTGCCAAAAAGACCCAATTTCATTTTGCACTAATTTCTTGCCAGGGAAAAACATTTTGTTTCAATCTGAATCATATACTTTGACACTGCTGTCATGTTATGTAATTGGGAACAGCAAATGTGATTCATAAGGTCTTCCCATCTTGCAGCCCCCCCCCCCCCCCCCTTCCTTTCATGCATGCTAATTGCAACCTACATGTATTCTAAACTGGTACCTGCTAGTTCCAGATACCACGCAGGTTTTTACAACCAATAAATTTAATTGGACTTGGATATCACGCAGCTCTATTGTTTTTAGGGCTAGGGTTCACTGTTGTGTTGTTTGTTCTATTGTTTTCTCAGCAAATCAGAGATCATCATCATCATCATCTTTATTTAAAAAACACGGAAAATACATCAGGCATTAACAATTTAATATAAACTACAACTTAATACGAAACTATGTTTGTAAATTAATCTTATATAATTTAAAAATATAACTGACTATTAAAGAAAAGTAAACTAAAATAAAGCCTGTTTTACATGAATGCCGTGTCGGAATTAATTAAGAATCGTCGGAAATTAGTCAGAGATGTTGCCTGCATAGCAGCTGAGGGTAGACTGTTCCAGAGGACTGCACCACTATAGGCAAAGCTATTTTTGTAATAGTTAGTACGTGGCAATGGTATTGCAAGCTTATTATCAGAATCCCGCAAATTGTCAGAAGTAATCACATCACTCCGCTGAATAAATTTAGAGGACAAATAATTCGGTGCGAGGTCGTTTAAGGACTTATAGAGTAAGACCATCTCAGCCTTTAGTTTTTGACGTCGAGTTTCTAAATTGTCCCAACCAAATTCTTTAAGTAGTTGGTTGGCATCAGTATCATAACTAGAATGGGTAAGGACGCGGACAGCACGAGTTGTATTGTAAGAGTTGTATACTGCCCCGCTAGTCCTGCTATGAAATCTGAAGAAACCAAAACTGTACACTAACTAAAAGTACTAACTACCAATAAAAATTTAACGTATTTAACACCCCTTCCAAAGGAATGCATGAGTCTCTTACGCCATCTATCTACCAATCGAGTGAAAATAACTAAATTGTTGCTGTGAGCAAAGTAAAGGTTTCAATTTACACTAAATCTTATGGTTCCATCTTTACTTAGACAGGGTTCGTACGGTCATGTAAAAACCTGGAAAGTCATGGAATTGTATAATTTAATTTCCAGGCCTGGAAAGTCATGGAATTTAAGTGCAGGACGTGGAAAGTCATGGAAAATTATGTTCATGGTACAAAATCACCAAGGCAGCATACGTTGTGGGAATAATAAGGCAAGATGAAAAATTTAAAAAAATTATCGTTTTGATAAAATTTTATTTTGAAAACAACTGTTGAACTCTTGGTCATGAAAAATTTGAAAAGGTCATGGAAAGTCATGGAATTTTAAAATATGAAAAGAGTACGAACCCTGTTAGCTCCATTCCAATTAATAAAGATTTCATTGTGATCTTTAAGAAACTAGGTAAACCAAGGAATTATTATTTTGTTGTATCATGTTAAAATTTTAGACACAAAACTCATACACAACTAATTCATCTGAGTTGTCCAAGACAGTAGTTGGTAATATTCCATCTCTTCCCACTGATGAATGCTCTTAAAAGCATAACAGGCATCTGGTAATGATTTAGCATGAAGAAGGGCCAGGGATCACATGCATCAAAAACTGCCTCTTTACCATTCCACAAGGTGTGAATGAATTCCCCTAGTCCTTGCTGTAGAAAACCAAGTTTGGCGATTTCATTGTATAACCAGTATACATGTGTTGACGAAGGTGATGGCTCTACTGCCATCGATAATTGAAATTGAACCTCCGTGGCACCACGGATGGCTGCTTCAAGATTTGACTGCATGTGATAAGAAACCACACCCGAATGAAGACGTGGATTGCACTCTATGCAATAAACTTCCCCAGAGTCGTCATCTTCCATGAAGTCAAAGCAAATGCAACCAGTGATTTTCTTCACTTTGCAAAACCCTTCTACCCATTTTTTTATCTCGGGGTGTTTGGTTACGTCATAGTCAATTTGCATGGGTGAACAAGGACAGACATGGAAAGCTTGAAGATGTCCCTTGATAGCAATGGCATTGGCGGCAAATTCTCTCCCTTTTATAAACTGGTGAATCAGGTATGGATTGTCACTATTAAGCTTTGATGCATAGCTTGCTATGTACTTTTCAAACTCTGCTTCATCCCTGGGTATGCGAGTGAAGTTTAATCTGTCAACAGAATAAGGCATCAAAGGTTTCAGAAAGTAATGACATTTCAGGAACAGCCCTTTCTTGGCCATTTCATGGACCGCTGCCAAGCTATCAACCTGTTTGAAATAAGGCACCCGCAGATTAAGCTTCTGACATTCTTCTAGGAAAAGAAGTTTATCGTCAAGAATGGCTGTCAATTTCGGGTCATCAAAAGTGAGACATTTGATTTGTGGATTCACCTCGGTGAGACGCTGTTTGACGATCGTGTCAGACAAAGCTGTTTTTGTATGGCTTACTGGGATGTACCAATCAACCTTCTCTGTCTTAGCGATGTTGACCATTCCATTGATATATGCCTCATTGCCATCCAGGCAGTTTAAATTTGGTACAGTGTAGAATTTTGAAATGAAGCATGACCATTGTGCAGCAGAACACCCAAACTCTTCTGTGTCAGCCACAATCACGCGATGACCAGCTTTTGCCAAGGTTTTTGCAACATGGATACCCTTGGTGTGGACCATCCCTGAAACCAACACTGTTCGCCTGAGAGATGCCTTCAGATATTGAAGCTCTTCAGCTTTTCTACCAAGCAACCAGCCACAAATGGTAAAAATAAGGCAGAATGGTGCTGCTGTCATTAACAAGATAAGGTAGATTGCAGCTTTACCTCTGTACCAATGCTTGCCCAACAATTTAGATGGTGATTGGCAGAAACTCATGTTGGCAACTGTCAATGTCATTAACACCTTTCCTTTCCTTATACTGATGGCACCCTTTTGGAGACTAAAAAATTATCAGTAATTAATAAAAATCAAAGAAAATTTTTTTGTGTGTGTAATTGCAAATGCTGACCTAATTTTCAAAAAGGTAATGACATTTTTTAATGTAAACATGTTTCAGATAAACTTCAGCCATCTTCAGTATAAGAAACAGAACCCGCTAGTGGGTGTGATATAAAATAATGCAAGAGGATACAATTGTGGAAAATATAGCTTAATAACAGCATGATAAAAAAAGTGTATAACATAACTAATTACCGGTACAACTCGACAAGAAATATAGGCAATAACTATACAAATTACGACGTGAAGATAGTAAAGAAACGTTCACAGAAAATATATACCGAGTATACAAACAAAACTAAATGGCCAGTGACTACATGTGTAGTCACTTGTGCAACCTCAATCCTTCCCAGGGCCCTTTCATGCCTTAAGGATGGAAGAGGACCATGGGTACAAGCCGTTAGGTCAGGTTGTCCTAAAACAAATGTTCTTTAAGTTAATTTGTTATGCAACCTATTTCCTCCTCACTAGGCTTGCATAAATTCTGCCAGCCAAATTTCGAGCATGATTCACTACCTACGATGGACAGTGAACAATACAAAATACTGCATTTTGGATCATACACTTCATTACCCTAAAGCCAACAGTAAAACAAATAGATAATTCTAACTTAATGCACAGATACAGCACAGATGGCAAGCAAAAGTTGCAAAGTACAAATATCTCATGTAATTTAGAGTTTTAGAACTTGCAGGGCCCCTATTGATACCAGCCTAGTTGCTGATTGGGCTCCTCTGACTAAATAAAGAAATACCTATTTACCTACAGATACTTAACAACTATTCACCGAAGTGGAGGTGGGTAGTGGTGGATATTTACCGAGCCGCGAAGCAGCGAGGTAAATATCCACCACTACCCACCTACACTGAAGTGAATAGTTGTTTTAGTATATTATACTAAAAGTGTGATCATATAAAGAAAAGTCACAGGTTTTTACACCGAGATAAACCCAGATATTTGGAAAGGGTATGACAAAACAAGTTTTATTTCAAATTAACTATAAGTTTACAAAGCTTGTGCCTGCAATTAGCAAGGGTTATTCGAGGTGGGCACAGGAGAAAAAGAAAATTCTATAATAAATATAAGTATATATGTCTTAAACGAACAATCCTAGAAGCAGGGGGTGCTTACCATTTGTAGGAAAAAACCGGTTGGAATGACCGTTACATAAGCTTAATGGTAAGCGATTTTCCAAATTTACTCGCCAATCAACGAGATTGCACTTACCATTTAAATTTTCCATTTCTCCGTCCTAGTACCCAGACCGTTAACTTGATTTATCGATTTGAATTTTTTCTAAATTCAAATGGTAAGGAAAATTCCAGTCGGATCGTCCCAACCGGAATCGTGAGACAACCTCTGAAGGTTGTCCTCTTGTTCCAACCGGAATTCTCGGAAAATCAACCGTACCATTTGCTTTCCAACCCGACGTAGTCAATCGATAATATCGATAATCGATAACATTCGATAACAATCGATAAAAATCGATTAATTTTTTCGAAATTCGATAAAAATCGATACAAGATTTCGTTGTGAGTAATCGATAATTATCGATTTTTGAATTAGGGCTATCGATTGTATCAATAAATATCGAATTTATCGAAACTGAACTATCGTACCATTTTTCGCAACGGAAACACCAAAAGATATTAAAGAGCTCGCAGAAACACTTATAACAACTTCCCTGTTCGTTAATCGATAAAAATTGCTACATCTTTTCTACAAACTTTAAGTAATACTCAGCGTGTGTTGTATTTGAAATCTGCTTTAGATCCCTGGTTCAGATTATTCCACTAGGCTAGTCATGCAAGTACTTTTGAATCATTCCTTATATTGATCACTTCTTATTCCCCATATTTCTTAGGTTAAAACGTGGTTTCAAAACCGCCGGAACAAAGGAAAAAGAGAAAATTTAAACGATAACCTTGAAGCCGAGAAGCCGGAAAAGGAAAATTAATTCACGTTTGTAATCGAACAATAAAATCAGGAAGAAAATCATAATGCAGTCTCTTTGGTGTCTTGTACAGTGCTTGTCAACAAATCATTTCATTGCCGCCTTTGAAATCTACATTTAAAGAGTCACAATCAAACGCCCCGTCAACGTGAACAGGATAATTTTTATCCATTCTATAACGATCGATGAATACGATAAAATCGATAAAATTAACACTTCGTCGGCGTGTGAGTATCGATTTTTATCGATTGGCCGATAAAGTCGATATCGTTTAAAATCAATTTATCGATAGATATCGATTTATCGAATGATTTTCCGATATCAATTTTTATCGATTGACTACGCCGGGTTTCCAACCGAAAATACCGGTTAAGCACCCTTTTTTATTTGCCTGCTTTCCAAAAATCAACATCTTAGTAAAATTTGGAAACACTAACTAAAGAGGAAAAAATGGCTAAAAAAGTCAAAACTCCACAAGAATGGCAATTTTGATTTCTTGATGACCTGTCATGAAATAAAATTTGATGAACTGTAATCCACTTGATAATTCCATCCTTCCAATCCTGCACTTCGTCTCCAAACTTGCTCTATGGTATCTTTTTACCCAATTATGTTGTGTATTTCGTGGTATTTAGCAATATTACATGGAAAGAAGATTAGCGAAAGCAAGAAAATCCCATGAAGATTAAGCTTATTATTATTTTTTTACTGAGATGGTCGTGTTATAAACCTACGATCATATCGTTATCACTTCGATTTGAATAACAATGATTGCTTTTGTTTCATATGTCTCGTTCGAAAAAAAACGTTCAGGGATATGTAAATAAGTGCTCGGGCATTCTACAATCGCTCCAACAAAATTTCTTTTTACGCTTTAATACTAACACTTAAGCTTACCTTTGGATTGCTGTTTTGTCGACATAAAGAAACTTTGCGTGTTGTTTGCGTGACGCCGTGACGGGCGGAGGAGGAATGAGCAGGCAGTACGTAAGCGGTATCAGAAACGGAGAGTGCTTCATGTAATAACACAGGGTAAATTTCTCGATTTGAACTAGAATTCAGGGGCGTAGAAGTACGCACGTGCGTACCTGAAAAAGTCGAAAAAAAAAAGAAGTAAAAATTAAAAATGTATTCGACCTAGTTGAAAATTTATGGAAGATTTGGTGATTGTGCGTACCTCTGAAAAAGACTTTAACATGCAAGGCTGATCAGACAGCAAATTAGTTCGATTTCTTTTAATAAGATTTGCCCGATATTTCGGTTAGACAAAACTAACCTTCATCAGAGGCTAGGAAAGCTAAGTGAAGATGGGAAACAAACGGTTACAATATTTAAAATGGGCTAAGATAAAATGCTGACACACGATAGGCTAATAAACAAGTAACGGTTGAAAACTAGAAACGGCTAGTAATGATAAAAAAAAAAAAAGTCCTGGCTACAAATATACGGCTACGCCCATGTAGATAATAAGGCGTTTGTACACGGCCTGAACACAACAATCACCCAGCGGATCTAAAAAAAGGCTTGTTGGGTTTATTGACCGCTCCAAAACATAGCTTGGCCTTCGTGATGGAAATAGAAGAAAAAATCGGAAAATAAAATGCGACATATCGGAAAAGAGTCCGATAAATTCAAGAGTTCGGTGAAATCAACATTTCATTGAATTCAACATTTCGATGAATTCAAACTTTCGACAAATTTATTGAAAGTAGGATTCAGTGAGAATATATTATTCACACGTTTGAATTTTGACCCCCATAAAGCCTCATAAATTCCCGCCACAGTGAAGCCACTGTGTCAGTTTTACGCCAGTTTCCCGCCATCTGGTCACGAAATCAATTCCCAGTCCTCTGTCGTTTACATACCTGTTCAAGTCAAAATGGCGGTCGCCTTGCTTCGATGGAACATTTGCATTTCAATGATGTCTTTTCAAGGTATTTACGGACACCTGCTTAGTTACGATAGCCTGACAACACTGTTGATTAACTTAACAATGGAAGGGACACCTTCTGGAATTAACAGTCAATGTCGTAGGCCAGTAAACAAAGGGGTCCTCGAAATAGCTCACCAATATCCGTGTCACAAAGCAATTGGGACAAGAAAGAAGACAGTTTGTCCGTTCCGTCAATCTTATGTACACAGCGATGAGATTATAAGAGATATGAGACTCCGGTTTGAAAGTTGTGGAGGTGAATAAGCTGAATAGCTGTAAAAGGCCTTCGTGTGTTCAGCGAAGCTGTTCATGTAAAACATGTAACTAGCTTAAATGGATAATTCGTTTGTTTTGAATGAGTTCACGCGAGTTTTCTGCCGAAAATGCGGAGTTTCATTCCTCGACACTGAGATGGATCTTCGTTATCTTGTACCAGAATAAAATGAGCATGGTAAATTTGTGAAGTTAAGCATGTCTTATCGAGGAGCAGGACGAAGTTACAGCAACAATCATTATCAACGCCGAGCCTTGCAAAATGGCGCGCCAAATGGAAGGCCATTTCCAGCCAACAGTAACAGCGATTTGGATGATGATGATCAAGTTAGGTTTCCTGACATCGATAGAGATCCACGGGGAAGGAGGCCGACAAAAAGAGATGGTAATATAAATAGCCGAATTCCTTTACCGGCAAGAAATCATGAAATCGCGGCAAATGAGTTTAATTCTAGTGATCCTCGAGGTCGTGACATACGGCCCCGTAATTTCAACGCAGAATATCCCAGTTCTGTCTCAGAACCAGCAACTGGAAGAGATCAACGAAAAAGTAGAGTAAATGCTGTCAAAAGAATTACATTTTATCGTAACGGGGATAAACATTTCAAAGGAGTTGAAATGGTTGTGACTAGGCAACGTTATAGATCGTTTGACACAATTGTGGAAGACCTCTCGAAAGCTATTCCACTTCCTTACGGTGTAAGAACTGTGTTTTCTCCTGGTGGAAGCACGGTCGACTCTATCAACCAGCTGGAGGATGGAAGATATTATATATGTTCTTCAGGAGATCAGCTTATTAAGAATGTCAGTTACGGTGAAAAGCCGAAAGACAAACCTCGGAGGCTGGATGCAGAAAGCTCTTCGGAAGCTTCGTCCATTTCTACTTCATCAAGTAGGGATTCGAAGTTTGGCGGGAATAATGGACACCCAAAACCGCGGGTTATAACTGTGTTAAATGTGAACGACAAAAGCAAGAAATGCAAGGTTTTATTGAACAGAAAAACCGTGAAAAGCTACGAAGACGTTTTGAAGGACATTTCTGACATGCTAAAGTTTACAGTTCGGGAACTGCGCACTTTAGAAGGTGACAAGGTAGGCATTCAAACTTTCCTCGTAACGATGTTATTGTAGAAATTCCCTGATTGAAATTCTTTTTGTCAATAGAGATTATCTTTTTTCAAGACCGGATTATCCGCTAAGCATCAACACTTATGTTTTCAACGAACTCTTACTCCTTTAAGGGTTTAAATTGGTTTCCGGACAAATTCATAAAATGTCTATGATGCTGTTTTGTATGAAATTACGTTAAATAAAATCACTGAATTTTGCGTTTTGCATTGTCATTCCACGGAAACAGTTTTAACTGTTAAAATCATTTCGCGGACAGATTTTGTCGAAACAATTAGCCGTCATTTGTCTTGTATAAAAGGGGAAAAAATATAAAAATTAACTTAAATAAACTCGAAAATTGAGCAAAATAATAAAACACATGCAATATTTTAAGACGGTGTACGTTTTTTAGATAAGTTCTGCTTTAAATTTGTTTGTTTTTTATAAATTTCACTCTTGTGATTATGTTAAACAGTGATCAACTTTTCCCGTAACTAGTTAATAATTTATTATTTCTTGCTAGTTGAATAAAATGCCTTCAAAAATTCAAATTCGTTTTTTGCAAATATTTATGTTTTCTTTCGTTATTTCCCCAATAAAAAGAAACTGTTTTTTTCAGATTACAATCAACTGCAAAAATATATTGAATTTTTCCATATATATTGATTATTATCTTAAATAAATCATATTTTATTGCAGATGTTGTCCTGAAAGGTAAATAATATTATACACTTGGTGATGAAATAAGGCATATTGATGCTTTTTTCTCCCACAGTGATTTCTTGCTAGTTGAATAAAATGCCTTATAAATATCATTACAAAATGATTATTTTTGTAAATTATTTTGTTTTATTTCTTGTTGCGAAAAAGAAAGAGTTTTGGATCTGATGGAAGGTTCAAACACATAAAATTAGTTACAATAACAGCATTAAAAATATTTGCGGGTTTTGTTTTTAATCCTGGCTTGAGAGAGGGCCTACAATCATAGACAAAAGTGTTGGGAAGATTAGTAGTTTTCACTATTATTCTCTTTCTCTTCCCTCCCCCTGTTACAATGTTGTGCATAACGGGACATGTTTAGTGCGTAATTGTTCGTTGAGATCCCAACATTGGATAGGGGGTAGGGGGGGGACTCGGAAATTTAACTAATTATTTCTATTTTATATAAGGAGAACATTGATGTTATTCCCCATTGATGCTGTTCATTTTCACAACCTTCCCAACTACTTTTGTCTGTAATTGTAGATGGTGTCTGAGGGTATAAATATTAAAGTAAAATCCTGAAATGAGGTTTTATATGAGTACAGTATTGCGAGACATATTTTCTTGCTTCAGCCCATAACCATAGTGTATAATTATGCGGAACTTTTTGTTGACATTTTTCACTTGAAAAATTAATGTTGTGTTTGAGCTGAGAAAGCATGTTCTTGCTGAGGTAAAAGACCTTAAACTGCTTCATGTAAAAGAGATCATCAGGCAAAAAGATCCTGTATTTTCATTCCAAAAAACCCATGCATTTTGTGTAAATTTAAGCATCCTTTTGGACTATTCTGGCCAAAGTATATTTTGTTTTAGCTGTAGGATCTTTGGCTATCCATTTCATGAGTTCGAGTTTGAGTTTCAAGTCCAAGTTTCGAGTTAAAATATATATCGAGTTCAAGTTAAAAGATCAAGTTACTACTTTTGGCCAGCGGTAATGCAAAGTAACAACACATGCTTTGGTATTCAATCCAACATGGTGGAAAGCCGCGAAGAAATTTTTTCTTCGATTATAAGTAAATTTACATAACAATACCTTGTCATTTGGTATTTATTTTCTGTTATTTAGTCTCGAGAATGGTCTTGCTTCTAACACAAGTCCTGCACACTGCATACTTTAGACATTAAATCATGGCCTGAGAAATTTAACAATCCTAGCACTTTCAAAGCAATAACAAACTTTAGTCGATAAGTATTTATCTTGCAATAAAAGTGAGCCAAAGAAACCGCAATGTATGCCAATAGAGCTAGCACTGAACAACGACATAAAGAAATAAAATAATTCTAACAGCTCTGGACAGCATGAAATCCTTCTTTCCATTTGAGAGATAATCTGCCAAGATATCAAAAGGTCAATATCATCGAAGAGAACAAATAGCCCTTATCGTAGATGAGTACGCCACACCAACATATCAGCGGTTTCTCGCTTTCTTGACCCTATAGTCTCATTTTGATGTTTACGCTCATCGTTGTCAGAGGTTCTCGTAAACATCGAAACGAGATTATAGGGTCAAGAAAGCGAGAAACCGCTGATATGTTGGCGTGGTGTACTCAACTACAATAAGGGCCATTCATAACTGTGATCTAATAGCGCAATTCTCTCTGAAATCTTATGGGAAAGCTTTATGCTTTTTAAATACTTTTTTTGCAATGAGTGGGAGTCATGTTTAGCCTGTCTATATTTATACTACTTTCAAAATTATACTTTTCAGAGTTAATGTTATAATATGTACTGATCTTATCCACGACACTTGAATCCTTTCTCTTTTCCCCTTCCTTTGGAAAACATCCAATCTTAGCTCTGCTCTTTGATGTCTCTCGCTTGTTTTGCCGCGACATTAAACTTGCTTTAATTAGAGTGAAGCGTGACCAAAATAAAATCTGATTAGATGGCTATGTACCTCCTCGCGACATTTTAATCGAAAATGGAACTTTTAACCCACCGAATTATCAATTATCCATAATAACAATAATGATAATAATAAGTTAAAATTAAAAAAAATTACATTAAAAAATAAATCTAAATTTTGGCTTGAACTCGAAATTTTGACTCAAACTTGAAATTCTAACTCAAACTCGAAATTCTAACTCTACTTGAAATTCTAACTCAAATTCATAAGTTTAATACACACAGGATCTTTTAGTCTGATTGGAACTAACATAAAAGCAACGATATATTAGCAACATCAGGAATACTCATGTTTTGGTCTGAAAAACGCAATTTGTGAGTGAAAAATCCCAAAACTTGACACAACTTGGCAGTAGCCGTTTGATCAGAGTGTGTTTTATGGGGCAGAATTTTAGATTTAATTCTAAATTTTATTTTCAGGTGAAAGGTCTCTCACATTTATTTCGAGACACAGACACTTTCGTCGCTGCAACAACAGAACAAGGTTTCAAGAGAAATCTGTCAAATCCATCGTCACTAAGTAGTAATGGACATTCGGCATCGCCACCACAAAAGTCACGTTTGCAGAAACCTAGAAAAAAACCCAAAGATGAATCTTCTGGTATGTGGGGTCAGCAAGCTGGCCTTTATAACTTGTTATTTTTAAAACAGCTTGTTCTCTTTCAGCAGATGTTAGCAGTGTTTACAGAGCTATCAATAAGGGCCAGGGGTCAAGGGATTTTCCCTGGTTATAATGTGTTTCATCCACAGCTAATTTGAGAGAAAAAACAAAACATTGACAATACCACAAACCAATTTTCCCTGGCTTCTTTATTCACTTCCTGGCCTATTTAAAAAGTTAGTGACAGCCTCGTGTTTATAGAATTACCCATGCCAGACATGATGGTTATAATGTCTTTCATTTACATGGTGCCATTAATTTTTAAGGCTATATCTGAAACTGTGTCATTTTAAAAATTCTCCCAAAAATAAAGCATTTTATAGACAATTTATTTAAAAGAAAAGAGGAACAGTTGTTGTTTTTGGCAGATGTAGTTCATGTTTGTTTGTTTGTTTTTTGTACTGTTTTTAATGCGGTTTAAGGCATTAATGATTACTGTAAGCATGTTAGACTGTCATCCCTAATCATGTTATAATTATTTTTAGATGAGTGTGGCATTTCAAATTCTTCATCGTACTTGTACATACAGTAGAAAGGCAAACTTCTTCTTAACCAGTGTTTATGTTGTGGTATAAACTTTTTCTTGGTTTGTCCATGAAAATTTTCAAACCAAAGACAAATTTGAACTGCAACATTCATATTATGAAAATTTAATGTTGAACATTGTCAATATTGAACTTTTTTACTTACAGTACCAAGCCAGAATGTGACAATTAAAGTCAAAGGACGAGTCCACACTTACCAGCACATGTCAGAGTTAGATAACTACGCAATTGATGACACACCAGTGTCACCTCCTGACTCCAAGCTACAACTCTCCTGGGTGTATCTTTTTAAGTCTTTTCACAGTACAGTATATTTAACTATTATAGCGCGAAAGCGCGCGTGATATCCCCTAATACTTAGCCAACGAGGCCGTAGGCCGAGTCGGCTAAAATTAGGCGATATCACGCAAGCATGAGCGCTATAATAGTTTTATAATTCAACACGTTGATAACAAAGCATAGTTTGAAGAAAAAATATCGCCGACAAGCCTTTTATTTAAAAAAAAAAGCTTACAGATGTTTTACCGCGCGAAACTTGCAACATCACACAGTTCATGAATGAAAGTGGCGCCTTTGTCAATATTGTGCAAGCTTGAACACTATAACTGTTTTATAATTCAACACATTGATAACAAATCACAGTTTCGAGAAAAAAATCATTGAGATATACAACCTTTCATTAAGTAAAAAGGCTAACTACAATATTTTACCTCGCACCATTATTTTCTTAAACAACAAACAGTGGATGCCGAAACTTTTGCCAAGCTAAAATTAATTTATCGTACACAATCAGTTGACAGTTTCTGTGAAGAGCTTTCGTCTGCTCAAAGAACGGAACAGAGTAGTGACTACAAGAATTAAAACACAGTTAAATGGCATAGAATGTCTTAGTTACAAGTGTTTCGTATCTTAAAAAGTTCAATTCAGAATCAAAACAAATTGAACAACACACGGCTACGAACCTAAACATAGCGGCGAAAAGTTGGAAAGAACTGCAGCGTGGACAGTAAGCTTACAAAAATTCACAGCTAAAGGATACAAGAAACGGTTAAAACATGGTACCTGTAGTCGATTTGGCTTTTTAGTCCCTTCCATAAGCACCAAATTTTCAAACATCGAAGTACGAGCTGAGTCGATCAATGTTGTTTACAAACTTGGAATGCTCATTTTTTAGCTCCCACAGTCGTAATGACGAGATCAGAAACTTTTCTGAGGAAACATCAAGTCTATATCATATTCCAGAGGTGATTAGCAAAGTAATTTCACGAAAATTGTGCTCCTTCATTCACTTCTTGTCGAGCGGTTAAACTCCGAACCAGTTTTCATTCAGCTACGCCAAGAAACAACACTGTGACCCGCGACAACGCGAAAATTTCGCGCCTTTTTTGTCCAATCATGTGAACAGTATTTTTCTCTTTTCTTTTCTTTTCTTTTCTTCTCTTGTTTTCTTTCTTTTCCCTTTTTTAACTAACAGTTCACGCACTTTTTCGCCAAAAAACACGAAATTGCAGGCAGCAATCATTTTCACTTTCCTTCAAAATGCGAAATTTACCGCCATCGCTGGTTATATGTCATGTAGACATAACGCATATCGATAACTTTTTTACCATATCAGTTTGGGCAGTGTATCAATGTGTTGAATTATAAATCAAGTTATATAGAGGATATTACATGGCCGCGCGGAGATACGAAATTTCTCTGCGAGTGTTGAAAAATATTTCACGAGTTCACTGCGCTCACTCGTGAAATATTTTTCAACACGAGAAGAGAAATTTCGTATCTCCAAGCATCCATGTAATGTTCTATTTATTATATAAACACCAATGAAATACCAAACCATTTCACTTTAATATTTTTGTAGTCCTAAAGTAGAACAACGTGTCAGAACTAAAAGAATGGAAGTACACGGCCGTCTTTGATGTGTAAACGAAATACGAATTCCTTTCTTTTACAATGTTATAAAGGGCTTAAATCTAAAAGGAATTAAAGGGATTAAATCGAGAACATTTAACTCCAGTTAGGTTCGTCGACCATTCTGAAATTGTATCGACACTACTTTGATAAAGATGCTGCTGCGAAAGGCACGATTTGATCTTTTCACGTGTGATAACATGTTATTCTCATGTGTGAAGATATGATGTTTTCGTGCAAAAGCTCACCTAGTATTTCATTGGTGTTTATATAATGAAATGAGTTATTTGATGACCTATTTAAAGTTATTTTGTATTCACTGGCAATCAGAGAGCATAAAACAAAATTGCTTTGTTCAGAACCGTGCAAATGTGAGTTTACAGTCCCTTGCATCTCAATACTTGTTTCTAGATTCTCAAAAATTTCAATGATCGAGCAAAGTTCAAATCAAGAAACCAGTGAGCTTGTCACTTGACTGACCTCTTGAGAAATAAATTGGGCGTTTTGAAATTAATTTGACTAAAAACAGTGGAAGTAAGAGCTACACGATGAATTTGAACTAGATTTACATGTATTTGTTTATTAATTTTATCTATAAACATCATTCTAAGTTCCTATACTGAGGTAGAGTTCTTTTTTCTACAAAATTATCTTCAATTCCTTGACAAAATACCATTAGATATGGATACCATGGTAAAGACACCTTTAATAATTTACACATTTTACCATCTGGAGAGATGCTGTATTTTGTTTCAACAATGGCTGTCATATTCAACAAAACAACAAACAGTCAGAGGCATTATACTGGACATGCAGATGACATTAAATGGTATTTTACACTAAAATAACTGAGACTTCCAGCCCTTTCCAAACATTTTTTATAAGCAGATTTCTTAGTATATTTAAGGAATAATAATTTATTAAAATTCTCAAAATTAAAGATAATAAACTTTTAATAATTTTTACACTATGCAGCAACTGTTTTATTATAGGGCTGATAACTCAAGTTGTATCAATTCATGTAGTTGTTTATTTAACATAGAATTTTATATTTCCTATAGCATGGCCATCCATCCAAACCAGTGGTACATAGCAACAGGCCAAGCATCAGGCTTGTCTGTCGACCAAAATGAACTGGTAAGTCCATTTACTGTCCCCCTCGCTTTTAATAAAGAGAACATGCAGTAACTTAAAAAACAGTTATGATGGATTACAGTACATGTACATTGTATGACACAGTGTTCTTAAATTGTAAATGCCGGGTTAGATTCAGCTGGCACTTAAGGTGGCTCCCAACAGTTTCCAGCACTTTCCAAGACCTAGATTTTGATGGATCATTAAAACCACTCTTTATCAGTTGATGCTACAATCATGATATCAAACGAATGTCCATTGATTGGTGAACACGTTGTTATCATTTTTGTGACACAAGATGTTACTATAGCAACAGTTTAACATGCTAAAATCACCCTTAATTTTTGTTTAAGTGTTAATAACTCAAAAATAACTTGGTGAACCCCATTTTTATTGTTGAATTTTAATCAGTAGGATAAGATGCAACTTTTGGCAAAGTTTAAAAAAATTTAGTTGGTGGGATTCAGAGCCACCTTAAATTTTCGAAAATTTAAGGTGAAGTTTATATTAAATATTTTGTATAGTGAACTTAAAGGGAGGGTTTCACGGTTCTGCGCATGTGCAAGCTATGACGTAACCCATTTAATTTCATTGTTTAGACCAATCGGAAGCGAGTACTAGATAACTCTGGCGGGAAATTTGCCCGTGAAAATGTTGCTGATTGAATGGATGATTATATTTACCAATGTGCGCCATGAAAGCCACCAGAGCGTAGAATAAATCCTTCGGGTCAATGGTTTTATTCAGTGTTGACTTTTAATCCATTGAAATTTTCTGTGAATTTTGGTCAACCTTCGCTTTGTTTGGACTAATTATAGTATGTAATTACTGAAGTAAATGTGAGTGGTATTTTTAACCGATAAAATGGGTAAGCAAGCGAATAAAGCATTTTAATCAGTGCACATGCGCCGAACCATGAAACCATTCCTTTAATATTAAATGTCAGAGATTGTATTCAAAATTAGCATGTCTCAGACCTGTTTTATTGAATTTCTTTTGTTATTGTTGAACAAAGAACATCTTTTCATAGTTGAACAATGGGCTTGATCAGGATGGCGAAATTGTTATTTATTGCTCTATATCTATGGAAAGTTAAATAACATCAAGGGGCTTAGAGCTTGATTTAAACATAAGTAATTCAATGTTATTCTTAGTAACATTCTTGTAATGAGATACACATTTTGAACTCATGAATATAGTAAGAAGAATTGAACGGGTTGCATCATTTCAGTAGAAATTTCACTCGATCAGCTGTAAACAATTACTGAGCCAGTGATATGTGCAGTAATGGCCTTGCCCCATGGGGATGGCATTGGAGGGAGGGAGGGTGGGGACTTGGACATAGGGGATGGGGGGTGGGGGGGAGTAAACTACCTAAGAGAGGGGAGGCTCTGTAGATGTGCAAAAAGTTTTATAGAGTGTTTCATATTCACAATTTGGCTCACAGGAGCCACTGATCTTTATTAATTGGAAGACCAGTCAACCCCTCGCTCGTTTAATAGCTTGCTTTAATAGTAGGGCACTAGTCTGAAAAGCAGGAGGTCGCAGGTTTGAACCCAGTGGCTTCGCAGTCCTCCAACCAGCTTACTCTGGTTAAGTTTGGTATGTTTCTGTCAACAGAGTCACATCCGTATCTGGGACGCTGAGACCCTGATTACATTAGCTGTTCTGGCTCTACAGGAGTACAGCCTGAGTATTTCTGGCCTGGCATTCTCTCAAGAGGTATATATATTATGTGATCACTCATTCCATCTCACCTCCCAAGCTGCATAATTATGACAAAAGTATCAGTTTGACATGAAAAGAACCTGAAAAAAATGGGTGGGATCCTGGAGGAAAGGGGGCAGGAAAAAATGACATTATATTTGTGAGATGGAGCAAAGCAGGAGAAAAGTAACAAATTTTGCAGTATTGCATGTTACATTGTATTAAATAATGCAAAAGTGGAAAGAGGTGGGAAGTTCCAAGCAAGGGGTGAAGAGGATAAAGTTCAGACCCCTGCCCCTACCCTCTAGTAATAATAACTTTATTTGTGTGTCCAGACTTCTAGCAGACCATGATCATGAGTATAGGTAGTGATATCACTGTGCATCAATTACTGTGACACAAAATAAAGACTGATAGCCCATGGGACATGAGCCACTGTAATAATTATTGTTATGCCTGTATACAGAAAATTGATATACAGCAGTGTCATTGTTACTTGTTGTGGGACTAATTTGATGAATTGTTTTGTGCAGGATAATGGTAAACAACTGGCTTGTGTTGATGCCTCAGATGAAGACTATCACCTCAGTGTGTGGGAATGGGAAGAAAAAACTATCACACAGCAAAGCAAGGTTAACTTGTGTTTGTTTAGTGGGAAGGAAGGAAGGAAAAACTTTATTAAACTGTGCTTTCTTTGTAGGATTGATCCTTAAAATTTATTACAGACCAGACTTCTTTAACCCATTGACTCCTAGAAATTTCACAGAAAATGGCAATTTGAAGTCACTGATGCCATTTTCTGACTGCTGTGGAGGCAAATTGCAAGCAAACTGTCAAAAATGTAGTTTGCAACATGAAAACTTAGTTTCCTTTCCTTTCTGGGTCAAAAAAATCGGCTTTTGGTTTTGGGTCTTACTCCCTGTTCTTTTTTGTTCTTATAATTTTCCATTTTTCCCTCATTGTTGGCCTTTCACTAGACAGTAACATTTCACTAGACAGTAACAACTTTCAAAGTACTGTAGAGTTCTGAAAGTAGCAGCCCCCGTTACTTTCGGAATTAGCAGGCCTAAGGGGCCGCAACTTTCGGGTAACCACCACTTTCGGTAGTGGTGTAACGATTAATCGAATTCTTGATTAATCGCGATTATGACCATTCGGTTCGATTCACTATTCTTTGCTTCCACGTTTCAATTTTGGTTCGATTTTTGCATACATGTACCTTTTCCAGGGTGCCCTCAATGAGTTATTACATTGTGAAATCAGAACTCAGAACTCTTTAAAATCTGCGTTTTTGATTGACGAGCAAAGGCTTTTGCAGTTTGTGCACCATTTTGTGTTGCCTGGTAAAATTGCTGCCTTTGTACCACCCCTTGAGAATTTCCAAATAAGGCAAACCATGTGCAACACGCTCATTGTCATGTTCTCAAACATGGCGAAGAACAACCAAGCAATGGGCTATGCCATCAAATTTTTGTACCCCCCGGGTTGAGGAACAGTGGATTTCTTCAGGGTTCGCAGCACATTTTGACGGAATTCTTTAGGGGGTCATGGTGTAAATATGAGGAATTCTTCAGGGGAACTAAGGAAAAAACAAAGGAATTCTTCAGGAGTGGCAGGAAAAACACAGTCGAGGATAGGGAATTCTTTAGGGGGACACTGTTTTGGAAAGGAATTCTACAGGGGGATGGTCTTTCTGGGGACTTCTTGAGGGGCGATACACAAACTGTGTTCCTCAACAGTGGGGTTGCAGATATTAAATGCAATAGCCCAATCGTGATTCTGCCTGCATCTTTTAGATCAGCTGAGTGGAAATATTATGGTTTTCCAGCTAAAGATGGTACAAAGCTATCTGCAAGAAACATTTGCATAATCGAATCAAAATATTCAAAATCGAAAGACAATAATTTAAATCGAATCGAATCGCAAAGAATATGAATCGTTACACCCCTACTTTCAGGCAGCTAAAATAAGTGAGTAATTGAAGAAAAAATTATGGTAAACACAACTGTGGAATAAGCATTATGTCACTTTAATTCTCTCTTTCTCATTCGATTCTTCGGTATTCTTCGGCATTCTTGTACAGTAAAAGCACTAAGCTATTCCATCTGCATGGAGACGTCACTCTATTGTCAATCAAGGACTGCTACTTTCGGGTGGACCGTTACTTTCGGGTAGGCCGTAACTTTCAGGAATTACTAGAAAGGTCCATAAATTAACGTTACTTTCGGGTAGCCATTACTTTCAGGGGGGTGTACCACTTTCGGAACTCCACATTAGTAAATAGGTTCAAATAATTATTGAGATTATTATTTCTGATGTTATTAGGGACTATCTGGTGCTGTTGTTGCTGTAGCTTATGATCCAGATGACAGCAAAACTCTAGTTACCTGCGGCAAGGAGCACCTTCACTTTTGGAGACTTCATAACACAAGACTAGAACGAAAGAATGGCTTCTTTGAGGTGCGTGTCTTGACAGTAAAAACCATATATAGTATGACTATCCCAATGTAATTCCAGTATTTTACTCTGGTCAGGAATGTTATGAAAATAGTCAGACTCACAGCTTTTAACTATGTAGCATTCATTTGAAGAAACCTTCAAAATCTGCAACTGAATAACTGAAAGGCAGGGTTGGAAAAAAAACTTAATTTTGACAGCACTCGTCATTTGGGTGGGCAACTTTCTGAACTGTACTAAAAAACAATTTGCACTTGCCCAAAAAGGTTTGGGCACTGGGCAAGTGGGCGAGTGTTAATTTCCATCAAGGTTAATAGTTAATCAAAACCAGAACTGAAACACTGTCATCATGCAGCCTAACATATAACAAAGAAAAGATGAATAATAAAAAATTTAATAACAATTAATAATTACTATTAATTACTGCTTGTAGAGCCCCAATACTGAGCTGGGCATTGACAATAATGTTACAACTATAGGACCTTGATGCGCTTGATCTGTATTGCTACAGTCTTGGGCCAATATTGCCTAATACAGCCCCATCATTATAATAACTTAAAAGAAGCTATTTTTTTGTATTTTGGTAGAAATACGAGATCCCGCAGTACTTCACATGCATAGAGTTTTCACCAAATGGAGATGTCGTCACTGGGGATTCAAATGGTTCAATCACAGTGTGGGGGAAAGGTAAGTGATTAGAACAATATCTCAGCTTTAAATTTCTCTATCCAGTTTTATTTGTAATCAAACCATCTCATAAGAGCCATCTCGTGAATATGAAACAATGTTAGGTTAAGTCCACCATTTTAGTTTTTCATTACTGACTTTGAAGTCAAAGAAATGAAGAGTAAAACAGATTTAAAATGACCAAAACATCTTAGCGTGACATAAATATGCATTGTGTGAAATGAGACTGTCTAGACAACTGGATGACGTTATTACACTGGGGAATTAAAAATGTTTACTAATATTCAATTACAGCAATAATCTTTTAACACATAATACAGTGGAGAATTAAAAAAGTTTACAGATGATGGAACAAGTGGAAATTCGCATATCTGTCCCCGTATACTATATCTAGTTCAATGCTTTACGTATTCACAAGATAAAAAAACCATAAGTTCTACTGATTATGTACATCCAGTTTTGTTTATAAAAGTCCAGAATTCCACTGAGCATGCATGCATGCCATAAAACACTGAAACATATCCTCCCCATTAAATTGTGGATGTCATCCACAGACTCAAAAGTTAGAATCACATTGTACAGCATAATAAACAGTACCACAGGAAAGTACTGCTCAGTAGCTTTCATTTGAATGGTCACACTTTAGGATTTCATCCACAGACTCAAAAGTTAGAAACACCTTGTACAGCATAATAAACAGTACCACAGGAAAGTACTGCTCAATAGCTTTCATTTGAATAGTTACACTTTAGGATTTCATCCACAGACTCAAAAGTTAGAACCACCTTGTACAGCATAAAAAACAGTACCACAGGAAAGTACTGCTAAATAGCTTTTATTTGAATGGTTACACTTTTGGATTTCATCCACAGTCGACTCAAAAGTTAGAACCACCTTGTGCAACATTCGATAATAAACAGCACCACAGGAAAGTTATACTGCTCAAGAGCTTTTATTTGAATGCATGCTGGTCACAGACTTAAATTTTTATTTTTCATTATAATCTGATTTTATATCTAATGCACATGTGAACCATATAATGTATATGGAACATGTGCAATATAAATTTATTTTATTAACTAGTATTATTATTAATATTATTCCATAAGCAATGTTTAGACTGTTTTTGGACAGATGTCAAGGGACTTGTAATAATTTTGTTGTAATCTGCCCAAAAACCCTGCTGGTGACAATTTTGATTGTACTTTGATTTGCTTTTTAGTATCAAAAAAGATCAAGTTTGTTGTAAGGAATGCACATGAGGTGAGATATATATTTGCTGACAACAATCACTCAGTCCGTTATTTTCCATAAAGTTGCTGTGGCTTGCAGTCTTTGCCACTGCTACAGTTGTTTGACTAAGTAATTTAAACTAGTACATTGCCTTCATTAAGGCAACCTTGGATCCAAATGGTCATAATTATGAATTTTGAGAAGAAAGTAAGGCATGCAGGATTATAGCTGTTAAAAACTGTTGCTGGTTAACTGAAATGTAGACATTCCCCTTATTTCCAACAGAAAAGCATCTTGTGTGTACGACTCCTGGAGAATGGAACATTATTGACTGGTGGCTTAGATGGCAAACTTGCAGCTTGGGATGCCAACAAATACTTCAATACACCACTACAAGAAATGCAGGTTAGTAGAGATCACTACTCTTTACACAGAAATAGGATTTTTCCCTGATCATTAATCAGTGATCTTTATCTTCAGATGGACAGTGGTTTAGGTGGAATCTGTGCCGTTGAACCTATGCATTCTGGCCATGGAGATGACATCAGTGCCCTTGTTGGCATGACAACCAACTGCATTGTAGAAGGCTCCTTTGATTCTCCCTTCAACCCAGTTGTTCAGGTATTTATTTTTAAATTTGCTTGTATTTCAGGTATTGTCTTTTACTGGAAGGGACAACAACAAACAACAAACCAGGAAGATTTTACCTTTGCCCACCTTCACATACACACAAAACACTCGCAGTTCCTTCCTGTTTCTTGCATTCATGGCACCCTCTTCTGATTTTTATGCTTTTTTAATTTAAAATATTAACATTCAATTTTGTAACAATTCCTCCTATTTCTACTTCTTCCCATCATCTCACAAATGTCATTTTCTCCCTTCTTCCTTCTCTCCCAGTTCCCAACCCCTTTTTTGTAAGAACCCCCCACCCCACCCCGTCCATCCTCAGATACCATGCACCTCTTCAGAACCTCTCATTTCATTGGACCTGGGTACCATGCAGATGTATTGTTTTCAGGGCTGCATGGGGTCCATTGTTCTGTTGTTTGTTCTATTGTTTTCTCAGCCAATACTGTAAGGCATTCCTAGACGTACATTCCGCCTCTCCATCTAGCCATGCATCCACTTAATATATATAACCCCCCCATGTTATTATGCAGTCTGGACCTGCCACTGCACTTACCACTGACAAAGCTTAATAGAGTGGTAGGGGGAGTCATTACAAAATCTGATTTCCAAAGTGGACAGAGAGGGGTACTTCTGATAGAGCGGACCTTTAATAATAGGCCAGTGTCAGACCATAATGATCATAACATTGTTTCAATACTGTTTGTCTTTGCCTTGTAGAGCCACAAGGATGAGGTACATGCCCTGGCAGTGCATCCAAATGAGACGCAGTTCATCAGCGCCTCACTGGATAAATCAGTGTCTCTGTGGAATGCTGAAACCCATCAAGTTATTTGGACAGTTGATGTGGAGGTATGATGCCAATAGAATTTCACACAGTTGTGAAGACCATGTGCAGTAGATCATGTTGATGTGGGAATAGTGCGATTGTTAATTTTCCTATCAAAATAAAATTGTTTCATCCAAGAATGATTACCCTTGACTACTTCCTGGTTTTCCTGCTTTAATCTGCCTGTCCAGCCACCCATTTGTCTGTTTGAGTGTTTCTGTTTGTCTGTCTTAAAACAGATTTGCCTGTCTGTCTGCCTGTATCTCGTAAACTGTTTGCAGGCATTGCTTATTACAGTGCAACAACATGAATCCTGCAAATATTTCTTGAATGATGATTGTAACCATTGACATGCAAGATGTTGAAATATGACTGCAAAGTAGTAGAAGAGCTTCCCCCAGCCATGGAACATGTTGAACTGAAATTGGATTCCAGATAAAAATATAGTTGGAGTTCACAGTTTTTGTGGTCTAATTGTTAATATATTCCAGTGGATGTTTTTGTTTGCAGTTTCCTGTGAAGTCAGCAGATTTTTACTCCACTGGCAGCATTGTAGCATTGGGAACAACAGTTGGAAGGTATATTTGCAAAACAATATAAAATTGTAGCACTTGTAACTTGTTTCATCTTACACTGTAAGGCTGTGGTCAGGAAGTCACTTGTATGCAAATAGGCTTAGCTTAGCTGGCAGTACTCGCTTCTTTTTCTTTGTTCTCGTCAATTTTGAGAAATGTGGGATAGCCTGTCTAAAACCTTATTTTTTGCTTCTGTACCTTGCCTGTTGACAATCAATTTAAAAAAAAAAACAAGATTTCAAGAACCCTCTCATGAGGGGTTGCCTACAAGAGGTCTAAAATACATTGATCTCTGGATATCTGAGTCGATAAAGAGGAAACCCATGGAACAAGCTCTGACTAGCAATCTGTACCTGATACTTATTTTTTCCAATAAACAGTGGCTTTTCTGGTATAATAAAATTACTGGGTAGTTTTTAACCCATGAATACACAAAGCGCTGAATGAGTTATAGCAGATGGCACAAATATCCAAATTTTCACTCCTGGCTTCTTTCCTTGAGAAATTTTCTTGGTAGTTCCACTCACCAGTACATAAAAGGCTTGCCCACATATTTTGCCCATACCTAATGCGATAGGCAATGGTCAACTGCCTTACCCACGCAGACTCATTGGATGGAGGGGAGGGTGGGGGGGGGGGGGGGGGGTCAGTGGAGCAAAATGCATATGAGAGGGCTGGGGAGGCCGGAGGGTCTGAATGTTGACTTTTTTAGGAGTTGGCTCATAGGAGCCTTTGATTCAGTTTTAGTGTGTGCCTTGACAGGTATTTTTAACCAAAATTTTTCTTTGTAGATGGATTGTACTGTCGTGTGAAGCTGGCATGCATATTGCTTCTTTTCAAGATGGGACTGTTCCTCTTCCAGACCTGGAATATGCAAAAGGTAAACCTTAACTTGCATCATCAAATTGTTCACTGTTAAGGTGAATGGATGTTATCATAAGACCTGTATGTACAACAGACTTATCTCTAGATTTAAATGCAGTATATATTTGGTATGCTATAAATCTGACAATTTTGAACATTGGTACAGTGAGACATATTGACCTACAAGAATGAGGGGAGGGTGGGGTGGGTGGAGGGACTAATTGGTGAAAGATACCAAGTAAGGTGCAGGAAACTGGGAGTAAAATAAGGATAACTAACTATCCCTACCCTCTCCACCCCTCTCCACCTCCACATTCACCTTATAACAGTTTGCGCTGATCTTGCTTGCAGATGGAGAGCATATTGCCATTGCCTCTCAGGATGGTAATGTTTATGTCCATGCAGTTTATGATGAAGGATCAACCTACAGAAGAGTGGGGTGTTGTTCTGTGAGTATTATTTCTTGTAATGTAAATGTGACGTGGTGTACATGTATGTGTTTGCTATGAATCATGTCTCCTCAGACAAGACACCCCAATTTATGTTTATAATAATTGAAGGGCTCCCTGCAATAACGGCGTAAGTGCGTTTTTGGAAAATTTTCACTAAAATCTTGGATTTTTGGCCTCAAAAGGGACTCACTTGCCAAAATTATGACTGGATCATGTAAATATGACTGAAAGGATTTAAACCAGGTCAACAGATCTTCTATCTTTGAACAGAATAATTTTTATTTTTGAAAAGATACATAGGGTGTCCTGGGGGCCATAGGGTGTCTTGGGGGCCCAAAACATTTTCTCAAAGATGTGGAATTTCTTCCCGATTTTGGAGCTGTTTTAAGTACCTTAACAATAATAAATCATTAATTTGACAAAACTGTGCTTTTAAAGGCCTAAAACAAACAATTTTAGTGAAAGTTACAAAAAACGCACTCAGGCCGTTCTTGCAGGGAGCCCTTTATTATTGTTGCCCTAGTTCAGACAGGTTATTAAGACCACCATAGAAATCCGAAAGTAAAGGCCCCTCTCATTTTCAGATTTAGAAGACCAAAGGGGTCATTACTTTCAGGTAGCCATTACTTATACTTTCTGATGGTTAAATATAACATTGTAAAAGACTATCAGTTACGATGGCCAGAAGCTGTTCAGGATTTCACTGTTAATAGGGGACCAATATTGTTCATGTTTCAGTTACTTTCATTGTAAGTTCATGGACTGTAGAGCGAAGCAACTTGTTTGGAATGAATTTGCTGTAGTATTAGAGTCAAACGTTTTTCACTGTTGTCGTTTTATGGGATGTTCATGAACACAGGAATTGATTATTTAGTTTTCATTCCACTGCCAAGTTGAATTTAGGCATCTACCACATTATTTGAAACATGACTTGGAATTAACAGTAGATTTTATTGTTTTTGATTGGTACTTTCGGGGCATCGTTACTTTTGGTGGTGGTGGGGGTGGGGTGGGGGTGGGGGGGGTTGGCGGGAGGCATTACTGTTGGGGTTTAATAGAGGGGGGGGATTAATGTTTCTTTTGGGGGGGGGGAGGCATTACTGTTGGGGTTTAATAGAGGGGGGAATTAATGTTTCTTTCAGGGGGGACTACTCTTGGAATTCTACAGTATGTGTACTAAATGACAGTTTATCCACATTTCTTGTCTTTCTAATCAGGGTCACAGTGAACCAATCATGTTTCTGGATTGGTCTCTTGATGGTTGCTTTCTTCAGAGTTTATCAACTGATTATGAGCACATTGTCTGTAAGTATATCACCATTTCTTTCAAGAGTATGCTTTTGTAACTTTTTTGTAACAACAATGACAATTACAGGTGGTATATGTATTGTTAGTCAAATATTTAACTATTGCTTCATGTTAGGTTTGGTATAAGGTCCTTTTACTTAAAGGCCCAGTATCACCCATTCGGCTTTGCGGTCGTTTGTTTTTGTTTTCAAGTGACGAGCTCGCTCGTGATTGGCTCTTTCGGGAATTTTTGACTGCGTTAAATTCAATTGTCGAGGCATTGGGCGTGCAATGCATTTTGGGTGATACTGGGCCTTTTAATTATTTAAAAAATTACAAATTAAGTGATTTTACAAAATAATTTTTGTCTAAGTATGATAATCCGGGTGAGGGTAGTCCTGAAAAATATCTGATGTTTTTAACAACCTGTGTGAACAAAAGTTACATACATGTGAAAAGGCATATGTCAGTTGATGGTTTTTATGTCTTTGTTTGTTTTAATGTACGTTATCCAGACATTACATTCATACTAGACAGCCTACAGAGACTCTTTGGTTCAAACCATTGATTAAAAATAAACTAATGTACATGTTCATCAGGTTTTTTAAAAATAATGGACTTAATTTGGTTTTCTTCTAAATTAATTTCTTTGCAGGGGAGATAGGTGGATTTCAAAAAGAAGAATCGCAGGATGTCATACGTGATATTGACTGGTCAACACGCAATGTCATGCTGGGCTACGATGTTGCAGGTATCTTGGCCAGTAATTTATTGGCTTTTTTGGCTCCCTATCAAAACAGCAACAACAGTTGTGTGATGTGTTATCTGGGAATATCTTATTGAGATTTCTAATAAACTTATTTTTGTGTGTTACTCATGTAGGTGCTTGGCCTACTCAGCCAGACGATGGTAATCTAATTAACAGCTCAGATCTTTCCTGGTCACGTGATGTTTTTGCTGTTGGAGATGAGCTGGGCTACATTCGTTTGTTTAGATTTCCATGTAGTCAGCCTGGGGTAAGTGAATGTTTTGGATGTGCTGTACATGAGATACCTACATGTATCTCTAGTCAATATACCTCCAACATTATTTTGTGTTAGATGTTTGTTTTAAGTTAACATTTTGTACATAAAATAGAATGGTATTGTGTTTTCAAAATGATCACTTCCTGGAAATTTTCATAATCAAAACACAATACAGTTAAGCTCCCTTAAGCCGACACCCTCCTGAAACAGAAAAAGTGTCTGCAATTGGAGTTGTCCACATACTGGAATAATTCCCTTGAGCGGAGAAATCAGACACGGTTTTGTTCAGGTGGCTGTAAGTAGAGCTGTTCGCTTACAAGAGTGTTTGCACAGAGAGCTTCGACTGCATATTGCTATTACTAGTAATCAATTCTAGGTTACAGGTGAAGGAAAAGCTGCCATTTCAACATTAATTTACACATTGCTGGTTATCACATTTCATATTTTTTATTGAGATTATTTCTACACATGTTTCTAGGCGCACTATCACCAGTGGCGTGGGCACAGCTGTCCAGTCACACGGATGCTGTTCTTAGCATCAGATACTCACCTTATTACAACTGGCAGTGGTGACTTTCTGTATTCTTCAGTGGTCAGTGGAAGGGCGTCTTCCTGAGCTGAATGAAGAGGAAGAATACCACATGGAAACTGACATGCCGCGGGCGGGTAGGCATCAAAATAAAAGCCGCCGAAAATTTTCCGATGAGAGTAATCATTCAGATTACAGCACTGACAACCATGAGTATGACGAAATTCCTGAAAATGTCACAAGAGGAAAACAGCCTAGAGGGCATCAACGCCCTCACGACAACAGAAGATATTCTGATGCAGGTTCATCATCACTTGAAGTCCCTCAGGGCCATGGGCGGCCGTCCAGAAAATCTCAGCAGAATCAGTTTTCAGGAGATGATCGTAGATCAGTCGGAAGAAGTCCTCAGCGTAATGCGCCCACTTTTCAGAACTCCACCAGATCACAGCAAGGATCATATGCAGAAAGGTTTAATAAACAGAAAGCTGGTAAGCCAGAGCCAGAGCCTGACGATATGGATTATTACTCTGATGAGGAAAGCCCAAGACAGGCTCCTCCAGGTGGGAGAGGGAGGGGGAGGGGTGCGGAAAGGAGCCGTTACCCTGCAAGGGGACAGGATAGGAATTGGGATAGGAGACACATGAAGTAGCACAGATTTTGAACAGGATAAAATGCAGCAGTCGTCTCCCTCATCCAGGGTTAGGCAAATCGGCTAAGGCTATGCTTGGGTAACCCTCGTCAACACACTAACCTCTCATCTCTCATAAGCAAGCAATACCAGGAAAGGTGGTCACTTTTGAGAAGTCAAGTTAAATCGTGGTATAACCCAAAAAAAAAAACAATTTCCCAAGGTTATTTATCATGGACAAGGGGTTCTTACAAGAGGAGCTCTGACTGAAGTTCCTGACCAAGCATGTGGTCACGGTGTAGAAATATTGGCATAGTTTTTGTTCTGTGGTCATATGTGGATTAGACAAAGTGGAAGTCCATGTGCAAACAAAGAAATGAAACAACAAGGACAAGATTATTTTCTTGTTTGGACAGAGCAAGTTTAGCATTATTATACACTTTTATTTTTTCTAACAAAAAAAGCCATTTGGAAAGGTTAAGTGTGGTGCTGCATCAGTTGGGGATCAAGAGTAAAACATGAAAATTTGTTGTTTTTGTAACTGAGTTTTGAGCCCTCATCAGAGCACTCTGACAAAGGGCTAAGGCTCGAAACATCAGCTGTTTTAATCATTTTACGGTGGCCAATTTACCTTTTAGTTATCAACTCAGCTGAAAAAAAACAAATTTCAAGATGAACCCTTTAAGCCCTAATATCAAAATTTGAATTCTCATTTCTTGTCCCTATACATTTCCCATAGTAGTGCGGAGAATTGTTTGGATATCAAGAGAATTCATCTTGTGTGATCATGCCCTTAATCCTCATGATCTATTTGATTGATAAGGCATTGATATTACAAGGAGAAATTTGATGCTGATCACTCTTAGGGCTTAAAGGATGAAAAGGAGTTTAGCATAGTAAGCAACCACTCCCAACAAGATTGCCAATAAAATAAAAAGATTGAGGTATTTTATAGCAGATAGATAGAATATTAAAAGTACGTATATTAATTTTATATCATATCATTTATATTTAAGGTATTTATATAGCACAAATATAGCACAAAATATATTGTTTAATACTGTATTTCATTTTTATGTGCTCTATTTATTTTGACAGTACTATTTAACATCAGGTTGTTAAATTATTTGTAACAAGCCACAGTCTTTTGCATTCTCACAGACCCAGAGGCAGTTATCCAGGGAAGTGAAAACCTGGCAAAATTTGACACAATGAAAGTTGTTCTAGAAAACTTTTGTTACATCGATTTTTGCCAGGTTTCCCCTTTGTCCCGACCTGAGGACAAGTCATTTGTTGATTCTGAATCCAATCAATAAGACTGTACTCGTGTTGGATAGTGCATTCTGTTAACATCCTTTCTGAGTAGAGAAAGATTGTTCACATTACTCAATATGGTAATTAAACAATAATTGATTTAGCACAAACTAACAGTCATTACAGTTATTTTAAATAATTTTTTGAAAGATTGATTTAAAAACAAAGTTATTAAAATCTTTTTTAAAATAAATTGTTAAGGAGACTGCAGGTAGCATCTCCGTTTATTTTAATAACTTGGAAAATGGCAACTGGCTGAAACCTGTTGTAGAATGTAATTGGTTAGCATGAGCCAGAAAAAGATGGCAATGTTTCACAGCATCCAGGCTGTTTCATTGAAGAAGCACTTCTAAAGAGGCAGAGTAACGTGATAATTGGAGTAACCAAAAAATGTTTTGCTATTTACAGAAACCAAAAACTAATGGGCTAGTTTTGTGATAAATCCCCATTCTTGTGTACCAAAATTGTCAATGAATGTCTCTAGTCAGACGGGTTGGGTCTGAAAGAACTGTAGCTTGAGAAAAGTTTGTTTGTATCCAATTCCAAAATGGGCTAAAACAGATTAGGCTTAGATAGAAAATTCTGGAATTTTTTTTAGAATTTTAGACACCAAAAACAGTTTTAGAAAATCTTGGGAATTTTAGACAATGAGTAAAATTTGATAGAATTTTAGAGAAATATCGGCTTCCAGGTGACACTGTCACACAAGAGAAAGGGTCGCAAAAGCATTTATTTTGTGTTACAGCTGACCAACTTGAGAGCACACCCTTACAGTAGTGTCTACAGTGCAACTAATCAGCGGTTTCCCACTCAAATTATGCTTTCCATGAATTCCATCTCTGTTGGTAGCAAATATGGCTGATTCCAGTGAGCCATCTACCAGCTCACAGTTAGAAATGGGAGAAATTTTAAGAATTTTAGAGCTTTTTTGGAGAAATTCCAGAAAGAATTTTGTATCTAATCCTAGAACAGATCATATGTTCCTCTTTCAAGAATTGGTTGATCTCTTGCTTTTGATGATTTTTATTAGTATATTTTTTGTGAAGGTTTTGTTGCATGGTTTTGACCAATAAAAGTTTAAATCCCAGTGCCGCTGCCCGCTAAGCACTTGTGCTCACAAAATTCCCATGTTTTTATTACTTAAAGGGAATCTCGGCTAGAAAACATTTTTCTTCTTGATCATTAGTACGTGTCATTGTTAAACTGGTTTACGGGTTTTGAAGGTGATTACAAACCTTTAACTCTTGAATACTGGGTATTTTGTTTCTGCATTTCCCGCGCGCCGCCATGTTTGTTTTCGCAAAGTTTGTTGGGAAATTATGACGTCATTGTGTTGTCGTGAGCTTTCAATACGACGGTTTAAGTCAACATCAGGTAAATTTATAAATATATGCTTTTTAATGCATTTTTAACTGAATATTGTATGGTCTACCGCGAAATCTTCTTCTGTAAACTCCATATTGACATCTTCAACAACGCAATAACGTCATAAATTACCATAAAGAAAACATGGCGGCCTGCGGGAAATTTAAACTGAAAAAAGAACACTTCACATTCAGTAACCAGTAACCAGTTACGGAGATACCGACTTAAAACCCCAGCCTGAGTTAAACATAATCGTTACGAATACTTTGGATCTAAAACTGTTTTTCAGCCGAGTTTCCCTTTAACTAGCAGTAATCAAAGATTATGGAGACTTGTTTGAAGGTTTCCAGCAAAAGTGAGCCCCTGAAAAAAGCAATAGGGGTGGCCATTTGGCAGTCTGGACACCAAAAATTTTCACATTTTTTTGCATGCAAGGTACATGGTAACCAACACAAAATTAGGATTGCGTTCTTCAAACACAATGTAATCAATTATATTTTGGTTTTCCCTTAAAAGCAACATGCTGCTAGCAGTCTGTAAATATTTAACCAAAATTTTTAGTGTACATACATTTATTGCATTTAAAGAGGTAGTCCTTTTTTATTATGCCGATTTAAGTACGTACATAGTAGTCATCAAACAGTCACCATTTTTCATTCAATGTATATTTGGGGGGCAAGCAAACACTCAATAACCTGCCATCTAGGATTTGGAAAACAGAGAAAATTGGGATTAATCTGACTCAAAAAAAGGAAGCTGCCAAAGAAAAGGAAACCCTTATGGCATCTTGAAAAAAAAAACACAAATGCAGTGCAACATGAAACCTGGTGACCGTGAGAAAACTTTATTATATAAATAGAATTAAACACTTGCTAGATAAGAAAACAATACTTCTCCTTATGAGTTCCTTTGTTTTCAGTAGGTTATATTACTGTTCAACTGTCTGGTCTAACACTAGTAAACATAACATTAAGAAACTTCAGTTAGTGCAGAACTTCGCCGCTCGTATTGTACTTGGCCTCAAAAAGTTTGACCATATTTCACAAGGTATAAAATCTCTTAATTGGTTGCCTGTTAAGGATAGACTTTACTTGAATGATGCCGTAATGATGTTTAAATGTGTTAATAAACTCGTCCCTGACTATTAAATAGAGAAATTTACTCAGCGCTCACAAATTCACAATAGAAATACAAGACAACGCGGTCAACTAAACATTCCGAGGCGCCGTACAACCACCGGACAGCGGTCTTTCACTTATCGTGGTGCTAAACTCTGGAATAATCTAAGGGACGATGTTAAATCTTTAGACTCTGTTAAAGTCTTTGGGAAAAGACTTGCTAACTTACTTCTTTCTAATTAGTTTGAATCTGTAAATAGTCAATTCAATTCATTGTATTTTTTTCATTCTTTCTTATTGTATTTTACTTTTTTTTTTAATGTTAAAGTTATTACTTTAGTCATTTAGTCATTTATTTGTTATTTTAGCATTTTGTAACTGAAAAACCCTTGTAGGGAGTTACAATAAAGTATGTATGTATATATGTATGTATGTATATTAATTTTAGTTTCTCCCACCTCAGAAAAATCATACCTTGACACGTGACAGTATTCAGAGAATTTTTGGAAAATTGCTAAAAACTTTGTTATCAGTGAAGTTTATATAATAAACATTAAAATAATACATGGCTGTTTGGGGATATGAAATTTCTCTCCTCATGTTCAATTCGCAATCTTGCTTTGAACACTCAAAGAAAAAATTTCTATCTCCTTGTACCCATGAATTCTTGTACTTGAACTTGTACTTGAACTTGTACCCATTATCCTCTGTGTATGTAATAATTAAACTGCTTTAATTTCGTTTTTTAAGTAGTAGAAATGATTCTTTATTACGGCTAAATGAAAATAAATATATACAGCCAATAGAGTAGTAATAAGAGTATAAAATATGAATTTTTGCAATGAGGAACACATTTTTTAATAAACAATTAAATATTTTATTTATTTCTCCAGATCTGTTCTGGGAATCATGTACCCATCACCGATTTACAATAAAACAATTTACTAGTAACTAGTGGCATAGTGTTGTTATTTCCCAGAACTTTCAAACCCAGTCAAATGTACTACTTGATGTAAGCAGCATAAAAAAGCCTTGCTTGTAAAACATTTTGACATTAATTTAACAACTTTCACTCCCAGAGTTAATTACATGTATGGAGACATACAGTATTACTTTTGCATGGTACCATTTTGTTTTCCAATATTTTACAAAATAAAATTTGGGATTTTACTCCAATTTTGATGTTTGGCACTCTTGGGTTTACCCTGTAAGCAGCTCCTACGCTGAGCTACGACAAACGAGAAAGAAACCACTGCGATCAACCGTTTGCTTTTCCAGTGAGCATGCGCTACTATGTTATGCCCCACGTGATGTATTTGACATCTGTTCCTCTTGTTTCATGGGAAAAATATTTCCCAACATTTTTCAGAATTCGTTTTTCGTTCAGACTTAAAAAAAACGTTTTTTTTTTTTACTTTGAATCCAACTCAAATTCCTTAATATATTGACAAAATATATATAATCAGTTGAATGTATCATTGACCATTATTGAGGAACTGTGCAGTTGCAATGATCAATGCTCGCTGCCATCGATCTCTGTACATACATTTCAGTTCCAGAAAATATCCATACTCCCCCCACGGAAGGTTTTTTTGTTTAGCACCCCCCGTCTCCCCCAGGAAATTCCAGTTTAGCTTCATACTTTGCTTCTAAAATGTTGGCTTTTAAGACCCCCCTCCCCCTAGGAATTTACACTGACCTTCCATGGGGTGGGTATGGATTTTTTCTGGAACTACACATTCTCTGATCAGTTATTTTACTCACAGGCGGCCCAAGCTCACTATATCAGATAACCGGGACGTGACCCTTGCTTTATAGGCGGTATTGTGTTACAAAGATTCAATTTAAAAAGGTTTGTATGGGAATGCAACGGTTTTGTTTTAAAACTTAAAAATTTGAATGTTTTGTGAATAAAATTGACTTACCCTGTTACTATGTTGTATTCTTTGTTGTTTGCCTGCTCCTCGGGGCGATTTAATGCGATTTGGGCGACTTATCGCAGTGGAACAGCGAAATAACGATAAGTCGCCGAAATCGAGCAGAAGGAGAAGGAGCAGGCAAACAACAAAGAATACAACATAGCAACAGGGTAAGTCAATTTTATTCACAAAACATTCGAATTTTTAAGTTTTAAAACAAAACCGTTGCATTCCCATACAAACCTTTTTAAATCGAATCTTTGTAACACAATACCGCTTATAAAGCAAGGGTCATGTCCCGGTTATCTGATATAGTGAGCTTGGGCCGCCTGTGTTTTACTGAAATTAGTTGAACGATGACCCATTATATGTTTGCATCAATCCTAAACTGCCATTTGCCATTACAGTATACACATTAATAGGTGTCTGTTTATTAAAAGACCACAATCTGAACTGTATAGCAGAGAAGATAGCAATAGTAGACAGAAAGAAGGCAAGCACTGACTGCCATGGGCGTGATCCTGCTCGTTGCTCCTGAAGAAACTGCATCAGCTTCTCCCAGTATTGTTCTTGACGCATTGTCCGCTGTCGACTAATCTGACGAACTAGACGATTCCAGAGATAATCCACATCAACATTTCCTAGGGACACTATGGGAAGAAGAAGGAAAAACACTAACAGCAATGTGTGCTCGTACTGAAAGAAAGCCAGTGGTCCAGTTGTCACAATCCAGACATGCAACTCCAGAAGAAGACAAACAGTGCAGAGAATAAGGTTTAGCGCAATCCAGCCAGAGGCAAATTCACGAAATATGTGGTAGGCATCAAAGGCTTCTGCTAAACGAGCTCTGCACAAGTCAGTATCTTCAATGTTGTGACGAAGAAACTTGGTGATCAATCGAATCTCTGACTCATAACTGCAACGCAGAAGGTAAACCAAGTAACAAAATCCACCAAAGTTAACATAGCCCTCAATGACGACAAAGAAATGAAGAGGAACCAATGGGGTGAGACCTGACGCTGTTTCATTGGCAACTATGGGTGACACAAGAACTGGGTCAAAGTATGGAGCCGCTAACTTAATACATTGGCTAGAAACAATGGCAATGCTGATGAAGAAAGTAGCATAGCCTGCAAACTGCTTCTCTTTCATGTTGACAAACCGCAGCCTGTGGACAACAAATTCAACAGCCAGGGCATTTGACCAGCTTCCCATGAACACAGTCGGCCAAGTTGTGTGGACAACAGATATGAGGCAAGTGAAGGGGCCGATGTACAATAGCAGCTTCATGCCAATCCACGCCAGGACATGGACAATATCGCACTCATTACTATGGTAACTAGTAATCAACAATACAATGCTTGCTATTGTGATCCCGGAGATGAGAAGAAGCCACAATAACGATAACAATCCACTTCCACAGTGATTGAAGAATAACGACCCTATGTCGCGATCAGTGATCTCAGTAGACACGCCCCTGTAATCCCACATCAAGCTGTCACACACTTTGCATAGTCCTTCAGTGTAGTGGTACGTGTTGTGCTTGTTTGCCTTTTTGCATTTGGCACATACCTTGGAGCGAACAAGACGACCTTAAATTTAACAAAACACCAGTGTAAACATTAATTTGCTGCCATTGATCTTTTTGAATTATCACTATTTCTGTGGACTAAATTCTAAACTTAGCATTCTGATTCTTTTCATCCAATTTCCCATTAGAAGGCATTATTATTAACGTGTATTAAAACTCCACTGAACAACAGAATTTACATTCCAGTAGACCTTAATTATGGCAGCCAATTAATTATTCTTTAATCATATGTATGTTAATTTGCCCTCCATTCCAAGCGAAAATGCAGATACCACGCAGCTATTTAGAACCTCTGATTTTATTGGACCTGGGTATCGCGCAGCTCTTGTTTTCAGGGCTAGGGTCCATTGTTGTGTTGTTTGTTCTATTGTTTTCTCAACAAATCAGAGAAGACCTTGTAAGAGCTGCGTACTGCCCCCGAAAAATAAGGCCAAGAGGGGATGTAGGGCTATCATAATTAACATGTACAGTGTATATCAAAAAATAATAATACTGCCTGCCATTTTGGAGTAAGGTGTACCCCCAACCTACTAAAAGTTCATAAAAACATTACACTTAGTTCACCAAGGCATGACCTGTTGATCTTCAGTTGATAATAGATTGATTACAGTTACAAAATATGAACTGGAAATGTGACCTTTTGTTGTTAAAGCAAGTCAGTGTGAAAATATCCTTGACTATGTGTTGCATGTAAATCTAGAACTACTACTTTGTGATTTCTGCTAGTATAATATGGTAGAAAACTAGTTTGTTCCAGTGCTTAGGCATTGCATGGGATAAAGCTGATGTAAACACCTAGTTCTGCTGGAATTTTGTATGTATTATGCTTGCATCTTTAAAATTTAGTTGTTTACCAGAAAGGAAACCTCATATAATTTTATTCTCTAATTTTAATCATGTATAATAGCTAACTAACAAAATTTATATATGTATATGTTGTAGGTCAATTTGTTCCTAGGTCAAAATGCATTTCAAACTAGTTTGATTTGTGCTTTTCTTTGTCTTAGGATTATGGTAATGAATCTGGAACAAAAGAAAATCAAATCAAACTAGTTTGAAATGCATTTTGACCTAGGAACAAATTGACCTACAACATATAAATAAGGACATTGATTTAGCAATAAAACAATATAGTTTAGTTTGATCAGACACAAGTTGAGTCATGTCCAGCTTGCAAGCAGTCTGCGTTTATCTGCGAATTCGGCCACGATCAATGCCTTCTGTTTAGAGGAAGAGGATGCAAGGGGTCTGAACTTTCCTATCCAAAAATAAAGGTAAGGAAACTTATGGGAATTTTAGACCTCACTCCCTTCCAATGCAGACACCACAAGGATCCTCATAACATGTGCCTGTCCATGCAATGAGTCATTGCATGGACAGGTCAGACCTGTTGTTGGAAATTTCAAGGAGGGGGGAGTTCTCAAAACCCAGTGTTGTTAGTATGAAGCTAAATTGAAATTTCCAGAGGGGTGGGGGGGAGGGTGTCCAGACCAAAAAAAGCATCTGTGGGAGGGGTATGGATATTTTCAGGAACAACACATTCAGTAAAAATGATTATTTACCAGAATGGTAAAGTCCTAATGTTTTCAAGTAGAACCACAGTAGAACAGGCCATCTGTTTGTCATTTCACCTTCTCGCAGAATGGGAACCTTGACAGAGACAGAGTCCACACTGCTCTCCTGTAAATTGAAGGTGTTGTGCCCATATGTGGCAAAATGGGTCATCTGTAAAATAATACAAAACATCATTACAAATCAATAAGTAAATTCATAAAATGTTATTGTTATACCTCCCCCACATAAGTTTTTTTCTGGTTTAACCCCACCCCACTGGAAATTCCAGTTTGGCTTCTCACTTCACTTCAATTTAGCTTTGAGACCACCCCCCCCCCCCCCCCCCCCCATACGTACAAGAAATACAAGTAGACTGGTTAGCACACAACACATATGCCACATAATATACCGACTGGCTTCGTCAAAGTGACGATGGCTTCCCAGCTCCTTTCAAAAGTTTTGGGATTTTAAAGTTCTGAGTAAAAAATCTACTGAAAAATGCTATTACCAAAGTTGACAGGTACAGGGGTCAGAATGTCTGACAATTTTTTTTTTCAGTGGTAGAGAATGAGTAGAAAAAAGCAGCTTGCATCCCTGAACCACTTGCGTGCTTTAAGCAATTTACATGAGGGTGCTGGTGTCATTTGATACAAATAACAGCTCACTTGTTAAACTGTTGGTTGCTTACACAGTAAAAAATACCAGGTTCCCATTTATTGGATATTTTAGGGTATTTAAAAAATACCCATATAAATCCCAAATTTGGAAGAGTGAGACAAGTCCCAACCAGGGAACATGGTTGGGAATTCCCAGGTTGGGACTTGTCTCACTTTGCCACATTTGGGAATTTTGTTGGTGTTCTGTAAATGCCCTAAAAAATCCCAAAATGGGAATCAGGTATTTTTTCCTGTGTTATTTTGTTGGAGAAGTTTCCAAAAAACAGTACGGAACAAAAATATTAAAATCACCACTTGTTGTATTAGGAATCCTGAATAATTACTACCCATATAATTAGTAAATAATATCTTTATATGGAGATTACATGTATGTGATTTTTATATAAACATTATGTGTGGTCTTTATGTTTTATAAAGACCACGTTGGTCATTTTAAAATCATTCTCATTTTAAAAATTCAGCGATAATTGCATTGTTTGCACATTGTACCCCACTTTCCTCCAGGACTGAGGTCAAATCCCTCTCTGGCCCTTTCGGAATGACCATGGATTACCAGGCCCCAGTTGTTCAAACGGTGGATAGCACTATACACCGGATAAATCATTTTCCAGTGGATAACACAATAATAATTGGTTTTGCTAATGCCTAGTGCTATCCACCTTTTGAACAACCGGGACCAGGTCTAAAGATTCATGCACGTGGTCAATTTGACATCTCTGATATCGATAGGCTCTTGTGCTTATGAATTATTAAATAAATATAATTCTTGATTTCCTAATAAGGAGTCACTGAATAAATTATCCCATAGAGTTGTTGAGCAATACTAATTTTTTGATGGTAAATTACACTTTACTTGCAGATTGAGAATGGACAAATCAAAAATCAATACAACTAGAGAATTTTAGTGCACAGCTTAACTCAAGCCTACTTTTGAACTTTAGTGGGCCATTTTCCAAGTCAAGCTTATAAATAAAAATAAGATGTTGAGACAAACCTTGACCCCACTCCATCTGAAAAATAATAATTTCAAACTTTTTCAATATACGACTTAGTGTACTGATACTAAAATAATAGTCGTCTATAAACGTTGACTACACAGAATTTCTTAAGCTTAAGCTTATATTTTTCGCGACGACGTCAGAGCTGGAACGAATGTCCGTGCCTGAGCGCGCTCATGTGAAAAAAAAAATTCTCGGAAAAGGTCTCAACTCTCAATTACTTCAACTTTTAGTTTTACAGCTTAACCGTACTAAAACAATACGGTCTTAATCGACTGATCCTTCAAAATTTTGGCCACACGTTCACGCTGAATAAAACTTGTACAACTTACAAATTGCACAAGATCTATTTTTAGGTCTTCGCAGTGGTCTTCGCTATAAACTCTGAAAATACAGCTACTGTATTTGTTTCTACAGAGAAACTGTGAGAGCGTGGAAGTTTATAAGTACAATCTAGATAAAATTAAGGCTCTAACCGTTTTGTCCTTGTTCAACAAAGCCATTGATTCCGCTGAAGAAGTCATCGCTAAAGATGAGCTATCGTAGCGTGACCTTCCGTGCATCCTGTCGTCCGCGTTTATAGAGGACTAAGCACCAACTAATATGCAAAACAGCGATTGAAGGAACCTTCGAACTCTTCAGTCGAATACTTTTTTCTCTGATCGTCCCGAGTTACGCAAATCAAGATGTAAAATATTATACAATAGAATTTTCCTGATATAATCTTTCGTTACGTAACGAGAATAGACGTATGAAATACGTGCTTTCGTAATTTTGATAGGTCAAGGAAAGGTCAGCGTAAATTTGACAAAGAATCACGTACGTACACGAACAATACTTTGGAAATTATCTTTTATCTTAGAATATCTATCTTATATCCCACGCCTAATAAAACTGAGATTGTCAAGCGTTCTATGAAATGTAAAATGCTCGAATACGGCCATTTACTTTAGAGGCGAGCCATTAGATTTCTGAAGGAGGGGGGGGGGGGGGTAGGGGAGAGAGTGAATTTGAAAAAAATATGTACTGCAAGTCAACTCTCTTGGACAAAATGTATCATACAACTGCGGAAGCCCGACTTCTTGAGGCTTTGTTGTTTTTTAGCTAAACGATTCGTGCAGCGACACAGATAAAGGAACATATTTAAATTTTCTAGCACAGACAAGATCACCCAGCCATGCATTTGTTTTGTACTTTTTTGACAAACTGCCGAAACCCCTGCCAGATCCTTTTATATTGTCTGAAGTCACCCTGAAGGCTCCCTATGGTGGTGTGTCTGCATGCAAGCTCAAATTAAAGCTTTTGTGTAAATAACTATTTAGTGGATGCTCAAAATACAGCCTGGTGTGTTTGTAATGTGAACTTACCGAATTTCGTCTTGCTTGGGTCGTGAAGTAGAGAGGCCAGTACATTAGTAGATGATGATTCTACCAGCTCGTCCAACAAATGAATGTCACTACCCCACCCCTGCACGCTCCCTAATAAGACGTGACACATTGAAATGTGTGAGGACGCACGTAAGGGTTATCATGTGTGGACACACCCTTGTATCGGTCTTTGCTTCTATAATATAATACACCCTTTGGACCTATGGGAAGTACCTGTCCATCTATAGGAGATGTTTGAACATTCGAGTGTACACACAAAAAAGGGAAACTGAAAAAAATATGAATGGCACTCGTAAAAGGTCATCCACTGTTTTTGTGTTTTTGTGTCAAATAAAAAAACTCAAATTTTATACAATTTTCAAAAATAATACAAAACATTCTGTTTTCCTTAATTATATAAAAAATCAAAAACACAAGAAGGCTGTTACTAAATTTAAGATAGGGAACCACAAATTGAGAATAGAAACTGGAAGATATTCAATACCAAAAACTCCAGAAAATGTAAAGATATGCACTTTATACTGCAATTCAGATTTTGTTGAAAACGAAATACATTTCCTTTTTCATTGTGAATTATACGCTAATCTCAGAAGTACCTTTTATGATGAAATAGATAAAAGAAATAGACACTTCAAAAAAGCAAAAGTATGTTTCCGTTTAACAGTGTAGATCCTTTTATTTGCAGATCAACGGCTGCTTTCATATTTAATGCAATGAATAAAAGAAATGAAGATACGTTTTAAATTTACACAAATAATTCCACTGTTATTTCCTCTATTTTATTTATAATTAACCCTGATATAGTAATGTACAATGAACTTCTTTTTGTAATTTTTATTATCTGGTAATACCATGTATAGAAATGGGAATACCTGAATAAATTGTTGTTATTGTTGTTGTTGTGTTTTCGATATACCAGTTTGATCTTGGTTTGGTGGAGAGGTGGCCGGGACTTTTTGTAGCTTTTTTAAAGAGATTGGAAAAAAAATCTGGCTGAAAAAAAATTTTACTTACAAAATTCCAATGATTATATCGTCAAATGCCAAAATATACACAACTTATTGGATAAAAAGATTCTATAGAGAAAACAAAAGCAGTTGTAGTGGGTTACAGTTCATCAAATGTATTTTCCGATGGTATGTGTCCATTCTTTACAGGTTTTCTGTCACCTTCTGATTGGTTCCTCTACACTATAAAGGCGTCTGTGTAGAACGCGTTCTTTCTCTCTCTCGCATTCCTCCTTCCGGCGTGTTTACCGTTCATTTTATCGCTGAGAAACATCCGACGCGGAGTCGGTTGTAGACGAATCGAAACCTAGAGATCCTCCAGCGAACCCTAAGCCTCAAAGTTCAGAGTTGGTTGACGAAGTATTTTCCCTGTTTAAAGGTTATCTTAATACTAAACTCGAAGCACAAGGGTAGCTAATAGGTACAGAGCTTGCTCTCCGGAATTGAGGCCAGCGCTGAAGATCCGAGTCAGGTAATTACTTTGGTGCAGGAAGCTGACCAGATCATTCGCAAGAGGGAAAATTTAATAAAGATTGCGGATCGTAGCAAGGACGGTCGGTTGGTTTTTCAAGAGTACGAGTCTGACGATCTCGCTTCAAACTCCGAAGACGAGAAACGCTTCAAGAAAGCGACAAATGCAGCGGAAAAGAAGAGGAAAGATCCCGAAAGGTCAAAGTTGGGTTCGCCGAGAAGTTTTAAGTCTGACAATGATATTCAACTTTTTCGCGGTAATATTTTCTTTTATCGCCCTTTACTTTGTGATTTCTCGGTTGGAATGCCTGAGCATCCAACCATCATATATAGCGTTGTTTGTTTTGTATGTGTTACATTTAAGCGGAAAATAATTTACGTTCGTTTGAGCGAAGCGAATTAGACCGTAAATGTATTTTCCGATGGTATGTGTCCATTCTTTACAGGTTTTCTGTCACCTTCTGATTGGTTCCTCTACACTATAAAGGCGTCTGTGTAGAACGCGTTCTTTCTCTCTCTCGCATTCCTCCTTCCGGCGTGTTTACCGCCCGCCCACCCGCCCGTTAGTTTTTGTTCCAGACTAATTTTTATTTCGTTTTTTGTAGGCCGTGCAGACTTTGGTGCTAACCGTTCCAACTTTAGATGTTTTAGGTGTTATCGTTTCGGGCATTGGGCGAAGGACTGTCGAGCCACATGGCCAGTTTAACAGTCGGCAAACCGCATCGGCTTCCCTTATTCCAGCGGTGCCAACTAGCGGATTCTCCGAGGAACGTACCGATAGTTCAACAGCTAAGTGATGATTTAAGCGATTGCCTTATTCTCATAGGCATCTTATAGGTACTTTTTGAATTTGAGTCGTCCATCGGCTTCTCTTCGCGTTTAAGGTTCGCGTTCGCGTTTTTGTGTTCCCAGGGCAAATAAGAACATTTTAAAGTTCCAAGAACAATCGTCGATTGGAACAATCTCTCTGCCGAAACCGTTTTAAGTAAATCTATTGAGGCTTTTAAAACTCGCCTACCTTAATTTGACTATTTAGATTTTTAGATATGTCAGATTTTTAGTTATTTTTATTTAACTTGATTTTTCTCATATTTTTTTTATAGTTGGCGTGATATCCCATGGATTTTGCCGACTTAATGAATGTAAATGTAAGGGAGTCTTAGAAATAACATTCAATCTTGGCACCACATCGGTGCCCCGAGTCCCATTCTGTCTATTATAAGAGACCGTTACAAGATTCTTTTCGAGCATTATCCTCCGGGGATCTCTCTCAGGAATAATAGGTCTTCATTAACACATCCAGCCTTTGTTGAGGATGCAATTTCGGAGTTACTACAATCTCATCGCCTTGTGGAACTTTCATCAACCCCTTACGTTGTTGTTTCCGCCAGAGAGTTGTCGTCCTTCACCGGAAAAATCATCTCCGCCGGTGCCGTTTTAGGTCATGTTTCTAGAATTATGATTAGACATTGTGCGATTTCAGTTGCAGCTGCGGCCGATTGGGACACCAAATTTCCCTTAAATAATTACTGTATTAGAGAGATTCAATTTTTGGAAAAGTAATTTACATCGACCAAACACGAAGAATATTGATTTTGCACCCATTATTTCCAGTTATGTTATTTATTTGGACGCTAGCGCCAATGGTTGCGGCGCACACATAGATTTCAACAGTAGCCAAATATGTCACAAACAGTGGAACGAAGAAGACTTTAAGGAAAGTTCTACTTGGAGAGAATTTTCGGCAATAGAGTTTATTTTGCTTTAGTATCTCTCCTTCCGATCTTTCAAGGTTCCTACGTTCAGTGGTTTTTAGGCAGCCAAATAAATTGCAGTATGGTTCAAGTGGGAAGCATGAGCCGGCATGATTTACATATTATTGCTTTAAATATCTTCAACCTGTGCGCTGCTCACTCAACATAGACCTAGAAATTCAGTGGATTCCAAGGAGCGAACCGGAAAAAGAGGATTTTATTACTAAAATTATTGATATTGATGATTGGCAATTTCCCACGGTTTATTCCGTTTTCTTGATAACTCCTCGTGGGCAAGATAATTTCCGCCGGGGCAGTGTTTGGGAACATCTCCAGAATTATGACCAGATATTGCTCAATATCTGTTGCAGCAGCGCAGGATTGGGATTCGAAGTTTACTTTGGATCAGTATTGTGTAAGAGAAATTGAGTTTTGGGAACCAATTTAGATAGACTGAATTTGAAAAGTATTATAGATTCTCCTTTCAGACCGTCAATATGTTGTTTATTCTGACGCTAGTGCCGCAGTTTGTGGTGCGCATTTAAATGTTAACGGGGTACAGATATGTCATAAGCAATGGGATGTGCACGAGTGTGGTATGAGTTCCACTTGGAGGGAGTTTACAGCTATTGTATTTGCTCTTGAGTCATTTTTGCCTATTCTTAAAGGCTCTTACATTAAATGGTTTTCTGACAGTCAATATGCTTGTAGAATTATCCTAGTTGGAAGCATGAGGAGATTTACATGTTGTAGCCCTTAAGATTATTCAGTTTTGCGTTTATAATGGAGTCGAACTAGAAATGCAATGGATTCCCCGAACTAAGCTTGATAGGGCGGATTTTATTAGTCGTATTATTGATGTAGACGATTGGCAAATTACAATTTCCTTTTTCGAATTCCTGGATTATATTTGGGGGCCACATACAGTGGACTGTTTCGCCAGTTTCTATAATACGAAAGTCAAACGTTTGGAACCCAGGTTGTAGCGGAGTGAATTTCTTCGTTCAGAATTTGACAGGGGGGGGGAAATTGTCTTGTTGTTCCCCCGGTAAATCAAATCCATAGAGCAATTCATTATTTGTATACATCCAAGGCCGTGGCGACATTAGTTGTACCATTCTGGCCTTCGTCGTATTTTTGGCCCATCATTGCAAAAAATTTTTAGTTTTGTCATGGATTATAAGGGGTTTCGCGGAAGGACTGTTCTGAAACGTGGACGGAACACCAATTCGTTTTTAGGCTCTAAGAGATTCTTTGGACAAATGTTAGCTGTCCGTATGAAGTTTTGATTACTTGACCACTGGGTCTCTTTTACTTTATGATGATCAGCAATGATTTATTTGAGATTTGTCTAGTAGGTATAGGACGCTTGTCCGCTCATACATCAGTAAGAGGGATTGGGAGAGCAGTTTATCGTCTCCAGCTTATATTCTAAGGTTATTTATGTGGAGTTAGTAGCTAGGACGCGTGTCCATACGATGGAAAGGAGGCGCTGGCCTGATTTTGGAGACTGGTATTGATATGAATCTTGTAGTTTACTTTTCGGTGTTTTCTTTTCATGTTTTCTGTTCTCTTTTGTCTTGTTTTGTTTTTCATTAGATGTTTGCCACTCAAGGATATTGGGACAACATCCCCGACCACGTGAAACAGAACACCAAGGATCTCCTGACCTTGTTAATGAAGTCTAAGGCGGATTCTACAGTTAAAAGATTTACAAAAGAAATCATCAAGTTTTTAAGATGGTGTAATTTGTCCAGTATTCAGCCGTCACCTCCTCTCTCGGTTTCGATTGTAATTGCTTACCTTCATAAGGTTTCAATTCTTATCCTGCATGGAGGGTAGTTATGAATAATGCTTTTCAACGTAACAACGAAGAGTTGAAAAGGTGTTTCAGGGCGATTCGTAGCATTCTTTTCACATTTGTGATAACCTTTTGTTCTTAATCATTCTAACAATAAAGGTTATGTAATTAGATTTGACAAAATGCTATGAATAGTTCTATAATATAGATGTATAAGCGTTTTTTGGACTGCCGTCGTCCGTGACCAATCTTGTTACCAAAGTTAGTCTAAAGCTCTAATCCTCGGAGCTCAATACGCTGCATTCGATCGAGGAGTACGTTCCCGGGTTTTTTCTCCCAATGGGTTTTATTCCGGGTTTTCGTACTGGGCAGTGTATCATTGTTTTGTATTTCACTCGCTTTTCACTTTCCTTATTATCTTAATGTATGTGTATCTATCTTATAAATCGAATTTTGTAATTTTGACATCACGTTTAAGATCATTTGTAATTCTTTGAATCGTATTTCGTTTCACATTGTGCATTATTTAGCTAAACTATTTATCATTATTGGCGTTATGTATTCTAGTTTATACGGTCTTCATAGCCTTAGAGCCGGGGGCGCGATGGCTGTAGTTAATAGTATTAACAGTATATCGGAAAGACTCCTCAAGATTCACTGCCGGTGGAAAACACATACCGCTAAGGACATGCATATCCACGAGGATATTTCCAGTAGATTAGAGGTTATCGGTCATTTAGGCATTTAATCAGACTGTTATTTTCTTAAACTATTGATCGTTCAATGTACTGCTTGTTAGTGCGTAATAAAATCACGTCGGTTTTGGAATGCCTGAGCATCCAACCATCATATATAGCGTTGTTTGTTTTGTATGTGTTACATTTAAGCGGAAAATAATTTACGTTCGTTTGAGCGAAGCGAATTAGACCGTAAATTTGATCTCGCGTGACAGGCTGTCAAGAAATCAAGCTTGCCATCCCTGTGTAATGTTGACTCTTTAAGTCGTTGTTTTGTCTCCTTAGTTAATATTTGTTTGCTCTTATCTCTTTTGGAGATTTTGTGTTCCTGTTTCAAGATAAAAAAAGCAAACTTAAAACGGCTCCTAGCCATAAACATGAAAACACGATATATTGACCGTTAACCTCGCGCAAAACAGTATCAGGTAAAGAAAAAAAAATTCTTATATAACTATGGATTGACTTCAGGACGTTTCTTGAAACACAACATAACCGAGCCCGATGCAACGTAGATTTTATGAAGTTTAAGGGACTGTGCAATAATTATCGGGGAAGGGGGGGTTGGAAACCCAGAGGGGGGGGGGCATAAAGTAAAATCAAAGCAAGGATAGGGGGCATCAAAGTAAATTAAGTCACTCAAGAGGAGGGGGCTTAACATTTTATTTCAAGTGTTTATAGTTCTCACTGAAAGACAAGATGATCTGTTCTGTGGCTGTACTGCAATTTCAATCCGTTGCAATACGATTATCTATTCTTCTCTATCTCTATAATATAGAGACGAATATTGTGATAAAGTGTTTCTGGCTTTTTCAATTTGAATAGCCCAATTTCGATATATTAAAATTCAACTTGAAACAAAAGACATCACTGCGAGGCTTATGATAGTAAGGATTCATATGGTTTATTCCCCTAAGCCTTGTAGTGTTGTCTTTTGTTTCAAGTTTAATTTTAATACATCGAAATTGGGCTATTGTCAACAACATTTGAACAGTAGAATATAATTATATACCAGTGCAAATATCTTGCCCTGGTGAAAATATTTTGTTCCAGTTCAAATATTTTGCACTGGATGCAGACAAAATTGCACCAAAATCATAATTTCACTACAACATAGATAATCCTATTGCAACAGATTGAAGATGTACCTCAACCAGCATGGCCTTAAAGGTGGTCAGACATGAGGGGTCATGTAGCAGGGACATGTCGCAGTGAAATTTGTGTAGTGCACACTGAGGGACATGTAGCAGGGAGTGTAGCGGGGGACATGTAGCAGGGAAAAAATTATAGCACTTGCACACCACGTGTCTCAGGGACATGTTGCAGCGACACGTCCCTTCGTGTGAACTGATGCTATCATGTGCAACACCAATTTTGGGGACATTTTGTTCCCGCGACGTGTACCAAGAAGTTCAACAAGTTGAACACCGTGAGACATGTCGCGGGGACAAAATGCCCCCAAGATTGGTGTTGCACAATTATGATAGAGTTCACACGAGGGGACGTGTCGCTGCAACATGTCTCTGAGACGTATCCACGCGACATTCATTTAATTTCATGTGGTGTGCAAGCGCTATGATTTTTTCCCTGCTACATGTCCCTCAGTGTGTACTACACTGAACTTTTGTCGCTGCTACATGTCGCTGCGACATGTCCCTGCTACATGACCCCTCGTGTCTGACCGCCTTTTAAGATCAGTGCATGGAGGTAAAGTGGCACTGGTTGCACGAGTTCTCCAGAACGCTCGTGGTGATCATTCTTACATCCCCGAGAAACCCAAGAGCACGTTAACGAGGAAATGAGTTCCAGTGCAAGCAACTCGGATTTGCAATGAAGTGATTCAGAAGTGGAATCGGATGGCTTTGTTGAACACTGTTTAGAGGTCCTGTTTGTTCCAGATATGGATGCCCAACAAGTAAACATGTAGTATTGCTGTATATCCACGTCTGGAACAAACATTACCTCGTAGTAATAACAGGTGGATGTATATTAAGAAAATGCTGTGTATTTGTATATAAAAGGTGTGTGAAGGTGCGGGGGGGGGGGGGGGGTCAAACAAAATTTCTGACTGATTAGAGGGGCGATGGGGCAGTAACTAAATTCAGTCCTTTAGAAGGAGGGGTATTTCCTAATATTTTCCTACTTGAAGCCCATTTTCCGACTTTCCACCTCCCCCCTCCTGATAATTATTGCACAGTCCCTAAATGAGTAAAATATTTTGGCTGGCCAAACCAGCCTTCTTCAGGTACAATGAGGAAATTTCATACAGGTGTATTTGTTATAGAGTCACAATTTTTGCTCGATAACAAAAATACCTAATACGACAACATCATGATCAGATCGACAGTAGAAAAATTTGATAAAATACCATAATAAAAGACACTAAATATCTGGCCTAGATGGTTTAATATATTGGCGCGATATTTTTACTAAAGTGTTATAAAGCCCGAAATTTTTAATGTTAATTGTTCTTAAAAAATTAAGAAATTACAGAAATGAAATGTCAGATATATAAATATACTACGGTGACACATGGGTGTCACGATATACAAATGCATCCTAGACAGTTAAAACTTTTTTTCGCTTCTCGCTCGCAAAAGCGCGAAAACCGAAAGTGTCAATTCGCGCACGAGCAGCAAGCCTCGCACGCGTCTCTTCCCCACTCTCCGTATTCACATTCGCTCCATACCTTTCGTTTAAAGACCGCGCGCATTCGTGTATGACCAACAAAAATACGACTGTTTTGCAGTCTGTATAGTTATTTGTGAAATTGTGTATCGGGTGGTGGGGGAGGGGGGGGGGGGGGGGGGGTGAATAAAATGTTACAAGTTTCAATTTTGAATAGCATGTGGTCCTTCAGAGCCAGCACAGAAAGAAACAGCTGAGGACTTCTGGTAGCCTGGGAGTGACGAACAGAACAGATCGAAGATTTTTATTCCAGCTAACATAAACATCCAAACAATTTTGATCACCTGAATCCAAAACTGGATTTATTGTCTAAAAGGAACGCTATTTAACGGCCAAAAGCACGTCCAACCACGGATTTATATTAAGCCTGGCTTTCATGTCTGGAAAATCCCAGACGATCGGAAATGTCGCTGTTTCCCGTCCGTCCCAGATTTGGCCGACTTATGAAAACACTCAATCGTAGACATCCCCGATCATCTGGGATGGTCGGGGACAAATCGGGAGCGTCAGTTTTTATTTTCCCGACGAGTCCCAGATTTCTGCGATTCCCGACATATCGGCAAAATCTGGGCGGTCGGGAACAGCAAAATCCCCGATCGTCTAGGATTTTCCCGACATATGAAAACCAGGCTTTAGCCTTCCCTCACGAGGGTCAGGGATCTCGGCAACAAAGGCATGTCATGTTCAACAGGGTTTTAAGTATTGACCGTCCCGTATTACCGTAATGATTTGATTTAGCGCCCTCCTTCCAATAAGCGCCCCCTTCCAAATAAGCGCCCCCTTCGAATGTGTTTTTGTTAATAAGTGCCTCTATTCTAATAAGCGCCCCTATTCTAATAAGCGCCCCCTATTCTAATAAGCGCCCTCTATTCTAATATTATTACAGCGCCTTCAGAGTACGTACCAAACGTGGTTCATCTTCCTTTAATAGCTGACATACTTAATAATGTATTACAAAAACAGTGGTCTTCGTCTGAGTTTCTCAGCTGTAATGTCCATGTGAGTACATAATTCCTTCAAACGAATAATTTCTTCATTTTTCAAATTTTGTGGCGATTGCTCTGCTGGTCCTTCTGGCCAGAAAGGATCCAGGGACAACAAGTCCGTTTTCCAGTCTCCTTGATCCAGTCACTTTGACCTGTACATTGTTCTCATGGCGGGCTTTGAGAAATGTGAATATAAAGGAAAGTTCCATCGGCACATGTCATGTTAGAACAAAAAATCATCTTTCAAATCGGCACTCTCAAACCCCACGGAATCAACGAACGCTTTTCATTCAACTAATTTAATTTGTTTTCACGTCACCAAATTTCCACCAATGGCGGAGCTCCACCTACTATATAAAACCACACACTACCCACAATCCCTTGATTCGCTCCGACGAAGGGCTAGCGCTCGAAACGTCAGCTTTCTCGAATGTTTTTACGGTGGCTAATTTACCTTATCGACTCAGTCGATAAAACCAAATTCTTGTGTTTCACCCCCACCGACGCAACACCACAGTTTCTCTAGAAACTAACCCCATTCACATGTCCAACAAGTTTGTTACTGTTACGGTTTCTGTTATTGTTAGTTATTTTAATATTTATTAAAGTTTTGTTTTGAACATTAGGTTGTTTCTCAAAAAATTAAATAAGCGCCCTGTCCCGAATAAGCGCCCTGTCTCGAATAAGTGCCCCCCCCTTGAGGTATCAAAAGTAAATAAGCGCCCCGGGCGCTAAATCGAATCATTACGGTATGTACGTAGGGCCGCGGAGAGCATATCTGATCTTCCCCTCTCGTCCCAGCGGATAGAAGAAGAGAAAATCCGCGGAGTTCTAGGGCTGACGTAGTCTTGCTAAGCGTTGTGTAGTGCACCTGTTTTTGTACCCGGAACATTGTTGATTAGATTGATTTTGTTTTCTTTTGTTTTGAAAGAGATTAGAAGGCGGGAGTACTACCTCAGACTATTCACAGCCCCCTTAATATTTTCCCGTGCATCATCGTCGATTTATTTAGCAACCTAATTGAAAAGAAACATAGAATGCACGATCACTGCAACAAACCGATGAGAACGGCCGGATCTGGTTTCCAGACCTAGATCAGTATTAATACTTGAAGTGAAGCAAAAAACGGCAAACTGATCCTTACGGCAGAAAAACAGAAGCAGAAGCAGAAGCAAATAAAATAAAATAAAAGTGAAAATCACGAAAGTCCCCAGTTTTCAGCACACCGTGACATTCCCCTGAGATAGCCCTAATGCACAGCACATTCAAGATGGCGGCTAAACAAATCGGCGAACACGAACTCTACGATAGAACTCGATGAACCCGCAAGAAATTAGGGGACTGTGAACAGCTAATACTACTTTCGCCGTCCAGCACACTCAATCGAGCCGCGCGTGTGCCGCGTGTGTGCCGCGCGAGTAACGTACTCCGGTTATCCATCCGCGTGAATTCATACCCATAACTCTTTGCGAGAGTTCGTTTACACCGCTTCGGCTTGGAACCCGAAATTTATCAACAGTCGAGTGGCGAAAATACTCAGGTGTTCTGTCTTCAAAAAGAACACTTAATCATGATCAAAGTCATCACTGCAATCGTCTGCGCTTTTGCAGCGATGCTGATGATCATCTTAAGCGTAGCTACGACTTACTGGCTTCAGTGGGTAATCGTTTCTGAAGGGCATAACATTACACATTACCGAGGACTGTTCAAGCACTGCTGGGAATCCAGAGATAATGTCACAGATGTGCTTATCAAAGAAGGTTCAGGCTGTACTGGGGAATACACAGATGTCAAAGCAGGCAAGTAGTTTATTTTAGAACGTCTAGATATACTTAATATATATGAAAATAAGCGTGGGAAATTAAGCTTACTGTGCGTGGGGCTGTCGTCCATAAATTGAAGGACGCAGTGCTTTTGAAGCAAAAATCTTCGCTTATAAACATTGCTGGCTCTAGCTATTTACTCGATTTATTTCATAGTTTAATCATCCCAAGTATCTCAGACATTGTGCATGTAGTTAATGAACCATTACACGGTACGTTCAAAAATCTTAACTTCAAATTGGTCTGAATTTAGTGAAGCGAACATAAATGGCAAACATGCATATCAATTAGGCATTTTGTTGTAAATTCCATACAAATTATATTGGCACACCCAGCTAGCTACACGAAACAACAACGAAACTCTAAGACAACGCAGTTATAGTTTGATTTTCGGGGAACCATGATCAAAGTTATAACAAGTTTTGTAAGCTGCCTAGCAGCGATTTTGTTGGGAGTTTTGGCCCTGGCGACCGATTTTTGGCGAGTTTGGTGGAAAGAAGCCAAAGAAATCTCGGGGGTTCAATTTAATCACGAAGGCTTGTTTCATACTTGCCAAGAAACAACTATCAACAACACTGTAGTGGCTGCTGACAGGTGCACAGATTTGCACGCTATAGGAAGACCAGGTACAGTGGAAAATCTTGTACATAAGAAATATGTTATGTCTTAATTTCGTGTCAGCAGAGTTCATGTTTTATGTATATGTTAATGATCCAACTTTTCTGATGTTAAAGTTTGTTTATAAACTCTTCAGTAAATAACTTACTTGAAGGTTGAGCATACAATGATACTGGTAAATAATTTCTTTGATAGATTACTTATTAAATATCATAAATATATAAGTACTGAAATTAAATCCTTCTATCAAACTTGAACATTAGAAATAAATTATTTATAAATCTGAAAAGTTTGACGTACATGTAACAGATTTACAATACAGTTACTATCTTTACTGTATATTTACTGTACTACCTTTTATAGACAGTGGCATGTTTAGCTAAAGTTCTCACTGAAAACATCCTTGTAGATTTTGAACAGTTTTCTTTGTCAAAGGAACATGTTGCTTCATGCTTGGAGAGTTAGTCATGCATTCTAGAATAGTCCACTAAATACCAGTGTTATGATTGATAAATGATATACCATTTATGCTGTGGATTAAGGATTGTTATTTTACAGTTTCTCTGAAGATAAAGTGAAAGTGAAAGAATATCTTTATAACAGAAACAGCACTTTGGTTTTATGATAAAAAGCCTAAGATGCAAAAGGAAAAGATATAAATGAAAAAGCCCCCTTGTGTTTTTGAGGGAATTGAAAAGAATAAATTTAAATGTGGAATTATGTTTATTTAATTTGTTGTTAGACTACCTAAGACAGTTAGGCGAGGAATATGGTAAAATATTTGTGTATTTTTGGTGTGTAAACAAGAAGTAAAACCATTGTTTCATGGCATGCTAATTTCTGTTTCAAGAATTTTTGTGCTACCACGGTACTGTTTCTTAGAGATTAAAATATGACAATTATTTAACAAACCACAATACCAGACCTAATTACAGTCAAGGAAGATACATGTATTGTTGAATGATGTCTGTCAACTATAAAAGGACAAGAAAAAATACAGTACACGAATATTCTGGTTGCTTGAATGTATCAAAGTTACAGAGTTTGCCATTGTGCTGTATGACTGTGTTTATAAGCGTACAGCTGAACTGATTTCACAGAATAATTGCCAAAATAGTTGAAAGTTGTAAACAAATAACTAATAGCTACAGTCTACACTTGCAAAGCGGACACCTCTATAAGGTGGATGCCGAGCTATAAGGCGGACGCCTCTCTAAGACAGTTACATAAGGTAAATTAGCCATTGTAAAAACTCTGTCAGCATCTGTTTAACTTTCAAGCTGCTATTTTTTATTTTCAGACTGGAATGGTGCAGTGATTGCTTTCATGATCCTGGGTCTCCTGTTCCATTTGGCCGCTTTCATCTTTGCTATTATTGCAGCATGTAGAAAAGGACATCCATTTCCCTCTTTCTGGGTTGCAGGACTCTTTTTCATTGCTGGTAGGTTTTCAATTTGTGTAACATACAAAGTTGTTCAGTTGTAGTATAAAGGTAAAAGTTGGAATAAGGTTGAAGTTAGCTGTTTCTCCTCTTCATGAATGAATGAGTTAACACTTACTCCCAGGAGTGCCAACAATCAAAATTCAAGAAAAATCCTAAAATTCAATTTGTTCCTCGCGAAGCGAGGTTAATAAATTTGTCGTGCCTCGGGAGCTAACCCGCACAAATTCGAGCAAAAAATATTTAAATATACATATAGTTGATGGTGTCCTGCAGTTGCCTGGCAACAATGTGATACTACTTCATGTAAGCCTATATAGGAGCATGGTAAACAAAGATGGCAGATGGTAAACGGTACGCGAACCGTCGAAAGGACCTTTTACCAACGTTTTTGGTTGCAAAGAAGACGAAGTGGAATGGCGAAAAGCCTCATACGCAAATCGAGAGTTTCGACTTGCGGTGCACCCTCCCCTGAGCTTTGCGAGGTTCTGCGAGACACGTATTTCTAGTAAAATATTGAAAAACAAATGGTACCATACAAAAGTACTGTTGAAAAGGTTTCATTTGAATGGTCACACCATAGGATTTCGTCCACAGACTGATAAGTTACATCTTCACTACATGTCTCCATAATTGAATCTGGGAGTGACAGGGTTATAGCAGTAAGGGGAAAAATATGCAATTTTCACTCAGTTGATCAGCTGTAAACATTGATTCTGCAATATATGATGGTCACCTGTCTTATCCATGGGGATGGTGTTTGAGGGAGGGGAGGGTGGGGAGTTGGAAGGGGGGGGGGGGGCAGTGTAGCAAAATGCCTGGGAGAGGGGAGGATGGGAAGGATGTTTCACATTCACAAGTTCATACGAGCCATTAATTATCATTTAGGTAGCCCTTGGGGGGGGGGGGAAGGGATGTGGTGATGTCACAAGGATTTCTGAATTCTGATGTCTGTTGTAACAAAAAAAATTAATTTTACTGTATTCAAAATCCCTCACACTGTTCAGGGTTCGTACGGTCGTGGAAAAACCTGGAAAGTCATGGAATTGTATAATTTATTTTCCAGGCCTGGAAAGTCATGGAATTTAAGTATGGGTCATGGAAAGTCATGGAAAATTATGTTCATGGTACAAAATCACTAAGGCAGCATACGTTGTGGGAATAATAAGGCAAGATGAAAAATTTAAAAAAAAACGATCGTTTTGATAAAATTTTGAAAACAACTGTTGAACTCTTGGTCATGAAAAATTTGAAAAGGTTGTGGAAAAGGTCATGGAAAGTCATGGAATTTCAAACTCTGAAAAGAGTACGAACCCTGCTGTGGTTCAATCAGTTATTAATGATGTGTTGTCATTGTTTTATTTACAGCAATATTGGTTATTATTGCTTTACTGGTTTACACTTTCCATAACTGGAAATCTGACGTGTTCTTTAGCTGGTCATATGGCGGAGGATGGTCTACAGTTGCTTTATCCATTATAGCGCTGGTGTTAATAATGGCTGATCGCTGAGGAAAGTGAAGAGCCCAGCTGACACAAGTCTCCTCGTGTTGAAAGATAATGCGCTGTTTTGAAGTAGTTTCTAATTTACAGATAGAACATGTTAGATTGCAATGATGATAATGACAAATCTAACTTTATGATGCTTGTTATTGTGTATGTCACTGGGCTCGACGAATGTAACCCTCAGACCCTCACTAATGAAAACAATTGCTCGCACATGCAGCACCTTATAAGTTCCTGATAGCAAAGTCTCCTTTTCCACTGTATTTTTGGAAAAGGAGACTCTTCTAGCCAGGAACCTCTTAAGCTGCTTGCGGGCCGAATGTTTGAGTGTACATAGGAGGTTCTGTTATTGGCTGTAAAGTGTTTTTTTACCAGTACATTTTTTTGGTTGTATTTATATTTGCCACTGTAAGCATAGGGAAATTACAGATGGCATAGAATTTATTCATAAATCCATAACTAGGATTTGCCTTTTTTATATTTTGTTATTGGTTATTGTCAGTGGAAATTAAGTAATGTGACCAGGTTAGAACCATCACATAAGTGTAACTAAGGCAAAGTTTTTTTTAAATATATTCAACTGTTTTCAACTCTACAAGGGTCACCAACAAAATGCTAGCCTTAATGAAATAATTAAGTCACATTTTAGTGACTGAGGCGTTGATAATTATCGCTATCATGCGAAAACCGAATCCAATAATTGTTTTATTATGCATATTCCTGAGCTGCACTTGTAAAGACAAGAGCGCGCACAAAAAAGTGATCAATGCACAGCAGTCAACTTGTAAGTAAACAACTTACGTCACTTCTGCATGCATAAAACTATTGTCTGTAGGTATGACGTCACTTCTGCATGCATAAAACTATTGTCTGTAGGTGTGACGTAACAGAAACAACAAGCAATAATTAGCTGCGTGCTTATAGCCAATCAAAATCGAGCTAGTGACACCAATGTATAATAATAACCTTTTAAGTCCCAAAAGTGCCAAAAATCAAAATTCAGAAAGATCCCAAATTTCATTTTTATAAAATAGTACCAAAGAAAAGTACCACCGAAGAGGTTTCATTTGAATGGTCACGCCATAGGGTTTTGTCAACAGACTCAAAAGATTTCTCCATAATTGACTCCGGGAGTGAAAGGGTTAATGTCTAGCTATTTGCACATATGGTTTTGCAGTGTTTGTGTGAGAATACACACCTCGCCAGCCGGACCTCAGTAGAACCATCTGTCATGAATAAACACTTCACCCATCCTGTGCAAGCCTTAGATCTTTGAATTAAATTGCCAAAGCAAGCTGTATGATAGTTGTTAGTTTTCAATAAAATGTTGGTAGGATTGTATTTGTCCAAATTCCTTATACAGTAGATAGCGGACTACCGTAAATGCTTAGTTCATGTGGTCTACATCTACATCTACATGGTCACTGTACTTTACATCCTATCAGAGCAAAGAAGCTTTTTAAATATTTAAAAGGAAACAACATGCTCTTATTTAACCCCATGGAGAGCGATCAAAATCCTGGCCATTATTACACGTTTCTAGAGATGTGCAAGAAATCAGCACAACACGTACACATGCCAGTGGGAAACGAAGGTCTCCCGTCCGAAATGAACGGCGAAAACCAACTCGGGAAGTGTCATGTCTGTCTAAGTTACAGTCAGTTCTAAAACTGAGAAACAACGGCACATCTCTTCGTTTCATCGGAAACAGAAGGAGGGAGAGAGACGTACAGCGACCACACGTGCACAACACGTGCACAACACGTTTGCAAATACCAAACCCCCTGCAAATGCCTCGGGTGGGCCAAGTGATTGTGGAATGACATTCACTTCAAAAAACGAGGTTTACGCCATAGAAAGAGGGACGCCAAGGAAAAACTAGCAGGGCCCGTTAACAAAAAACAAGGGGCGAATCTTCTATGCAGTCCTTTCTGGATCGGTATCCCCACCTGCAGTGGGGAAATAGTGACGATGATGATTCGCATGATCATGAACCAGCGTCTGAGTCAAGCACCACTGACAAAGAGAGTTGTACTGATATTGATAGATGTGGTGTTTGCCGGGGAACAGTAGAAGATGACGAAGAATTGTTTCTTGGTCGATTTTCCGCGACACTTGTGAGACATGGTATCATTGTAATTGCGTACCAGTTACGCATTGATTTTGAAAAAAGTTATCCTGCAAGCCAATTCTGTTGGATAAAATATCCTGCAACCACGAAAGCCTTGTAGCAACACAGCCAAAGAAGAAAATTCGAGCACAGACAAGATAGCAATTAATTCTGATGGGCATTAGATAGCTTTACTATACATCATGCATGATCAAACTAAAAGATTTCACTCCTGTATTTAACTTGGATATTTTTGGAAACGGAACAACACGATGTTGATTTTGACTAATTTATTCAATCTCGACTCACTGGTTACATGCTCATAAAAAACTATCGTGCAGAATGTCTCTCTTGATATATGAAACAGCACTTACATTGCTCGCTTATCTGTTAAAAAAATATGTCAATACGCCCTTTGTCGGAATGTTCCATTAATGTTACGCAGGAGGCCATGTGTGTTACGAGATTGTCTTCTCAGCTTTCACTACTACAACTTGCGTGTATCACTAATTTAGCCTTTGACAGATTCAATTAACAGCACTCGCAAAATAACGTAATCACGATAATAATCAAATGATACTGACCACAGTTTCCGACACAACACTCCCCCCATATGACTCGTTAACGAGACATATGTATTACTATGAGAAACTGAGTCCTACGAAAATAGTCACGCAATCAAATGAAAAGGTAAACAAAGTAACGAAACTAATCAAGTTAATATTCTCCGGAACGAAATAAAATGAAATGTTCAAAGTTCAGTTCTCCTGGCTTCTCTCATTGTTCGTTGTCAAGGCGAACTGCATCCTGGATGCGTAGATTAGCTGCGGCTGCGGCATCTCGCCTAGATCGGAATATAGGCGCTTCAGGGTTAAGCGGTGCAGGCCTGTTTGGTGGTGGAGTCTTGTCACACGCTAGTTCTAACGGGTAGAGATGCTGCACAGCTCGTTCTAAGACAGACTTGCCAACACGCAATTTTGCGCCACGAACAACTTGGTCTCGCCCCACAATTAGCTCCTCGATAATACCAAGGGGCCAACAGTTACGATTGCGCTCCACTGATTTGATGATTACGACATCTCCAACTGCAAGGCCGCTTTCTGCGTTACTATGTTTAAGTCGGTGTCGCTCGCGTAACGCTCGCAGGTACTCTGAAGTCCAGCGACGCCACATTGCATCCTTAGTTTTCAACAGGAATTTGGCTCTCTTTCTGAGGTCTCTCTCGTCCAGGTGATATGGCGCGAGTTCTGGCAGTATATTGGAATTGGCGAAGAGAAACGAGTTTGGCGTAAGTGTTGGAAGCTGAACATCCTCTTCCAAATAGCTTAGCGGTCGGTTATTTAGGGTCACTTCGATATGTCTAGAAGAACTTCGGTCAGCTCCTCCCAGGTGAGTAAACCCTGTCCTACAGTTTTGTAGAACGCGGCTTTCATCAGGCCGATGAGGCGTTCAAATTGTCCGCCCCACCATGGTGCACGGCTTAAGTTGAACTGCGAGGTTATGGACTGTTTGCTGAGAAAGTCGTTGAATTTCTCGTCCTTGCGCACCTTGTCCAACCACTTGGCTGCTGCTACAAAGGTCTTTCCATTGTCGGAGTACACCTTCGATGGTCGTCCGCGTCTTGCAATGAATCGCTTAAGGCTCTGGATAAACTCCTTTGTCTCCAAGCTTGATAGCAGCTCTAGAAATACTCCACGAGTCAGGCTGCAACTGTAGAGTACTACATAGGCCTTTTGCTCTCTTTTTGGTTTCTGCAAGTACTTCACTGGTCCGGCGAAGTCCACTCCGATGACATTAAATGGCGTGTCGCCTTCTGTCCTCTCTCTCGGTAAAGGTCCTGGGGGCGGACTTTGGGCTGGAATGGCTCTGAATCGTTTGCATCCCCAACAGTTCTTAAGAATGCGTTTCACTAACTTTCGAAGGCGAGGCACCCAAAACCGTTCGCGCACCGTAGCCATGGTAAGTCCGACTCCCCCGTGTAAGGTGGCAACATGAGCGCGTTGGACTACTTTGGCTGTGTAGAGTGCAGAGTCCGGAAGGTACACAGGGTAGTCGCCTTGAATGCGGCCTCGGCACTCCAGCACTCCTTCAACATTTGGCTTTAGGTTGAGTTGCTCCTTGTCATCCGGGAACTTGGAATCAATTGTCCCTTGGCGTTGTGATCTCTTGATCCAAAATAGCTCTTGGGCGGAGATCTCTTGCGCAGATAAAGGGCCCATGGTTCTCTCGGAAGGGTGACGAGAATTGTGCTTGAATCGCGAGATCCATGCACAAACCCTCAAGGCTTTATGCAAGCCGAACTTTTCGAGGAGGCGATCAAAGTCGTCACTGACTTCGACAGCGCCCGCAAAAAGCTCTCGTTGAACCTTCCTCTCTGCTTGACTTTCTGGGGTGGTCTGTGTCACGATGTCTGGTGGCCATTTCGTCAGGTCAGCTAACCAAACAGGGCCCCTCCACCATAGCTCTGCTTCGGTCACACTTCCTCCGCGGCTCCCAAGGTCAGCAGGGTTTTCAGTTGTAGGTATATGGCGCCACAGGAGGTTCGCATGGCTCTGTATTTTCCGGACACGGTTTGCTACGAACTGACGGTATTCTCCATTGTCGCTGAGCCAATGAAGGGCCACCGTACTATCCAGCCAACACTGGATATTGGTGGCTAGAGGGAAACCTTCTAACGCGTTGCGGACGTTCACGGCTAAGTTAGCAGCCATGTGACCAGACACCAGCTCTAGACGAGGGATTGTGAGTCCCTGTTTGGCGAGGCGAGACTTAGCGGTTACTAAGCCTTGCGTTACTCCTGAATCTTGTGTGACGACAGCGTAAACAGCAGCGCTAACACCGTATCCACTGGCGTCACCAAAGGCGTGCAACTGTATTTTTTGAATTGGTTCTCGGAAGGTTGCCAAACTGCGCGGCGTGGACAATGAGGCCGGCAACCGGTTTTCCCACGCGGTCCACTGTCTGGCGATAGCTTCTGAAAGTAGCGCGTCCCATGCAGTCTTTTGGTTACAGGCCTCTCGATAGATGCGTTTTCCGTCTAGCATCACGGGCGACACTACTCCCAGCGGATCATAGACTTTGGCTAGATTGGCAAGAATCCCACGTTTTGTTAACTCGGCTGGAGATGCTGGGAACGTCACGCTCAGGGTGTCATCATCTTTGTTCCAGGGAAGGCCAAGAAGTTTGCTCTGGCCTTGATTCGATGCACATTCAAGTTGCTGCTTGGCGAAGGTAGGCTCATAGTTCTCACATTCAGTCTCAAGTTCTGGTTCATTCGAGTGCCACTTGTGCAACTCGAACTTAGCATCTGCGAAAATCTCGGTAGTTTCACGTTTCAACTGTTTGGCTTTTGCGACTGTGGGCGCGCCGGAAATGAAGTCGTCGACATACAGACTTCGTAGCGCCTCTCTCACACACTCTGGAAGGCGAGTCTGCCAGCTCTCAAGGTGTTGCTGGATTACTCCACCCAACAGGAATGGGGAGGGGGATAACCCAAACAGCACTCTGGTAAAACGAAGTGTCTCCACCTCTCGCGATTGAACATCAACTATCCAGTGAAATCTAAGGGCGTCTCGTTCGGCTTCTCGGATTCGAACCTGAAGGAATGCTTTACGTATGTCACCGGCAACTGCTACTGGGTGGAACCGACTGCGGGTGAGAACGCTCCACAGCTTGTTCTGCAACGGAGGCCCCGCATGTAAACACTCGTTGAGGGACGGCGCACCACCATGTGCTCGGGCCGAAGCGTCATATACCACTCGTAGTTTGGTTGTTTCTGCATTCTCACGCACAACTGCACGGTGTGGCAGGTAGAACTCTTTCCCAGTGGCTTCAGTCGGAACTCTCTCTACCACGCCCTCTTCCAATTGCTCACGGATGATTGCGTCGTATTGAGATAACATATTGGTCCGCTGCAATTTGCGCAACAGCGAATCCAATCGGTGCATACTCCCCTCGTGATTGTTTGGAAGGGGGGATGATTTCCCTTCCATGGTAACGCTGTCTCGTACCATCCTTCAGGCGAACGCGTTAATTGTTCCTTGAACTCATCGTATACATCGCCCTGATTTCCTGTGGGAGTGTCTGCTAGACCTAGGACGTCTAGCGCGCATAAACGCTCATAATCAGCAGTTGAATTTATAGCCAGGTACACTGGTGAAAGGTCGGTTTCGGCTCCAGGTGACATTAATGTCCATCCAAATCGCGTGTACTCTGCAACTGGATCGCCGCGGCGGCCAACACGCAACCGCTCTCCGGTGCGTATTTTGGCGAAATCGTTGGCTCCCAAAATGAGGTGGACTGGTAGGTGGCTTTTCTCGTCAACATCGTCCATGTGCACTCCTCTGAGATGCGGATGCTCGGCGAGAACTTCCTTGTATCGGGGGTTTTCTAATAGGAGTAATTCTCGCTTCTCAATTTTGGTCACGTTCACGTCGAGTTGAAAACTTCCGGTCACGGCATTCATTGTCACGCCAAATTCTTGCATTGTTTTCGTGGTTACACCCATCAGCATGGCGATTTGACGTAAACCAGATGACTTGGGCTACGCTTTGACCAAGTTCACAAAGGTTGAGGAACAATAAGAATGGCTTGCACCACTGTCTAGAAGGGCTCGAAATTTGTACCCTGCAACGTTGACCACAACAACTGGATGGATGACAGTCGATTCGCCGACATGATTTGCGGTCATTCCCGGCTCACGTGCTTGCGCTTGTGTTTGATCGCAGATTGAGGTGTGGTGTTTTCCGTCACATTGACGACAAGTCGTCTGGCTCTTGCAAACCGCTGCTTTGTGAGGTCCTGTGCAATTGAAACACAGGCGTTTAGAAGTAAGAATTGTTCTTCTTTGCTTCACATCGGTGACCTTGTTGCAATTTACGGCTCTATGTTCTGGGCTCCCACAATAAACACAGCCGCGTGACGGTCGTGGCCCTTCCTCTTGTTTGCCAGTAAATGCCTTGTGTTGCGGCTTGAAACGATCCCTTTGAAACGATCCCTTTGAGTTTTGTACCGGGTTGTTGATTGTCCACTTTTCTAACGTTTCTAGAAATGCTTTGAAGGTCCAATCGCGCCAGTTCTCATCAATCAAAGCCAGCTCGTTCTTTATGACCTCGAGCTTATCGAAGGTGAATCTCGCGGCGGCATCAAGTTCATTTAGTTTCTTGAGTGTTTGCAAAGATTCCACGTTAAACAATAGTTTCTCGTAGAACTCGTGTATCTTGGTCACATCTCTTTCTCGAATTATCGGGAGCTCGAGAATGTTTCTGACATACGCTCCAACTACCTCGCTAGTTTGTCCATATCGTTTCTCAAGGAGAGCCTTGGCCTTGTGATAACCATCTTCAGTGAAAGGCAACCCGTCAATGAGGTTTCGTACTTTGATGTCGACCAACTCCTTCAAATACGAGAATTTTGTGATGGCTGGTTCCTTGGTGCTGTCAATTTGGGAAGAGAATTGTCCCCAAAATCGAACCCAATCTTGTGGCGTTCCGTCGAACTTGGAAATGACCAATTTGGGCATTTTTGTGATTCTCACAGCCGCTCCCTCACTCGCGCTAGTGCTCGCGTCATTTCCCTTGAGTGAAAGGATTTGTTGTTGGTGTTGCATTTCGAGTTCCATTTTCTGTTTCTCAAACGCCAACTGTTCGGCATGTGCTTTTGCCGCTCCTTCTTGTTCTTGCTGCAGTTTCTGTTCAGTCAGTAGTCTTTCCAGCTCTATGGCTTTGTGGTGTGCTTGTAAGGTATCTGCGTCTTGTGCAGCAAGATTCATGTCCTTGATCTGTTTGGCAATCTTTCTGATACATTCATCGGCTTCAGCAAGCTTGGAATCGGTGTCTGTGCCCCATTCAGCGACTTGTTCTTCTGTTTCTCCCTTGGAAAATTTCTTTTCTTCAATACTCTCTTTTAGGCTATTCACGGCTGACGCGATATTGGCGATTGAAGCTTGGTGTCTCTCTGAAGCTTCTTTATCGTGCTTGTCGATAATTTCATTTGTCTTGTTGATTCGAAAACTCAAGGTTTTGAGTTTTCCATTCAGCTCACTGATCATCTTGTCCATCTTGGAGATTCGGTTTAGATAGATCCAGATCTATGACTGTCCATTTGTCGGAAGTGCCAGGTTTTGGAAACGGAACAACACGATGTTGATTTTGACTAATTTATTCAATCTCGACTCACTGGTTACATGCTCATAAAAAACTATCGTGCAGAATGTCTCTCTTGATATATGAAACAGCACTTACATTGCTCGCTTATCTGTTAAAAAAATATGTCAATACGCCCTTTGTCGGAATGTTCCATTAATGTTACGCAGGAGGCCATGTGTGTTACGAGATTGTCTTCTCAGCTTTCACTACTACAACTTGCGTGTATCACTAATTTAGCCTTTGACAGATTCAATTAACAGCACTCGCAAAATAACGTAATCACGATAATAATCAAATGATACTGACCACAGTTTCCGACAGATATCTCTGACTAGTGAGGGGCCTAGTGAGAATGTCAATATGATTGGTGGAATTTGAATTCACCCTTTTCAGGTTTATGTTGTCTTGATAAGTTTATATCCTGCTGTAAAAAATTTTTCAGTGAAAGAATACACCTAAAACACTGCGCTATAGTTTCTGTCCAAAAAGATATAAAAATACCTTCAAACAAGCAGTAGAGATCCCAGAAGGGATCGCGGTCATGTGAAAAGCTTGTGCATACACTGAATACAACAGGAGTCCTGGAATACAATGATATGAGTACATTCATTTGGAGGGTATTGAAATATTCACTTCAAAAGTTCAAATATTCTTCAATGAACATAATTAAAATTGATAAAAATTGACCATCGTCCAGTTGAGTTCACAGTGTGGATTTTCTTTTGCAAATTTTTACTGCCAGTCATTGTTCTGGACTGGCCTTATGGCTGTGAATTGTGGATGCTAACTCCGTACTGTGAAACGGAAACTATCATCTGTGGACTGAACTATAAACCACTAGATTGTAAGCTAGAGTGTGGAACGCTGACTGACTTGTGGACTATGGAAATTGAACTGTGCCTTACAAAGTGTCGACTACACACAGCAGCGTCTAAAATGTGGAAAGTGGACCGTAGACTATAGACTGGGGCCGCAAAGTAAACTGCAAACTATGGGAACTGGGACCAAACGGCCCACTTTTGAAGCCTAGAGAGCTACTTATTTATTATAAGGCCAAACGAGAAGAACAGTCGCCAATAGAGCGATTTTCGTATGATCTTGAAACAATATAAACTGATTTATTACGCGTCAGCACAAACAAACTGAAAGGAAGCAATTTCACTGGTTTAACCGTGAACGGAGGCAAATGCGCGCGGCTTCTGGTTGGTTTAACTGACACGCAAAGCAAAGCGAAGGGATTGACGTCACCCGCTTGTCAGCATTCTGATAGCTCGTGAATATGGAACGCTCTTTTTATACTGAACGGGTGGCGAACTTACTTACAATAGAATATCAGGTAAGTTTCCATTCTTTGTTTTGAGGCCCAGAAGGTCGCAGTTGAATGGTTATGCCCTCGACCAGAACCACTACTCTCGCCAATAGAGTATTATTTTTCATTATTTATAAACCAATCTACTACACCATATTTTTCACAAAGTTTCTCATAAAAGGGAACTTCCTCATACGTAGCGTAATCTTCTGTTAGTTCCTCTCCTTCGTGTACGTCTCTCGTTGTGTACGTATATCCATCTTGATTACTTGTTGCCATTGTTGGATTGTCAGAGTGATTGACCATTCCACCGTCATCCAAGTTTACATCATGTACGGCTATCTTTCCATTTCTCCCAAAACCATGCTCCAAAAATTTCTTCCTTTCCTCATCATTTGGTAAAGATGAAAGATATTCGAGGCTTTCTTGTTCGTCGAAATAAATATAACAAGGAACATCCACTCGTGTGTTAGCGGGAATAAATTGAGCAGCGAAGACACCAATCCCTTTCCCCGGTGCCAATTTCAATTCAGCGTCGATCTTGAATCCCTTAGCTTTTCTCGGAAGTTGAAGCGGTTTTGTTTTGCAGGGGTTTTCCATATACGGTTCCATTTGCGAAATATCCCAAGGGATAACAAATTTCAAGGCGATGAAAGGAGTCAATACCATTTGAATACGTACTTCAATAAGATTGGCAAACTTAAGTATATCGCACAAATGTTCTCAAACTCATTAATAACGAGAACACAAAGGAAATCACTACCGTGAAGGAGGTCTTGAAATCGTTTCTTAATTTGCATAGATTTTGGCGGTTTTATTCCTTCGTTTTCTCCGCATTTAACGATCAGTTTGAGAAGCTATATCAAACACTCGAAACAGTGTTTCATCAGATTTCCAAACACCTTTGAAGTGGGTTAAAAGCAACTCGGCTGCGCCTCGTTTTTCCAATCCACTTCTCCGTATTTGGAAATCTGATGAAACACTGTTCCTCGTGTTTGGTAAATTACATCCAATATAGTGAAAACAATAGTTGTTCCAAGGATAATAGAGTGCGAACGAGAACAAACGGATGTTCGCGGTAGCGGGTCTCTTACCGGCAATAGACGAATGAGGTTAGTTTCTAGAGAAACTGTGGTGCTGCGCCGGTGGGGATGAAGTATAAGGATTTGGTTTTATCGACTGAGTCGATAAGGTAAATTAGTCACCGTAAAAAGATTCGAGAAAGCTGACCGCTAGCCCTTCGCTCCGTGTATATTTGTTCTGTAATCCCTACTTATATTTAAGGTTTGTACATTAAAATTTTGTTGATCTAAGTAAAGCCACTTTTCTGACTCGCGTGTGTATTATTTTTAATTAATAAATGATGGTTACCCAACTAGGGTAGCTTTTTAGTTATTTTGGGTGACCAGCTACTGTATCTATTTTTAATTTATATATATGTATACATCTTTGTAATTTTACAGTATGAATAAACGTTGTTGTTGTTGTTGCTCCGACGAAGGGCTAGCACTCGAAACGTCAGCTTTCTCGAATCTTTTTACGGTGTCTAATTTACCTTATCGACTCAGTTGATAAAATCAAATTCTTCTCTTACGATTGAGACTGATTAAGGTGTTTCCCTCCAGTTTCCATGCAGCCACACCGAAGATTTTTGAGCGGCCGTTTAACTAACTTTCCTGTATTGAATTAGTATGAAATTTACACAAAATATTGTACTTAGTTTGAAGTTTATAATAGCGTAACAATTTTGTAAATCGCATTTAAAATTGCGGAGATAAACGAGAAACATTGAAATCACTTGAGCCTAAATTCCGAGCGATTGCGATGGCATCTAGAAAAACCAAAACTATTACGATAAACTATGGCATATGGCAAACAAAATATCTAAAAAGTAGAAACTTTTGTCGCTTTTTTGATTAAATCGGAAAAACATTTCGAACTTGTGATTTTGCATGCGTATGAGCGCATCCATAAGTTGCTCAATTAAGCTTATAAAAGTTTAATTTCTGAATCTCAAATCTCGGAGTGGGGATTGAAATATTAAGGTAAATTCAAAAGTTTAAAATATTCTTCAATGATCATAATTAAAATTGCAAAAATTGACCATCGTCCAGTTGAGTTCACAGTGTGGATTTTCTTTTACAAATTTTTACTGCCAGTCATTGTTCTGGACTGGCCTTATGGCTGTGAATTGTGGATGTTAACTCGGTACTGTGAAACGGAAACTATCATCTGTGGACTGAACTATAAACCACTAGATTGTAAGCTAGAGTGTGGAACGCTGACTGTGACTTCTGGACTATGGAAATTGAACTGTGCCTACAAAGTATCGACTACACAATGCAGCCTCTAAAATGTGGAAAGTGGACCGTAGACTATAGACTGGGGACCATGGAAAGTAAACTGCGAACTACGGGAACTGGGACCAAACGGCCAACTTTTAAAGCCTTACGGGCTTCCTGTTTATTACAAGGCTAAACGAGAAGAACAGTCGCCGATGGAACGATTTTCGTATGACCTTGAAACATGATAAAATGATTTATTACGCGTAAACACAAACAAACCCGAAGGAAGCAATTTGATTAATTTAACCGTGAACGGAGGCAAACGCGCCTAGCCTCCTACGCAGACGTCCTTAGGGCTCGTCACGGAGGAAAGGTTACGTGACGAGCCCTAAGGACGTCTTATTAGGAGGCAAAACGCGCGCGGCTTCTGGTTGGTTTAACTGACACGCAAAGCAAAGCGAAGGGATTGACGTCACTCGCTTGCAGCATTTTGATAGGTTAATCGAACAAGCACATTACGGATATTTTTTTATTTAATTGCGTTTAAAGAACATATTTTTACCCATACATACATACTTACAATTAAATACATTTTTAAGTGTTCCACGCCTTTTTGAATATGGAACGCTCTTTTCATACTTAGTGGGTGGCGAACTTACCTACAATAGAATATCAGGTAGGTTTCCATTCTTTGTTTTGAGGCCCAGAAGGTCGCAGTTGAATGGTTATGCCCTCGACTAGAACCCCTACTCTCGCCAATAGAGTTTTATTTTTCATTATTAATAAACCAATCTACTACACCATATTGTTCACAAAGTTTATCATAAAAGGGAACTTCCTCGTAAGTAGCGTAATCTTCTGTTAGTTCTTCTCCTTCGTGTACGTCTCTCGTTGTGTACGTATGTCCATCTTGATTATTTGTTGCCATTGTTGGATTGTCACAGTGATTGACCATTCCACCGTCATCCAAGTTTTCATCATGCAAGACTATCTTTCCATTTTTCTCAAAAACATGCTCCAAAAATTTCTTCCTTTCCTCATCATTTGGTAACGATGCAAGATATTCAAGACTTTCTTGTTCGTCGAAATAAATGTAACAAGGAACATGCACTCGTGTGTTAGCGGGAATGAATTGAGCAGCGAAGACACCAATCCCTTTACCCGGTGATAATTTCAATTCGGCGTCGATAACGAACCCCTTAGCTTTTCTCGGAAGTTGAAGCGGCTTTGTTTTGCAGGGGTTTTCGATACACGGCTCCATTTTCGAAATGATCGAATGTCCCAAGGGATAACAAATTTCAAGGCGATAAAATGAGTCAGTACCGTTCAATAAGCTTGGCATGAAGTGGCCAATATTTCACCCCCTAAATTTTACTAGGATGTTGATTTTTGACAAGAACGTGGGCGTTTTTCGTCATGCCGTTTCGAATATCTAATCAAATCCCATAATTTCTCAAATTTAGTTTTTGGGACGTCATCACTTTAGTTCTCTGCCAGTAATTGTTGGATAAAGGCCGGTTCTCACTAGCGCATAAGCACAAGCACAAGCATAAGCGATAACACAAGCATAAGCAAGTGAGAACACCTGCGACTCAAGCATAAGCATAGCATAAGCACAAGAAGAACGAATACGTTCCGTTCTTCTTGTGCTTATGCTATGCTTGTGTCACATTTATGTCAAGTGAGAACGGGAATGAAATAAGCACAAGCATAAGCACAAGGCGGTCAACCAAATCGTCCGCCATCTTTGATTCAGATCTCACAGCCGAGGAAAGCTGGTATCGAGAATTTCGTTCATACTGCGCTTGCGTATGTCTTTATGCTTATGTTCTGGCGTTCTCACTTGCTTATGGGTCGTTATGCTTATGCTTATGCTTGTGCTTATGCGCTAGTGAGAACCGGCCTTAATAGAGTGCGAACGAGAATAGAAGAGTGTTCGCGGTAGCGGGTCTCTTACAATAAAAGGTATTATAAACATGACAGGCCAAACACGACTCCCGCTAGTCGCAAAATGTATCAAGAAAAGTTCAGAATTCTTTCCCAAAAAGGTCTACGAGATATTTGTTCCCTTTTGATCACCAAAATAGAATTATGACTAGTGTAAAACAATAAAAATGCAAGCAATGAAACGTCACATATGTTTATTCATTCCATGTTTTTGAATTAAGGGAGACTTGTTTTTGGTGTTAAAAATATATGCAATAAGAATTATACAATGGAGCACTTAAAAATATTGTTAACTCGCTTTTTACTTGTACTCTTGTGAGTATTTTTCGTGGTGATCAAATGATGCTTCCTCCTGACCAGTTGATATTTCGTAGAAATTCTAGTTGAAACCTGTATTTCACTAATTAACCTTGCGATCATTGCAAATATTTACTCACCTGTTGACCTCAGTATTGGACTTATGCAGATAGGTGTCGAGTCAAGATAATGGAATAAAGCTCAGGTCAAGTTTCTCTTAGCGCGCTATCTGGAAAATAGTATTTTGGCTAGAGTACTTATTTTTTCAGTAAAACCATATTGATTTAGGCAACCTTTTTGGGACCTTACGTTGACGCTATTTAATTACTTGCCACTTTCACACAAATAAGGTAAATATGATTTTAATAATAAAGGAGCTATTGTCAATGAAGATTGCTCAAGGTCACTCAGTGCAATACAGGTTTACTCCTTGACACGTATCACCTTAATCATATGGAATGGGCTGGACTAAATTTAACCAATCCTGTACGATGAAGAAGCTTGTCGTCTTCAGTTTTTCTACGTTGTGTAACAAATTTCAAATGTTATTTGTACGTTCACCTTCTCTGTAAATGTCTAGCCTTTACGATATAACTCAACCTTGTAATTTTTATATTTTTCTTGTAGTTTTGTTTTGGCTGAGTAGTTCCGAAATGTTAGTGAAAATTGCAAGACAAGCCAGCTTCGGCTCTGAAAAACATATCGAAGGAATATATGTTAATGATTTTCCTAACCAATCACGATGAGGCTTAAGTTAGCCTTCATTACCTTTTGATCTGTTTTTGACTTTGATTGATAGCTAATTCTCAGCCCAGATAAAAGCTATGTGAGAAACATTCCAGGCAGAACACTGTGTAGCCTGCGTAGCAAGCGTTCCCGTACGAACGAATTTTGCCGCATTCTGACCGCGCGAAAATTGGGGCGAGAGCAAAAAATCGGAGGACGGGGGTGGGAGTGGGGAGATGAAGCTCCCACCCCCGTCCTCCGATTTTTTGCTCTCGCCCCTATTTTCGCACGGCCAGAATGCGGAAAAATTCGTTCGTACGGGAACGCTTGCTACGCAGGCTACACACTGTGAAGTAACTGAACTGCAAAGAACTGTGGAAGTCTAATCGAGAGTTTAAGCCAGAGCCAACTACTGAAGTCTGTTTTACTGAGTCACGAACAACTGGAACAACTGAGTGTGGAATAAGTTACTAGGCCCCTAACAACGCTTATTCTACGTATACACAAGTCACTATTATCTCCTTGTCTCAGTTTTGCATGCTCGATATGTATTGTATGACTCTTTGATGATCTTTGGGATATAAATCTCTTAAATGACAGGATGTCAGTTTTCATGCTATGTAGCCATTTATAGAATTATTGTTTCTCTATGCCTTCGTTATGCTAGCTCTCCAGTTGGCATATGTTAGGGCTTCTTTGGCTAACTTTTGTTGCAAGATAAGAAGTGATCGGCTGCAGTTTTTGTTATCGTTATGAATATACTAGGATCAGTCAATCTGTCAGTCCGTGATTTAGTGTCTAAAAGTCGATCTGCGGTGTGCAAGACTTGTGAGAAAGCGGATCTTTATCGTTGATGTAACATGATGTAAGCGTCTAAGATCAGAGTCTGGAGCTGCCGTGTCTCTATTGGAATCATGATTTCTTGCAGTGTATATGCTTTAGCTCCTTGTTTTATTCTGTTTTTGAATAGTGTTTCTTGGAGCTAGAAGAACCTCCGTTGTTTTATCATGGCGTTATTGCATCCAACATGGCTTGTACAGATATGGTGATAGATAGATTTTTTTAAGTAATGATTCGCATAAGAAGGAAAGCGCTAACGGCAATGCACGATGGAATGTCAACTTTTGTCATTGCTACAACATGTGATCTCATTGGCCTAGACTCAAAGACTGCTAAAAAGTAAAGGCTGAAGGTGCATTTTGTCTGATTTTTTAAAGGTTTCAAGTAATTTGAGACCCAATCGCACAACATGCAATGTTGTATTTGAGGAAGTTCATCAAAGAAGCAAAATTATTAGCTGTTATCTTCTGCTATTCTGATTGGTTAAGCACGAACATTTCCTAAAATTTATTTGATGCAAATCGATTTTCTTTAGTTTTATACTGAAATATAATTATGAACCATCGGCTCCTCCTCTATTCTTGAACTCAAAGAAATTATATGCGAGAAAGAGGCAATGCCGCAGAACAATGAAGTCTACTTTAGTTCTTATGTGGAGCATTACTTAAAGTTTTGCGGTCGTTTCTTTATTATATGAACAACATCATCTCGAAGTTTCATCTTGATTGAAACATTGCGACATAGTGAAATAAAATAATAAAGTTCACCTAAAACGCATAAAATGACAATATCATCATGTTGGGGGGAACCCTGTGATGGACTAGCATCTCATCCAGGGAGGAGTAGCAATACTCCTAGTCACTTCATAGTATATAAACCAGGTCACCCTGTGATGGACTAGCATCCCATCCAGGGAGGAGTAGCAATATTCCTGGTCACTTCATAGTATATAAACCAGGTCACCCTGTGATGGACTAGCATCCCATCCAGGGAGGAGTAGCAATATTCCTAGTCACTTCATAGTATATAAACCAGGTAACCCTGTGATGGACTAGCATCCCATCCAGGGAGGAGTAGCAATACTCCTAGTCACTTCATAGTATATAAACCAGGTCACCCTGTGATGGACTAGCATCCCATTCAGGGAGGAGTAGCAATATTCCTAGTCACTTCATAGTATATAAACCAGGTCACCCTGTGATGGACTAGCATCCCATCCAGGGAGGAGTAGCAATATTCCTAGTCACTTCATAGTATAATAACCAGGTCACCCTGTGATGGACTAGCATCCCATCCAGGGAGGAGTAGCAATACTCCTAGTCACTTCATGATACCGAAACCGAGTTATGTTCCATCCAACTGGGCGCGACTTTTCCCTTTACCCCACAACAGTCCGAGTGGTCACTAACAAATTACAGCTTCTCCTGTGAGAGTGATTGATAATGTGGCTATAAATCAAGACTTCCTTGAATTTTCCTGTTTTATTATATAAATTATTTACTTACTACTTTACAAAATTGATAACTTGTACAACCTGAAACCGACTTGATTATATGAATCGACGGTTCTTAAATAATCATTTTTTTTTTGCCTGGTTAATTCGTATAAAAATACCACAAATGATATGAATTTGAATTCATGAATGGGAACCTAACTTGGATATCTCTGACTAGTGAGGGGCCTATTGAGAATGTCACCCTTCTCACACTTGTGTTGTCGTGATAAGGAGGTAATATTCTGATGTACATGGGACACATATGTAAAAACATTTTCAGCGAAAGGATTCATCTAAAACACTGCGCTATAGTCTCTGTCCATAAAGATATAAAACATATCTTCAAACAAGCAGCAGAGATCCCAGAAAGGTTCGCGGTCATGTGAAAACCTTGTGCATACATTGAATACAATGATATGAGTACATTCAACATTCATTCGGAGAGTATTGAAATATTAAGTTCAAAAGTTTAAAATATTCTTCAATGGACATAATTAAAATTGCTAAAAATTGACTATCATTAAGTTAGGTTCACAGTGTGGATTTTCGTTCGCAAATTTTTACTGCCAGTCATTGTTCTGGACTGGCCTTATGGCTGTGAATTATAGATGCTAACTCCGTACTGTGAAACGGAAACTATCAACTGGACTGAACTTTAAACCACTACATTGTAAGCTAGAGTGTGGAACGCTGACTGTGACTTGTAAACTATGAAAATTGAACAGTGTGCACTACAAAGTGTCGACTACACACTGCAGCTTCTAAAATGTGGAACGTGGACCGTAGGCTTTAGACTGGGGACTATGGAAAGTAAACTGTGAACTATGGGAACTAGGACCAAACGGCCCACTTTTAAAGCCTTACGGGCTACTTGTTTATTATAAGGCCAAAGAGAAGAACAGTCACCGATGGAGCGATTTTCGTATGATCTTGAAACAAGATAAAATGATTTATGACGCATACACACAAACAAACTGGAAGGAAGCAATTTGATTGGTTTAACCGTGAACGAAGGCAAACGCTGTTACGCCACAAAATGTAATAATTGACGCAAAATGTAATAGTAACCCAAAATGTAATAACTTTTGACGCAAAATGTAATAGTAACCCAAAATGTAATAACTTTTGACGCAAAATGTAATAAACTCGGTAACCCAAAATGTAATAACTTTTGACGCAAAATGTAATAAACTAAAGTAACGCAAAATGTAATAAATTTGACGCAAAATGTAATAACTTCAGTTTTGTCCTAGCTCAATGGGGAAGTACACATATGAGCATCTATACTTGGAAACGAAAAACACCACCTGTCAATCAAGCTGTAACGTCATCGATCACGTGACTAGATCGAAAAAATCTACTATTAATTTCCGTTTTATTATACAACACAACATTTTGTGGTTAAAAAAGGAACGAGGATCGCATGTAGAACTGAACTTATTTCTTCCAGTAAATTGACTTTATGAAAAACCAGCCAGCCATTTTGTTTCAGCCTTTTTATTGATCTATGTTTGCTAACCTAGACTGCGTGACAGGCTATGTTAACCGCGAGACGGGTTTACCTGTTGACTTAAACACCTTTCACTTGGTTTCGAGTCATTTCGCAACACAGGCAAACGAGAATAACTGCCACGAATGTGGGCTCTATTTCTGATGTACATGGTTCAATTAGCATATATTGGTTTAGCAGTATACACGACCCCACAACCTTTTTAGCTTTAATTCTATAATTCTTATCGTGTTAAAATGAAGGTTTTATGTTATGTTATGTTTATATGATCATTGCTCTCAGGAGGGAAGTGAATAAAGGTACACAAATCCACAGATCCCTTCTAAATTTGTACTTGAATCCGTTGATCCACAAAAATAAAATTCACAAATCCAAAACCACGAATTATTTTACGGTAGCTTTGTATGAGATTGTGTTTTAGCAAAACGTTTCGGCCATGAAAATAAAAACAAAACAAAACAAATTTCTAAAGAGGGTTGAAATCCACCACCTGAACTTTATAATTAACAAAAACCAAAATCTGGGGCCCAAAAATGGATAAATATGCTGCATTTGTAGGACATGATCCCAAAATCCGTTAAAATTTTGCTCTGAATCCGCAATCCTCAGATCCGTAGACCGATTCACCCCCCTCTCCCAGGAAAGCTCAGAGATTTCGACTTCTCAGACCTTACCTTATGCATAGAAGGAGACAATGTGAACTTTTATTGTGTTTGGTGTTATTTTTATTGCCGTTTTTAATCCTTTTGTAGCCATTTTGACATAGCTTTCTGTTCGTTACTTCGAAGGTTCCAGGTTTATCTTCATCGCTCGGCAAACGCTCGATATCCAACTTATACTTTGCTGGAAAGGGCTTCTTACTCTCTTGAATATGGTTGCCAAGTGTTTCTGGTTAATACGTTGACTTGTATAATTGAAACGGAGATATGAGCGATTTTCGATCTAGTCACGTGATCGATGACGTGTACAACTTGATTGATAGGTGGCGTTTGTAAAACTGAAGTTATTACATTTTGCGTCAAATTTATTACATTTTGCGTTACTTTAGTTTATTACATTTTGCGTCAAAAGTTATTACATTTTGGGTTACCGAGTTTATTACATTTTGCGTCAAAAGTTATTACATTTTGGGTTACTATTACATTTTGCGTCAAAAGTTATTACATTTTGGGTTACTATTACATTTTGCGTCAATTATTACATTTTGTGGCGTAACAAACGCGCGTTGCTTTTGGTTGGTTTAAGTAACACGCAAAGCAAAGCGAACGGATTGACGTCACTTGCTTGTCAGCATGCTGATAGGCCCTTCCCGATTATGCTAGCATTTTTGTGGCATTATTTGGTTGAACAAGCATATTTTTCACACTTTTTCTGTAAAAAGAATTGCTAGCATCATTTAGCATTTTGCATAACTTTGATCTAGATTTCAGCACTCAAAAGATTTTCAATGCTAAATTTTAGAATTCAAAAGCATTGTGATGATTTGCTTTTGTGTTTGAGAGAAGGATTTCTGTAACTGAAGTATGAACTGAGTGCATCTGAACTGACTCGAAAGAAGTCTGGACCTAGCTGGTCAGCGGTTAACTTTCAGAGGCCGTTCACGCGCTTGCTCAAACAAGGTGGCGTCGGCCACAAAGGAGTGCCACGCCATCTTCTCCAAACTTGCAGCTCATAGAAGGAAATTCTGACGGAGAAGTTTTGGCTGTATCAAAAGTTTTATAAACAAACAATGAAGCATTTTTCACTTTATTCAGTTGCTGATAAGCACACATGATGCCTGAGTTTGTACGTTTTGCTTGAAATAAAACAAAGCATTTTCTGGAACCAAAGAAGCATTACTTTGAGAATCGAGCATAATTTGAGCATTTTTTCGGCATAAAATGCCAGTTTTACTAGCATAATCGGGAAAGGCTTACATGCTGATAGGTTAATCGAACAAGCCTTATTCCACATTAGGGATTTTTTTTATTTAATTGCGTTTAAAGAACATATTTTTACCCATACATACAGACTTGCGATTAAATAAAATTTTAAGGGTTACACACCATTTTTCTTATCTACTGACCACATTACGAAATTGAAAGGCTCCTATAAGCCAACTCGTGAATATGGAACGCTCTTTTCATACTTAGTGGATGGAGAACTTACTTAAGTCACTTACAATAGAATCAGGTAGGTTTACATTCTTTTATGTCTTCTCTCCCTGCCCCAGAACCGAATCCTTTAGTGCTGCTCTGCCTGAGTTCTGTTTACTGGGCAATAATAAACAATACCAAAGTTGGACTAATATGGCTATGGACAAAAGGTCCATAGCCGCTTTTATTGAAGTATTAAATCCATGAATAAATTCTGATACCATAGATTTGCCCAGTAAAGGTGTAGGCCAAGAAAAACGCCAAAAGCAAATGCGCTGAAGGTGCATATGCTGCCCCACCCCAGGCAAGAGCAGCAACAAAAGAAGAGGAGCAAATGATTCACTTTATAATCCGAAGCTAACAATTAGAAGGACAGTCGCCCATGCTAACGTCCGTAATCAATTCAATTTGTACCTCGTATAAAACAAATTAAAGAGTATATATAGACTGGAAAAATTCAGTGAGAGTCGCCCATGCAAACATGTTCAACCGAATCAAACAGGAAACTAGTCTTCAGATTTAAACAGTTGCCCACGCAAAGGGGAAAGAAAATAATTAAAAGTAAATAACTTAACCAGTCCAACCAGGTGGGCCTGCCGCCCATGCAGGAATGACCCAGCCAGTTGACCGCTGAGAAGACAAACAATAAGCCTATGCTAACTGCCCTAAACAATTTAATCTGTGTATTGTACAAAAACAAATCTATAAGCTGAAAAAATTCGGTGAGACAATCGCCCATGCAAACATGTCCCACCGAATCAACCAGGAAGCTAAACTCCAGATTTGAACAGTTGCTCACGCAAAGGGGAAGATATAATTAAAATTAAATACCTCAACTAGGCCAACCAGGTGGGACAGCCGCCCATGCAAGCATGACCCAGCTAGTTGACCGCAGAGAACAATAATGGACCGCCATTGCTAGATGAATTCATAAGTACGCAAGAAGAAAATTGCAAAATATGAAGCTATGAGACCAACAAGTTGAAGCAGCCGCCATGCAAACTGATCCGTCCTTGTTGACCGCTTAAAATTAAAAATTTAGAAGTGTCTTAATGCACGAAATTATATTAAAAATCTGTCGTAAAGAGACTTAACATGACAATTTCCCCACGCAAAGGGGAAGAAATAATTAAAATTAAATACCTCAACTAGGCCAACCAGGTGGGACAGCTGCCCATGCAAGCATGACCCAGCTAGTTGACCGCAGAGAACAATAATGGACTGCCATTGCTAGATGAATTCTTAAGTACGCAAGAAGAAAATTGCAAAATATGAAGCTATGAGACCAACAAGTTGGAGCAGCCGGCCATGGAAATTGAGCCGTCCTTGTTGACCGCTTCTTTGTTTTATGGCCCCGAAGGTCGCGGTTGAATGGCCATGCACTCAACCAGAACCACTCGCCAATAGAGTATTATTTTTCATTATTTATAAACCAATCTACTACACCATATTGTTCACAAAGTTTATCATAAAAGGGAACTTCCTCATACGTAGCGTAATCTTCTGTTAGTTCCTCTCCTTCATGTACGTCTCTCGTTGTGTACGTATAACCATCTAGATTATTTGTTACCATTGTTGGATTGTCAGAGTGATTAATCATTCCACCATCATCGAAGTTTTCATCATGCAAGGCTATCTTTCCATTTCTCCCAAAACCATGCTCCAAAAACTTCTTCCTTACATACATACGTACATACATACATACATACATATATATGTATATATATATATATATATATATATATATATATATATATATATATATATATATATATATATATATATATATATATATATATAGAGTTGCCATAAAGCCATTATGGTGACAACCGGGAGGGCACATTGTATACATAATTGTATGTTACGCTCACTGTTCATACAGTTTGAGCACTCTCTGGATTGGGTGGAGAGCCTCATAAGAGGTGTTCACTATTGGCATATTGCTTCGCTCACTGCTTGCAGTTTGAGCACTCTCGTGACTCCACAATGCAATCCAACAATGTGTAACCGTACATCCTGTGCCCAAGTTCAGGAGTTGCCATAAAGCCATTATGGTGACAACCGGGAGGGCACATTGTATACATAATTGTATATATATATATATATATATATATATATATATATATATATATATATATATATATATATATATATATATATATATAACCGTAGAACTTGTGAGGGGTCTCGCAAACAATGCAAATCCTTAACCAACGTTAAATGCTTGCTGGAGGATCACTAAAGCGATCGTGGACACTTGAAATAATCGTAAATAAAACCGAAAATGTGAGGGTCAAGAGTCCAACTCCAATGTAGCTTTGCTGGTTTATTCGCTCGACGTTTCGACCATAACGGTCTTCATCAGGAGCATCTGAGGTATATACTAACTGTTACAACATTCGAAATTTAAAAAGCTTAACGGAAAGAACACACGTGACATGCTGACGTAATAATCAGATATGGAGCTATAAAGCTAAACTGAACTAAGCCAAACAATATATTACGTAAATTTAACTAGGCTATTAATAGTAGGCTTGAATTTAGAAATCCAATAGCTTTCTCTTGCTCTTCTAATGTCTTGATTAGGATTTCTAACTTTTTCAATGACGGTTAATTTTAAATGTTTAACCCCACAGTTTTTAAAGTGTCTGACAGTGGGAATGTTCTTATGACCTGCGTTTATGTCGCTGCGATGTTGGTTTGTACGGCGATGAACGGGGTTTTTTGTTTCCCCTATATACTGATCGTCGCATTTTGTGCATTGAATCAAGTATATAACGTTGCTTGTTTGACAGGTGGTGTGCTGCGTAAGAGTGAAGGTTTCCCCTGTAGTTGTGCTTTTAACTGTTTCCGTGAATCTACCATATGTTTTGCAACATGCACATCTATTGTCTACTTTACAAGGCCAAAATCCTGGATTAGTATGTTCGGCGGATGTATGTTGCTTGTGTTTATGTGAAGAGTGTATCCTAAGGTTTCTGTTGGTTTGAAAGGAGCGGCCACATATTCTGCATGAGGTTTCTGATGTGTTTGGCGTGTCACTGCTAATGGTGGAATGGCTTGCTTGTTCACTAGGGTCGCATGG